>CM014278.1:76986671-77007698 GCA_004135705.1 Alloteropsis semialata
ACGCGTGCACGCGGCCCAGCTCCCTGCGCTATGGACTACGGCTATCGGGGACCAGGTGCATAAACGTAACAGGCTAACTACCCGAGGAAATTAAAAGACTTGAAAGCAGGAAGCGGAGTTCATTAGTATTTGTATCGCCGAATGTTTTCTCCTCGAGTTTTTACCTTGTTACAGGGTACTGACGACCACTCGGCGTGCTCAGCCCTCACGCTCGGGGGCTGGCGCCGGGACGACTACTCGGCGTGCTCAGCCCTCACGCTCGGGGGCTGGCGCCGGGACGACTACTCGGCGTGCTCAGCCCTCACGCTCGGGGGCTGGCGCCGGGACGACTACTCGGCGTGCTCAGCCCTCGCGCTCGGGGGCTGGCGCCGGGACGACTACTCGGCGTGCTCAGCCCTCACGCTCGGGGGCTGGCGCCGGGACGACCACTCGGCGTGCTCAGCCCTCACGCTCGGGGGCTGGCGCCGGGACGACCACTCGGCGTGTCTCGCAGGACTCCGCCGGCCCTCACGCTCGGGGGCTGGACGCCGAAATTAATGTCGGATGATTTAGCCAGACGCTCCTTGACTAACCCTTGGACCGATTCCTTCGGAATCGCTTCAAGGCTCGGGGGCTACGGCCAACGGACGCACCTCGCGGCGCATCCGTTGATTGTCTGACGACTTCAGAACAAGGCTACTAACCCTTGGACCGATTCCTTCGGAATCGCTTCAAGGCTCGGGGCTACGTCCAACGGACGCACCTCGCGGCGCATCCGTTGGGTAAACGGCTCTTTTCTCTCCAGTATCACGCGGTTTCGCTTCCAACTGCAGCAGGCTCGACGCTCATCGGGTAGCACGACCTTGCCGACTTGTCCCTCAACCACGTACTACTCGGGGGCTTGTCGGGGGTAGACCCCCAGGGGTACCCAGCAGGCGGATTGGCCCAACCATCAAAGGGCGGCCCAATCCGAGTACATCTGGATCGGTTTGTCGGACTAGGTGGCCCACCAGTCGGAAGGCCCACCAGTCGGGCGAACCGGATGGGCGCGACGACGCGCGCGGCAAGGAAAGCACACGGCGTATCCCGCAAGAAGATCGGAGATCAGGATAAACTAGCCGGAATTGTAGGGAAAGATATCTGTAATCGTTATGGGATCAAATCCTTGTATTCCGGGTAGGTTACGATCTCTGGCCGACTTGTAACTCAAGGCAGCCGGACTATATAAGGCGCCCTGAGACCCCCCTCCAGAGCATCAACATCTACGAAAAACTACAACCTCTACAACCCTAGGATAGAACCCAACTACGGAGATCCTTCCAGGAACTTCATACACAGCAATACAATCGCCGCCAACACAGGACGTAGGGTGTTACGTCATCTCGACGGCCCGAACCTGTTCAATCCTTGCGTCTTGTGTTACCATCGACTTCTAATCCTCGATCTGTCCCTCGACAAATCAACCACGTAGGCTACCCTGTGTGGACTGCCGGGTCCAAACATCCGCGGCAAGGTATTTGATAATTGCATTGTCGTTATTGAAAACCCGGTTGGATAGCCACTCCTTGATTGTTATAACCATTCCTTGATAACCTAGTTATCACTAAATATGATTTGCTCTGTTTGGTTGATAACCTTGCTTAGAATGCTTAGGACTTGTTCTAATTACTTAATCAATCATGACAATTACTGGTTTTATAAAAAGAAAAGTGTGAGTGTGTTGAGTAAAGAGTTGGGTTTTGGGTTTTGAAAATAGAGAAAGTGTTGGATAAAATGGATGGGTATTTCTTTGTGAAATACCATTTCGGTGGCTTGTACCTTTGTGGTTAAGCAAGTTGGGAGATATCCATTTTGTCCGGTTTTAAACCGAGGTGATGTGTTCATCTTGCCTAACCCAGTTATCTCGTACAACCACTCGACTCTTGTATGGTGCAAGGGCTTAGTCTAAATCTCACTAGCGTGCTGTTAGTTGTCTGGTGGCAGGTGTGCAGCGAGAAAACCAAGTGCCGTCTTAGTGACATGGTTGCCGACTTGGTGTCATAAACCCCTTGGTTATTTCTCGTGATGGCTAGGCAGTTTTGGCTATGGTGGGTAATGGCTTCGATAGGATCCGCACTGGCACTAAGGTGTTCGTGTTGCGGTACCCTACTTGTGGTGAAAGTGTACACCTCTGCAGAGTTTCCAAACTATTCGAATAGCCGTGCCCACGGTCATGGGCGAGTTATGGCTTGGTCACAATACCGAAGGTTTTGGGATGGGTTGGAGTGTGTGTTTTGGAATTGTGTTCGGCTTTGTGCCAAGAGCTACGGCGGATGGGAAATCCGGTAGCATTTAAAATTTGGATCCTTTGTGGATCAACCCCCACTTACTTAGGTGTGTTACTTAAGCTTGCTTTGCTAAAGTTTTCCTTGATAAACCTTTGCATGAGTAAAATTAGCTTTGTTGCAAATTAAACCTTAGCCTTATTCCTTGAAATATCCTGTGCATACTTCTGTGTTAACCCCTCCATGGGTGTGGTTGGACTTGTTGAGTACTTTTGTACTCACCCTTGTTGTTGTCAATCCAGAAGAAGACCCGGACTTTGTCGTTGAGGACGCCGAGTAGGTGGTCGTGCCCGCACCCGACTTTGCCTGTGGAGTTTGGCCCCGCCCGAGATGCTTTCGCTGTCGCATAACTCTGATCCTTTTGTTGAACCGGTCTGGTTCATCATTTGGCTCATAGCCGTAGTTTACCTTTTGGTTGTCTTAGCTTGTATCAAGTTTCCTCCCCATCGGGGAGTGTAAGGTTCTGAACTATCTATTGAATAAATGTGTATCAGCCTCCTGGGACTGATAATTGTATCACATTTAGTCTCTGCTTAGGCAGGGGCACTTCAATCCGGTGCCACATCCCGCAACCTCATGCCTTGTGCCCAAGCCGAGTTCCAAAATGACGCTCTCTTACCATCCCCCAAGTGCAGTGTTGTGCATGCCGCAAAGAGGAGTCTGTCAGAATCATTGCACGGGGTCTCCAGCCCGTTCCACGGTTTGGTCGGCTCATTCCATTCATACAATAGCCAGCGGGTTCGGAGAGCCCGCGCAAAGAGTTGTAGGTCCAAAATCCCCAGTCCGCCCAGGTCCACCGGTCTTCCCACAGTTGGCCAATTGACTTTACACTTTCCCCCAGTGAGCGGCTCGCCTCCCGCCCATAAGAACCTTTTGCGGCACCTATCAATGCCTTGGAGCACTTCATTGGTCGCGCGGAAGGTGGTAAGCAAGTACAGGTTGAGAGGAGAGAACTGATTTAACAAGAGTTAAGCGGTCTGCTTGGGTGACGTTTCTGCCCCGCCAACCAGAGATGCATCCAGTCGCCTTATCAGCTAGAGGTTGAAAGTCCACTTTTTTTAACCGTCGCACTGATAGTGGCAGACCAAGGTATTTGATTGGGAATCCTGCTCGGTTGGCCGGGAAACTCGTGAGTATGTGGTCGAGGTCTACTCCCTCACATCGAATGGGGATGATCGACGACTTTTGGATGTTTGTATGAAACCCAGTGACTTCTCCAAAGCGCTGAAGCAACCTGGTAAGGGCATCGACCTCCTCCTTTACCGGCCTGACAAAGATTACCGCATCGTCCGCATACATCGATAATCGCAATCGATGCCTGCTGCGCCCAAATTTGCTCAAAATATTTGCTTCAGTTGCTAAGTGCAGCAGTTGATGCAGTGGGTCAATCGCCAGAATGAAGAGCAGTGGAGAAAGCGGGTCCCCTTGGCGAAGACCTCTTCCATTCGCAATAGGCCTCCCAGGAACGCCATTGAGTAGAATCTGGGATGAAGAGGTGGCTAGCATCTGTGCGATCCAATTTCTCCACCGGGACGGGAAGCCCATCTGGGAAAGCAGTGACAAGAGGTAGTCCCATCTAACCGAGTCGAATGCTTTGGATATATCGAGTTTTAGAAGAAGCATCGGCGTTCGATTAGCATGGAAACGTCTGGCCATGCCTCTGACATACATGAAGTTATCGTGTATGCTACGACCCCGAATGAAGGCGCTCTGGCTCTTTGAGATGATATCATTCATGGCCGGCGCGAGTCAGAGAGATAGTACCTTGGACAATAGCTTAGCGACCGTGTGGATTAGGCTGATGGGCCTATAATCCGATATCTTTTCAGCTCCGTCTCCTTTCGGGATGAGGATGACGTTGGCCGTATTTAGGAGGTCCAGATTGATGGTGCGCAAGTCATAGAGTGAGTTGAAGGCGGCCAGAAAATCGCCCTTGATGATTGTCCACGAAGCACGAAGGAACTCTCCTGTGTAGCCATCCAGGCCCGGCACTTTGTCTTTTGGTGATTTGGAGATGGCCTCCCAAACTTCCTTTTCGGTGAAAGGGGCATGGAGATGCTGAAGGTCAAAACGGGGGACGCTGAGCCGACCCCAGTCAAAATCATGTGCGCGTGGTCCAGGTGCTCCCATTACCAACTCGAAGTGATTAGAGATGATAATCTCTTTTTCCTCATGTGTTACAGCCCAGCCGCCCTCCTTTTTGAGTTGCCTAATATGATTTTTCCTCTGTCTCGCATTTACACGTCGGTGGAAAAATTTTGTGTTTGCATCACCTTCTCTTAGGTTGATTATCCGCGACGCCTGCCGCTTCCTCGCCCTCTCAACGACTGCCAGGCCTAGAATCCTCCGCTTTAGGCCTTTGCGCAGGGCGAACTCAGCATCACTAAGTGTTCTGCATTCCTGTGCCAAATCAAGCCTGTGGACGACCTCTGTGGCCATCTGCAGCTTGAGCTTTGCATCAGAGACAATGCTCCTGCTCCACTTCTTTAGTTGTGCTGCCATTGTGGCCAGCTTGTGGTGGAGTCTACTCAAAGGTTGCGTGTAGCTTGTAGGCCGGCTCCATGCTTGCTGCACCTGATCATGGTAGCCCGGCAGCCGCGTCCAAAAGTTCTCGAAGCGAAAAGGTCTGGGTCGGCGGGGTTCCAGCTGGTTGGAAAGGAGGAGAGGGCAATGATCTGAGACGGTAGAGGAAAGGGAATAGAGCCCATGGTGCGGGAAAGCCAAGTCCCATCCTTCGTTGCAGAAGACTTGATCCAATTTGACAAGCGTCGGCCTGCGTCGTTCATTGCTCCAAGTATATTTTTGGTTCTGCAAGCGCACCTCCTTGAGATCGCAATGGTTGAGGGTTGATCGAAATTGGCGCATTCGTCGTAGGTTCAGGTTCCGATTGTTCTTATCCCGTGCTCGATATATGAGATTAAAGTCTCCCAACAAGAGCCACTGATCATCATCACTTGGTTTAGATCGTCGCAATTCACGAAGGAAGGTCGGCTTTTGCACATCTCTGGACGGCCCATACACAACTGTAATCTAAAAGGAAGTGGGGTTGTCTCTTATGGTGACCGTTGCGGAGATGGAGAAGCATCTGATGCAAATATCCTCGAGATCGAGGAAGGTATCATTCCAAAGCAGGAGGATTCCGCCCCTGGATCCCGTCGAGGGCTTGTAGGAAAAATTCCTTAGCCTGTGTCCCCCGAGGAAGGCCGCAAGTTGGCCGTCAATAGTTTGCAGCTTGGTTTCTTGTAAACAAGCTAGGTGGCAGGTAGTCGTCGAAAAAAGTTCATTGACAGTGCAGCATTTTTTTTAGCGACCGTGCCTTAGCACGTTTTTCATTAAGAAGAAGAGGACACAGAAAGTTTTTAGATACAAGTAGTCATCCAAGCGTGATGACTAAGAAGGCAGGAGCGAGAAAGAAAAAGAAAAGTCTAGAAAAGTCTGGGGGCTACATGATTACAATGGCGCGACCTAAAGAAGCGAGCACTTGAGAGGAGGGAGGGAGGCCAACATCGGACAGAGGAAGAAACCCTGTTAGCGACCATTTGTTGATCTCGTCGAGAATGTGGCTGAAGAGTTCAGAGATAGACTTGTTGCATCTATTGAACACCCTGGCATTTCGCTCCAACCATAAAGACCACACCACCAGGATAACCATCGTATCCATTATTTTGCGCAGGGTCTTGGGAATTGTTGTTCTTGAACGCGCCCACCAGTCCGCCAGGGAAAGATCAGCTGGGGTCGGCGTCAGTGCTTGAGCGCCAACCCAACGCAGTAACCTGTACCAAACTTGCCGGCTGAAAGAGCAACCAAGTAGAAGATGTGTTATCGTTTCGGACTCTTGACAGCACAGGGAGCAGGTGTCAACATCTTGTAGCCCATGTCGCTTCCGTCTTGCCGCGGTCCAGCAACAGTCATGCAGTGCTGTCCAAACAAAAAATTTGCACTTCGCAGGTGCCCTCGATTTCCATAACACCTTCGCGCCCGGGATTGCATACTGTCCCATAAAGAAAGCTCTATAAGCCGAGGCCGTGGTGAAATTCCCATCCGCAGTCCATCTCCAAACGAATCTGTCACGAATTCCATCTTCTAAAGCAAAATCTTGGAGCCGTTCCCAGAGTTCCAGGTATTCAAGAATCACCTGAACCGTAAGTGCCCCATTGATGTCACGCGTCCATCTCCGGTTCTGTAAGGCCTCCATCACCGTTCTGGTGTTTTTGACTCGAGGGCCAACTACAGTGCAGCATTTTGCCGCATTATTAAGGCCTCGTACGTTCCATGTAACGATTTCTCGCATCTGTGCACTCATTCTGGAAACATTTGCTCACATACAAGGCTGCAGTCATCGGACCAAGCAGCACCAGGTTTGGCCAAACACATACAGCAAGAAGAGGGCGGCGAAATCATAGCAGGGCAGCAACAAAAAAACTGGGCGGCACGATGGCCGTCCCACATCAGGCAGTGATGCAGAAACACTGAGAACATATCACAATAACACTGATTAATCTGGACTCCTCGACGGGCGTCCCACAGTAGAGTGTCAAGCATTAGTACAACATGGAGACCACGATGGGCGTCCAACGACAGCAGCAGCTTCCGCTCGCAGGCGGACAAGGAAGGATCACCTCGATGGGCAACCCAGCTTCCACACACAGGCGGCAATGGATCAAATTCAGTCAAACTAACACATCAATGGATGATTGCGCAGTGCATAGCCACTCATACCACAATCACATTTTCATATGCGGATCAACAAAAATGAGAATTCTTCAGTTGTAAAAGGGGGCACGTGGATGGGGAAACCTTCGATCCCTTTCTAGAGGGAGCACCTGCCGGCGGATCGGCCTCACTCTGGTTCCCTGCTCCCGTCTATGCGGGAATCAAGCCAGGTGGAAGACGAATCGGCCACCGGCCAGGCAGAAGCGCGAGGACGAAGGCGTCGATCAACTACGCCAGCACACCACACGGGGGAGGGAGCAGGCGGGCAGGAGCACCACGGGAATGATTAGTCGAGCTGCGTCACCAGGCAACCACACGGAGAACGGGAGAAGGGAGGATGCCGGCAGCGGCGACGGACGTGCGGCGGAGCCCCGTCGGCGGCGAGAGAATGAGAAGTCCCAAAAACATAAACCACGAAGTGGGTCACGCAATTACGAGACAATTGCGGCCTTACGGGCTGCGGAAGGGGTAAAAACAATTCCCATTGAAATTACTAATTTACCATTGTGCTATACTATATACCTGATTAGTGGTATAGAGTACCGTAAAAGAGCTCGCAGCCGAATGCCCATTTCCACTTGTATTGAGCGGAGGTACGGGTATGGGTTGACAATATAGGTACGCACAATTTGATGCCATCCCTAATGCCAAGTCCGCTTCGAGCAGCCTTCCACGCACCTCACGTTCTGTACCACTAGGAAAAGGAAAAAAAAATATAGGTTTAGAGTAACTAGTATACTCCTATGTAATATGACAATACTGTCTGTCCGAAGCTGTGCCTTGTTGTTATCACAATATCCAGCTTTCCACGAGTGAGAAGAGCTTCAGCTTCTTGCCATTGTGATGGTGCAGCAATACTGAAATTAACAATCAGAAAACTATATGGACCCCTTGTGATGGTGCGTATACTGAAATTAATGATCAGATAACTATATGGACTTCTGGAAGATCACAATCCAGGAAAAGATAGAAGAGTACTCGTCAACTCCACTGAATAAAGAGGGATTACAACTAAAGCAAACAAATTTAGTTGTCGAGAAAGCACGCTGCACGCAGGTGGCTTAACAAGCCAAGCGATTGCATCACGCTAGCCATTTTCACTGCACTAGCCTTTCAGGGATCACAAATGGCACAACTAGAGACGAGTACTTAATATATTAGACAGGAACATCTCGAAAGTACATATTCATGCCATAGCATGTCCAAAATATTAAATTAATGATGCACAGACACCATTTAGCACATTGTTAGTCAGAGCAGGAGCAGGATGGTGTCGTGTTTGGCAGAGATACTAGTTGCAGCTTGTGGTGCCTGCGGTGTCTTGCATTCCCCTAAAACAGACAAAAGAATGTTCGGTCATATTGATTTAGGTGATATACTACTTCGATTGTGCGTGATTAAAAACACATGAGGAAGAAATCAAATACAATGACTAGGCAAAATGCCAAAAAAAAAATATACACATTGGCTAGTTGTGGTTGTTTAGTTACATTACAGGTTTTCAGAAATTAAATGCGAAAGTTTTCTGAATCTTGCATATAAGCCATTAGCTAAACAGTTCAATCCATCCCCCGTTATGCTTCATCTCTGTGACATTTTTTCTTTCAACTTTCAACATTTTCACTAATTTTAGCAAGTACAACAACACAAACAGTACAAAATAAAATAACCTCAGCTGGGATCACAAACTTGGAATTCACTGGGATTTCAGTTTTCAACAATTTCACTCTTGCCGACGTTCAGCACATGTTTGAACATCACGCTTTAACATAGTAAATGTTCAATGAACTCAGAAATCAGATCCAGTTACTGAATATTTGACATATACTTGTTCAAATCTATTTGCAGAAGATTAAAAGGGACAGCCAAAACTAATTTAAAACTTAGTCAAAACCCGACCATATCATAGCATAAAGGGTAGAAATAGTAGCTAACACCAGGCTAGCACTATAGTGACGGACTTGTCTATTTTATATTTGAGTTTTCAGATTGACTTCAAACTGGATATGAAAGTATAGGCGCAAAATCAGGTGGAATACAGATAATCGTACTTTTTTCCCCAACATGAGGTTCCACCCCATTTCCATCATAGTCACAACAGAAATGCAGAGAGCGGTAAGAACCAGACCAAGGATGGAAGTTCCAAGCTAGCCTAGACTACCAAGCTTGATTCAAGCTAATGGCCTACGTGAACTGATGACCATGCAATTATTTGATATCTTATTTGGTAGCACAGTAAGTTTGTCGACTTGGCTTGGATAAAAAAAAGATGAAAACTAAAGATGTGAATTGATGACCATGTAACTATGTGATGGCAAGGCTTAAAGTTGTGTTTTGAGCTGCATATTTCTATGTACTAACAATAGTCATCAACACAAGTGCTTGCTTCGGTGAATGATGTTATCCCTAAAACCATGCTATAGTCAGATCAGAATTATAATGTTTACTCCTAGTCCTCTTAAGTAGAAATATTGCATTATTTCCAAGGGTTATGAAGACACTATCAGTTTCTATACGAGTGAACATGCCATGTCTAGCGTATGGGGGTAATCAGATGGCCTCTTATGAAATATACTATCCTAGATAGCCAAGGAACCGAATACCTCCATCAACTTTACAGGAAAAAGAAATCAACATTAGCATGCCAATATTTAGCTACAATGTGAGGCTACTGATCATTGCAAAATTTCAAAACAATATATGACACTGCTGACTTTTTATTTTAACTTTGACCAACAATATTTCGTTAGTTAGTTTGCTAAATAAAGTAAAATGGGTACCAATACATCTAATATCAATAATACTTTGGATTTAACTCATAGTCCTATGTTTTTGCATAAATATTTGTAGAAAAGACGAATAGTCAAACGAAGGAAAAAAGTCAACGGTGTCACATATTTAAGAACGGAGGTAGTACTCCTCTTCAACGGTGGATACCGAAACTGCCCCAGCACGCACATGGCTGGACTGCGCGTGGATCAGGCGCACCGTGATGGACCTGTCACTTACCAGCAGCCCACCTAACGGTCAGCCCGGCCCATGATGAAGTCGAGATTCCCTCACCTAACCCTCAGCCCGGCCTACGATGGATTCGACATTCCCTCACCTAACCGTCAGCCCAGCCCGGCCCACAGTGGTGTCCAGATTCCCTTCAGACACACAAAGATAATAAATATCAAGGCTTTGTTGGGCTGGTGGGGAATTGAGAGGGTTTGGAAGGGATTAAAACCCCAACAAGTCAAAATCCTCTTCAACAATTTTTATCTCATGTCTATTGATCTCGGTCTATACCTCTGTCTTCTTTATCTCTACATATAGACCTGTTGTTGGGTATCCATAATTCATACCCAAATCCGCACCTACCTCAAATGGGGAGGGTATGGACAAAAAATTACTTATCTATTAAAAATGAGGAGGGTAGGGTATGGGGAGAAAACTATTTATCCATTAGATTTGTATAGTATAAAAATTATCCATTAGATATGGGTGAGAATGGGGAGGGTGGGGATTGGATAATATATATTTGGATTTGGATATGAACAAGAGTGGGTTTCCCCATACCCTCCTCAGTGGCAGGTCTATCTACGTATCTCTATTTTTTTCTATTTATAAGGAGAGGCTGCTTCTTATTTTCCCTGCGTACTCAGTACTCACTGCCTCACCCTTCTCCTTCCCTCCGTACTGCTCGTCTTTTCGTGTTGAGCAACGTGCGAACGCTATCCACAAGATGAAGACAGATTTCATCGCACCAGTAGACGATATCCATTATGTTTTTTTGTGTAGCCGCTAGACGAAAACAGACATCTAATTTCATCTACTTAATCGACAAAAATCTTGATTTTGTTAGTTCGGTTGACGAAAATTTGGTGTTCATCTGCTGAGTAGACAACTAGGCTGTTTTTTTTTAATTTCGTGATTTTAATGTTTATTTTTGTAATTACTGTATTATTTAGTATTAAAAAATAAAAAAATCTCCGCCTGCTCGTGGACTGGGATTGAAAAAGTTGCTACGACGATACTGATACTGTGCAAATACAGGTTGCTTTTTTTTTTCCTACCGAGGCATCTTCTGGCCAGAATTGGAGAGAGTGTCCATGTTCTTGGTCCGGGAGCAATTCTTTGGGCTATCTGGAAAACAAGAAATAAGGCTTGTTTTGAGAAAAAATCGTTACAACACCCAACCGAGATATTTTGCTATGTGTGCTCGCTTATGTTTTTTTGGGCAGGTCTATACAAAGAAAAAGCTCAGGCGGCGATGAATGAATGCAAAATATCTCAAAACAAGCTTGTCCAAAATGTCTCAAAATATCTCAAAATATCCCAGTTCACCACCTATGTGACCTGTTTGGTGTGGATCTGGATGTGTGTGGTTCGAGACTCTGCTGGATCATGAGGGTAGCACGCTGTACAGCTTCGGTGGTACCAGTAATTGTTACTTTCCTGCGCAAGTGAGTCAAAATGTCAAAACATAACATTCATACTAACAAGTCCCACTGGGTAGGGAAAACATATCTCATGGGTTCAGTTGGTGACAAATGGTATGAACAAAAATACCTGTTCGATGTCCCTGTAAAGAAATCACCTCTATCAGATATTTTGATGGTAGCTCCACTTTCCTGCATTTGCAACAAAATGCAAGCCTTGATTAAAATAAACTATAAGGTGTGACTGATTGTTATTAAACAAGAGCATTGACACTAAAGGCAGCACCACTTTATGAAGTGATTGTTTCAAAATTTGGTAGTACATAATTATTTTTCTAGAGCCAAAAAGAAATAGAGAGAGGCTTTAGTTGTTTTTCGCCACTTAAGAAAACCACTTCAATACCACCTAAATATCCTATAACTCAGTACCACTCTGTCCACTTTCAATGCTAATGGTGCTACTTGTGCGTGAGACCAAACTATTTGATGTTTTGAACAAATCAACTTTTGCACGGGGCAAAAAGATAATTCACGCCATGGATAATAAAGGAAGATATATTTAAAGATTCCTCATCTTGTCACCTACTGCAGAAGCATTTGAGCTTATAGTAAAACTAAATGCAGTGATATGTAAGATACCTCAGTGATTAAGTTTTTATTTCTTCCTCCATGGCCTAGAATGGCACCAATCTTGGAGTCAGGCACACCCATTGTATAAGTTTGTGACAACTGTGTAGAAGGTGATTCAGGATGTCTGCTAATCTGCAGAATTTTAACAACAGATCATTAGAATTAAAATTAATTTACAAATGTATATATATAAAAACATGAAATAATTCAATTGAAGCATTGAGTTTTTTTTAATGCTTGGCTCCAAATCTATACTTTTTAGGTATGTGCAACATGAATGAACAAAAAAGTAACTCACGGTCTGTCTTTGAGGAATTTGATACCGACTAGGAACATCAACGCCTGTATATTTTAGGAAAAAGAGGAAATCAGTCAGCGCAGTTGAATGGCAAATAAATGCCAAATGAAAGATGGTATGTTGAACCAAACATGTCAATATGCATACAAGCATGCTCAGCTGTGAAGTTCTTTTAAAAATGGCATTCTATGATTCTATCCACCCATGTGAAATCTAATATATGGTTAATGGTTTCATCAAAGACTGACACAATGAGACATTTTCAAATAAGAAAACCAAATGGCATATAGTAACATCAAGTAGCGAGAAATTCTTAGGATTACCTGCATGTGTATGGATGCATCCTTGTTTTGGGGTATTTATCATCCTTAGAAAATTTGATCAACATCAACTCTATTGCTTGAAGCTGGGCGCGGTAAGTTCCTTCGACAGTAACAAGACTATCCGGCAAATCAACATATTGGTTTTCCTTCGGTGAAATTTCGATTATCGCTCCAGACTTTTCCATAATGGATCTGAAGAGAAAAGATAGCACAACAACTTTCAACCAAAGTAACATAAAGTAAAACAAAGCCATAAAAAATAGAAATATAAATAGGTAATGCTCCGTGTTATCGCAAACTAGTCATTTTGAATATGGACACGGTCTCTAAGATGACACTTTGACTAGCAATTCCCATTAAAATATGTTCTGAAAATTTTTTACACGGTAGATTTAGTAACATCAATACATGTTGCTAGTCTACGTATCTATTTGTGTATTGATGGTCAAAATTGAGGAAGTTTGAGTAATAAGAATCCTAAAACGGTTGTAACTGTAGGGAATAAAATATTTGAGACTAGACACTACAGATACGAAATCTACCACTCAAACAATCAGAACAGCACTAGGGAGAAAGATATGTTCCCTACCTACTACAGTAAGATTGTTAGTTCTCCCACATATGCTTTATTGTATCCTCAGATTGCACCAACTTCTAAAAAACAGCTACATAATGGGAATAAGCTACTGATAGCACTACAAATTATGACAAGTATATGACAAGGCAGTCCTGATCATCACTAGATCTGGATCAACAATTAAACTTGAGCTCTTAGGGCTACCATTCTAACTTTTCCAATAGGATCGTCAACTTTTCCCGTGTCTTTTTCCTGCAGAAAGTAACTGGATGATATCAATCATCATTTGTCAATCAGCAACCATCAAACCACTATGTGCAAAGTATCTTTTTTACCTTTCCCAAATACTTGTCGAGCAGAAATCCAGCAGCAGTAACCACTTGCTCAAGTGTTCCCGATACTGCAATGATACGATCTTTTGTACCAGGGAAGAACTCTGTGGTTCTGGACCACCTGATCTGTGCTCTTGACAACTTCTCAAAACCATCCAGCGTTTGCCTGCTCTCACCAATCACACTGTCTACTTTTTCTTCAGGCACTAAAAGCCTCAATTGTGTATTGTCACCTGTGGAGAAACATTATATGACATTCAAAATTAAATACAGGCAACATGAATCGATAAGTAATCCATTGTGAGTGCAGTCATTAGATTTTATGTACAATGCCAGAAGTCCAGCATGATGCATATTTGAAACTGGTAAGCATCAGAACACCAAAATATCATTGTGTTTGTACATTGATTTAATGCAATATTCAGGACAACAGCAATCCACGTTGACCTTTTTTATAGAATGAACATGTATCACATAGTTCAATGTGTATTAGGCTGTTTGTCTATCGGCATAAAAACTTACAAGAGGAAAGAGGTATCACCGGCACCTTTACTATCAGCAATCCACGTTGACATTTTTTTTATAGAATGAACATGTATCACATAGTTCAATGTGTATTAGGCTGTTAATCTATCGGCATAAAAACTTGCAAGAGGCATAAGGCATCACCGGCACCTTTACTATAATTGGTGTTGCACATATATGTTCATGAACACCATGATGATTCTGTAAATCCATGTATCATGAAAAAGTATAAAAAAGTCATACACTGGCTGTCTGCTCAAATTGGATCTACCTAATATATTTTCCACGGAACAAAGTATAATGAACACTAGTACATAGCATATTTTTAAGTGACCAAATCAATCTGTCTTTATGGGAAGATAAAAGTAAGCTTTCCAGCTGACTCTCCTCCTAGTATCTCTTCTACAGGTTAAACCATTGCACCATTCACAAAAAAAATTAGGTAATGCACACAGGACCACAAACAGCCTCAACAGCAATTAACATTTTCTCACAATCGCCGAAGTAGTTGCACTGTTGGATAAAAAATGACACTCAATGTCCTAATATTAGTCATTCTAGAGTACCTCTGTTGTTTCATATTATAAATTATTTTAAGTAGGACATGAATCAATCATTCAAGTCTAGACTACATGACATTCACTTGATTGCAAAATTATATAGCTATAATTTTCCGAGTGCAAAAGTTAGAACGTAAGAACAGGGAGCGCCTTAATACTGGCACATCATTGTTTAGACTAATTATATATCATCATGCCCAACCACTTCCATCCTCGGTGAAGCCACCATTCCCATAACATTACGGGCGAACCCAAACCCATCAAAAACTCTATCTCCGTTTCGTAACGCGACGCACCCAAGTACTCTAATCTCGCGAATCTCGGCGTTATAAGGGAGGCCCAAATCTCACGAATACAAACAACTGACAACTAGAACGGTTTTCTCTTC
Organism: Alloteropsis semialata; assembly: GCA_004135705.1. Taxonomy (NCBI): domain Eukaryota; kingdom Viridiplantae; phylum Streptophyta; class Magnoliopsida; order Poales; family Poaceae; genus Alloteropsis; species Alloteropsis semialata. The sequence goes on from CM014278.1 coordinate 77,001,745, forward strand.
CCCAGAATGATGCAGAGATTAGCACGCCTACCTCCAGCGGAATGGGGCTGAGGAAGGGGAGTCGTGCGGCTGGACGCCGGCGTGGGGGCATCCGGACGACTCATCCTTCGAACCTGCGACGGCGACGGGGGAGGAGGAGGACGGGTACGATGGGATGGATGGAGGCGGCGGCGAGAGGGGAGGAGGACGGGTCCGATGGGATGGATGGAGGCGGCGGCGGCGAGGGGAAACAGAGAGATGGAGGCGGCGGCGGCGAGGGCCAGGGGAAACAGAGACAGAAGCTTCGAGTGTAAATCCGCCGTCCAATTCGAAATGAAAGGAGTAGGACTTATGCCACATTGTGCCGGTTGCCCGTACAGGCATCGAGCCTTTTTTTTTTTGGTGTGGGGCAGAGGCATCGAGCCAGTTAACACCCTACTAAGACCACTAACCATGCTTTGTGTAATCAACTAACCACATTTTACCGTTCAAAAAAACTAATCACTTTTAATTTTACAGAGTATGGCGTACTATAATAGTATAGGCCCTGTTCAATTCCACAAAATTTTTCACCAAAAGGAATTTTACATGCATGGAGTAGTAAACGTGTGTTAATGACAAAACCCATTCCATAACCCGGGTAAATTTGCGAGACGAATCTAATGAGTCTAATTAGGTCATGATTTGCAACAGTGATGCTACAGTAATCATCTGCTAATCATCCACTAATCATGGATTAATTACCATCATTAGATTCGCTCGCGATTTTTAGGCGAGATCTATAATTAGTTTTATTATTAGTCTACATTTAGTACTTCTAAATGGTAAGATTCTCTTTGCAAAATTTTTCACCAAAATTTTTCACCGGAATTAAACACCCTCATAATCTAAACGATCTCTTTCTTTGAATGAATGATAATATGTCCTTGTTTTCCTTGTACATTGCCCCTGACTCTCATGGTCGGTGCTGGGACCACGAGCATTCCTCCTGTCCGTTAATTTTTGTGTCTGACAAAATCAAATCATGCAAAGAATTACAATCTCAGAAATTGGAACACAAGGGAGCCACTTCAATTACCTTGCAGGTTTTCGCAAAAAAAAGACAACACATATGGAAAAATAGTGAATCAGGTGTTATAAAAATAAATTAAGGCTCTAATCATATAAAAACTCATTCTAATTTCTGTCTAGATGTGTATTACATTTTTCTATTTATTGCTACCTCTGCCGTAGAAAGATTTTGCACCCGGAGGCTATAAGAGCAGCCACAGCGTTGCCAAAAACGATGCCTCAAAACTTTTTTCCGTCCAAGCACCGAGGTTAGCACAATGCAAGATGGCATGCAAGCATCGCAGAATCTTTGCATCGAGGAAAGAACAAGCATCAGTGCTAGTTTTGCAAGACAACCTGTTCGGTTGGCTGGTGGCTGGTGCTGATTTGTTGTGAGACTGAAATACTACTGGCTGGCTGGTGGATGGTGGCTGGTGCTGATTTGTTGTGAGACTGAAGTACTGCTGGCTGGTGGCTGATAAGCCAAGCGAACAGGCTGTATATCCCCACATGTCAGTGACATGATGATAGGTGAGAGATTATGAGTTGAGAGAATGAAGTGATATTTTATCCGCTAGCGTAGATTTTTTGTTGTTGATTATCTACTGAAACATGGCCCACGCATATGGAGTTTGCCACCGCGGCTAATATCAAAATGGAGCATCGTTTGTGACGTGGTATTTGAAGCATTGGTTTTGATTTAGCACGCTGTGGACGCTCTTGGTGTATTAACCACAATGGTCGTGTTCGGATGACACCGAACAAAAAATTGTCCAAAGGAATCTTGCATGCATGGAGTACTAAATGAAGTCTATTTACAAAACCTTTTCACAGATGAGTGCAACTTTGCGCGAAGTAATGCTACAGTAATCATCCTCTAATCGTGCGGTCAAAGGCTTCATTAGATTCGTCTCGCGAATTTGACAGAAGGTTATGGAGGTAGTTTTGTAAACTGACTTTATTTAATACCCCTAATTAGTGGTCAAAGTAGGGTGCAAAAAATTTGTCCCTCCATCTGAATACGGCCAATGACATGTAAGTCCACACAGGATCCACCATATACTAAGATATATATTGACTCGTTCGGTTTCTTTGGAATGGCCCGCTTCGGGGTCATTCCGGATGGATCGATTCGGCCTGTTTCAAAGTCAGGTCCAAAACGGAATCAGCGTTCGGTTTCAGCTGGCCCGAAAAGTAAATAAGCCCGAAACGGCCTTCGCATATCGCAACCACTGAACGGCCCAGAAACGATCCCCACATCTCACCCTTCAGGATCTTAAACCGGGCACAGTAAATTCTAGAACTCCTAAAACAGTAAATCTTATCTGTCCCTCGAACCTCGATTTTCTCACCTCTCTTCCTTAGCTTTCCAGGCTATGTTACCCCGATACTTCAATATTCAATATGACCCTGTATCATGTATCCGATACGTGGATACATATCCATATCTGATACATCGATACACTCTACACCATTGTATTTTGGGAAAAACTAACATATCCACGTATCCGTACCGGCCGGATACTGATACGTGTATCCGTATCTGTGCTGCATAGTTTCCAGGCGATCTTCTTCCCCGGCAAGCTTAGGGTTAATTGGTTCAGGTTTGGAGTTGGGTTTTTAAGGTGGAAGGCAGCAGGCAGAGGGAAAACCGTAACTCGTAAGGCAGGCTCCTGGGCGGTGCAGGGGCAGGACAGGAGCAACAAAGCATGCCACGGCTGTGGGACAAGAAATTGTTTACAGAGTAGGCTCATTTTAACATCACCATTCACCATTAGATTTCAGTGATCATTTCTCAATCCTCATATCATGCTGCACAAAGTGGTGAGTGGTGATTAACCAACCTTTCACACTCCTGAAACTAAAAATATGCTAAGTTTTTGGAGTAATGGACTTATGGCCCATATGGTGTCCCATTACAGAAACTAAATGCCTCAGGTTCCCGAGGGCACCTATTTTTGGAGGTTGAACAACTATAATAGCAGAAGACATCAGAAGCAAGATGCTTCTAGGAACAAGGACACCACGAACAGATGAACTATATGTAGTCTGGCTGGCCTTCGGAACTATATCTGCATACCAGCACAGCAATTGCGAAAAGCAAGAGTCCTAATTACAGCAATGGCTTTTTCCCAATTAATTAAGGCAATGGTTCCTCCGAATCTCCCAGCCGTGATAGGTGGAGGTAAGCATCAGTTCCTACATAAAAATGGAAAGGGCAAAAGATCAACTGAATGCTCAGAATGTAGCTATGCTGTATTTCTAGATGGTAAACAATGCAGCAATATAGTAGTAGTGAATGTGCAATAGTGATTGAACATCTCAGTTTCAAGAGTTGCAAGTTCTACATAGCAAATTAGCTTAACTTTGTTTCGCAAAAAAAAAATCTGAATTTTCCAAGGTCTTAAATGTTAAGAATTTAACCTTCAATCCCACTTTACAAAAATAGAGCCATCAGCATTCAGTAATCAAAATTTCAGACAGCGATTTATGAAAACCAAAGAGCAAGATGGATATGGCTGCATTTATGTTCATTACATAAACATAAAAATGTGAAGTATGGACATACCATATCCTTCCATAGAGATGATCTGCAAGTCCCCACCGAAATATCGAGCGTAGAGACGACTAATAGGGATCCCATAACCATATCCAGCCATAGTTACTCCTTCGTTATGTTCATCCAAATCAGGAGGGTTTTCTGCTGTACTATACAGATAAGTAAAAATTCTTGACAGGCCACTTCTTGGTATGCCACCACCTTCATCGCTAATCTGCAAAAGAGCGATATAGTCAAACCGCTCATAACAAATCCTGAAGAATCAAAAGTATTGAAGTTTACTGATAGTGCAGAAGATACAAAGTTTACAGACATATGCACAGAAGGATATTTGGTTAATTAGTTTGATGTGGCTATCAGTTAGTGTCGTCAAGGGTGCTTCATTACAACTCTGTTAGTTGCATTCAGCTAGAACTAGAAAGAAAAAAGAACCAGCACGCACGGCTTGATGTCTATTAATATGGGATCTTGTATCCTTAAGCCACTAGGAAATAAATGGAGTCAATTTGCCTCCAAATCTCCTTTACTCCCTTTGCTGACAACTGACATGAGACATTATCACCAAAGAACCACAGTGTTCGCGACCAAAATTGGCAAGAAAGACAAGGATTAGGAAAATCCGGGCCCTGACCGGTCTGACCGGTCCGGGGAACCGGTCAGACCGGTGTGCCCCTGTAATTCGATTAGGACTCTTAGTTTTAGTTAATTACGAGTTGTAAAACCTATTCCTTGCGGGAAAAGTCCTACCCTCCCTATAAATATAAAGGGATTCGGCCAATTGAGTTAGATCCAATCGAATTTATCAAATCTACTATTTTTACCTTTACTTTTCTGTACCTTCTAAACCCTAGCTTTTCCAACCCCCATTGCTGTTCTTTCTTCGTCTCGACGACGTTTGAAGGCGCCCTAGCTGGCCTGACCGAGCCTAAGGCAATCCAAGGTGCGCACATCCTGACGGGGTCCCTCCCGGACGAGCGCTTGTTGGTTTCTCGACGAGCTCCCAGCTGCCCGGCGAGGACCGGTCTGAACGGTGAGCTCAGAGAAGCTGCAAAGAGCTTCTCTGCGCTTGCTAGTATTTGACGCGGCGCGTTTTCGCGTCAACATACTTTTTGGCGACTCCGCTGGGGAACAAGAAAAAAGGATCTACTACCATGTCGAATCTACCGAAGCCAGGTGAAGTTGATCCTGACAATATTCAAAGGCCGACTGCTAATGAGCTATCGGCTGAGGATCGTCATCTATTCGAGCAACTCCTGCTGCAAGAAAAGGAGGAGATAGAACGGGCCAAGAAGAAACTTGAAGACAAGGCGCAATGGTTCCTCTCACACTTCTCCAAGGATCGCAAGGGTGCTATCTCCAAGGACAAGGAGGTGGTCGTTCTTTCAGAAGGAGAAGAAGAAAAGGAAAAAGATGAGGTAATACCCACTGTGAGTACTGCACCAGAGCCTGTTACTCTTGATCAAATTAATAGATTGCTAGTTTCTGGTCAAGAAAAAGTTCTTTCTCTTGTTCAAGGCATGATTGATAAATCTATAGGAAAGCAACCTTCGGCCGTAACTAGTAATGCTATTAGATCTGATATGGCTGGTACTTCACAACAAATTATACCTCATAATTCATCGGCAGCAATTCCACCCAAAGATCCACAATATGGGATACCGTTGAATTATTCTGCAGGATTAAATCATCCAACGCAGTTTGGCCCGGCCACACCGGTCAGACCGGTTCCAGTAACCGGTCCAACCGGTTACGCGCAGCACGGCCAGATACCGGTCAGACCGGTTACGGGCACCGGTCCGACCGGTGTGGGTGATTTGGCTGCGTATCAGACGATGTCTGAGCCTATAACTAGTGCATCACATGTTCAGGCTAATTCTGGCCGAACTAATGGTGTTTCTGGTTATGCTACATGTGCTCCAATGACATATACTACCAATCTTATGTCTTTCCAAAGTTCAGGCTATTTACAGCAATCATTACATGGACAGCCGAACCATACGCCTCAATATGTGCCAAATACTAATGATCAACAAGGCTCAAATGATCTTTATATTCAAAGCTTGCTTGAAGAATACAAAAAGGATTTGGCCATTATGATTAAAGATACTTTTGGCGTTGAGGTTAAAGATAAAACTTTGGCATGTCAAAAACCTTATCCTGCAAATTTTGATTCTATACCCTATCCTCAAGGTTTTAAAGTGCCAGAGTTTGTTAAATTTACTGGGGAAGACAATAGGACTACATGGGAGCATGTTAGCCAGTTTAATGCACAATTGGGTATTCATGGTAGTATTGATCACTTGAAAATCAGATTATTCCCTTTGTCATTATCTGGTATTGCTTTCTCATGGTTTTCGGCATTATC
>CM014278.1:77014302-77081299 GCA_004135705.1 Alloteropsis semialata
AGGACTAAACATGATCTAATTATAAAACTAATTACAGATGGATGGGAAATCGCGAGACGAATCTATTAAGTCTAATTAATCTGTCATTAGATATTGTTTACTGTAGCACGATGTTGTCTAATCATGGTCTAATTAGGCTCATTAGATTCGTCTGGCAAAGTTACCTGAGTTGTGAAATGAGTTTTGTCAGTTATCCACATTTAATACTCCTAATTAGTATTCAACCATTCAAATTTACTGTAGCAAAACTTATCTCGTGGAACTAAAACAAGACCTGTATCTGTGCTTCTTTGGACAAAAAACAAGACAGAAAAGAGTCCCGTGTCAGTGAACCGTTACGATTTTGACAAGTAAGTGCCAGCATTATCAACAGGTTTCACACACTTATGGCCTTGTTTAGTTCGCGCGAATTCGATCGAATTGACTTTAGCAAAATGTATAGAGAAACGTAAAAGCAGAGAGAGGGACACGTTTTTCAAAAAGATACTTTTGATCGAATGGATCGAATTCGATGTAACTAAACAGGGCCTATATTTGGAGACATTTGGTTCAGTAGTAGAGTAAATTAGATGAATTCACCGCGCGTTGCTACGGGAGTGCAGGGACATCTTTGCTATAAGATTGAAAATTATAATTCTATAATTTAGTAGGGATGATAGAATAGTGGTAAATGACGTGGACAACTTTTCACTTAGTGGGTGATGATGTGGATAGTTTGCATGAAGAGCTTTAAGGACGGTGGTTTTCACTTAGTGGATGATGATGTGAATAGTTTGCATGAAGAGATTTAAGGATGATGGGCTGTTAGTGGGTATGAACTATATAGATATACTAGATGAATTCACCGCGCGTTGCTGCGGGAGTACAGGGACACCTTTGCTATAAGATTAAAAATTGTAATTCTATAATTTAGTGGAGATGATAGAATAGTGGTAAATGACGTGGACAACTTTTCACTTAGTGGGTGATGATGTGGATAGTTTGCATGAAAAGCTTTAAGGATGGTGGGCTATTAGTGGGTATGAACTATATAGATATGTATATAAGGCTGTCCGCACTCGTCGTCCTCTAAATGCATCCTCTAAAAGGAATATCCTGTCCTGGTCATCGAGATTCCGTACTCTAAACCAACTTCTCCCGCACCCGTCATACTCCAAATCACATACTTTATCCCAACTCTACTATATTTTATCCATTTATCCCAACTACTATATCATCTCTTTTCTCACCTTTTTTTTCTTTTCTTTATAAATTTTATCAAAATATATCCATCTGAGATCTTGTTTTGAAGAATTTATTGCAACGAATTTAATGGTGCAATCGGAATTTAATTTGGTTTTTTAGTTTGTGAGTTATAACATTTTTTAGTTAGTTGAGGACGTGGGGCCCGCCACTTCTCTCTCCGCGCACGCTGCCATCGCGCTGCCATCGCGCTTCCGCGGAGCCGGTTGCTGTGCCGTATCCTCGATGCATCCTTTTGTTTACCGGACTCTTACAGTATGCCGCTGCAGGTGAATTTCCGGTACGCTCGTCCTGAAGGACGGCGTCGAGGACACCGCTGCGGTCAGCCTAAGGGCCGTGTTCGGTTGGCCAGGACAAAAAGTTGTCCCAAAAGAATCTTGCATGCATGGAGTACTACATGAAGTCTATTTACAAAACCTTTTCACAGATGAGTGCAACTTTGCGCGATGAATCTAGCGAGCCTAATTAATCCATGATTTGCTACAGTAATGCTACAGTAATCATCCTCTAATCGTGCGGTCAAAAGCCTCATTAGATTCGTCTCGCGAATTTGCGGGGGGTTGTGAAGGTAGTTTTGTAAACTGACTTTATTTAATACCCCTAATTAGCGGTCAAAGGTGCATTTAATGGAGGGACAAAAATTTTGTCCCTCCATCCGAACACGCCGATAAGATATAATCCATCTAGTGAGTGATTTAAGCTAAATGAGTGCGGTTGCGCTCAAGAATGGCCAATTACGCGAAAACGGTGGATGCAGCTGCTTGTTTTCCAGTACGACCAAGAGGGTGTTTAAATCCGATGAATTGGTGAAAAGTGGTGAAAAGTTTTGACACTGAAAAGCGTGTCCTGTGAAAGGGGGCACGGTCGTCAGTGTGAAAACTTTTAGTGACTTTGAGGATTTAGGGCGTATTTAGTTCTCTCAATTTTGCATAAAGTTTTCACCTTGAGAACCGTATTAATTCATTTCTTCTCTCTGTGCATGCGACCCAATACATAAACTTTTCACCCTTTTCACCAATGAACACCCCCTTAAACACCCCTGTGCTGCAACGAAGACATGATGCATGTGACATCAGAGAAAGTCAGAAAGAGGAGCTCCAGGCTCCAGCTTGGCTGATCGAACCTGTAACTGCAAGTCTGTAACTGTCCGTGAGATCCTCTCATGCTTCTCGTAATCTCGTTGCTGTTCCCGGACGGTTATGCCCGGACGCCCGGTTGGCACACCTTTGTCTCATTGTCTGGCTCCGGCCTCATCTGTCGCACCGTGAGCCGATGGGGCCGGCTTGAATAGCTCCTGCTGGCTGCTACCTGCTATACTACGGTGACAGTGGCAACTCGGAAAGTGAAGTTTCTTTTTTTTTTAAAAAAAAAGAAACCTCGTGTTTAAGTTCGGAACTGAACAATGTCGGCGCCTCAATTCCTCAACCGATCGGCAGAGAACGAAAAATGAAAGGGTAGGGGCCTGCCTTTTATAGTTAGGTTCGTTCAAACAATTTGAACAGACACGGTGGGAAAAAAAAAGAAGACTTGTAGTCGAAACTCTTCTCCGGAGAAACTTATCCGATCGGTGCGCAGCTGGATCAATCGCGGCCGTCCGCTGATTAAAATCAGACGGGCAGGGCCGACGTGCGGCTTCCGTTCCGCCGGGAACATCTGGCTCGCACGTGACGAGCCGCCGTGTACGACGACGCCGCTCGCGCGAGTCGGCCCGACCGTCTAATCTTGTGGCTTTACTTGTGAGGTGAATCAGACAGAGAGTCATGGGAGTCGCTCCTCGCTATACTCGCTTGTAGGCCAAGTCACCTTTGGTTAATCCGGTCTGGTACGCCATGTGCCGGCCGCGTCACAATGCAAAGCCGTAGCCACGCACTTGTACTTAGCGCATCATCCAATCATTTGGTTTGACACGTCCGTACCAATCATACGTGTGAAAATAATAAAGACCCTATTTTCTTAGTTAAGGTTGTTACGAGGAAAAGTAATAAACAATAGAGACTGGTTTTTAGTTTTTATTACATGAATGAATGAGATAAAGATAAGTTGCATGCGTCATCGTGCACGCTTCCGTCCGGCTCAGGCCTTCCAGCAGCTTGGCTAGTACTGCACTGCACAATAGGATACGTGCTGCTGTTCTTGTCCCGTTCGTGCTCAAGCTGACTTATAAATGATAGGCATAATGGTGCTCAAAAAAAAAATGATAGGCATAACGCTTGCCATCAGCCGAATTTCCGTATCCTCGGAAGAAAAGACCAGAACACAGGAACACCCAAGTCCATAACCAGGATAAACCGATTCTCGATTAGGGGAGGATCGATACACATTTTTCTTTATTCTCAGGACGGATCATATACCGACATTCTTGGTACCTCTCGCTATTACTATTAGGTTGGTAGAAACACGACATTGTGAAAAAAAAAATGTCCTGAATTGATCCATGCTAGGGAGTGTTTGACAGAGCTCTCACAGCTCATATGATGATTCTAGGAGAGGTAATTATGCAGAATGATTCTTTAAAATAAATTAAATGGTTGTAAGCTGAAAAAACTAATTTCTCCCGGTTCACTTTCTTCCCACCCAGTCATTTTCTAGCTCCGCCAAACATGCCATAACGAATACTATGGGCGTGTTTGGCACAGCTCCAACTCCACAAAAATAGCTCCACTCCATCAACTCTAGATTTTTTTCATGCCAAACACGTCCAGCTCCAGAAACTCCAACTCCAGAAAAAATCTGGAGTTGGGGCCCAACTCCATGTATTTTTTGGAGCTCCTCAAGGGGTGCTCCAAAAACACTGATTTCAGAACTAAACATGGAGTTGGATAGAAATTACCCACCAATGCCACGGATTACACATGGTACCGGTTCGCGAAAGAAAAAGGAAACGCTTCCACACCCGTCGTCGCATTGCCCGTCCACGCCGGACCTCCGCGCGAATGGAGCGGCAGCGAGCCCGGCGAGCTCCACCTGACCGGAGTGGCTACGCGTGGTGGCGGACCAGGGCTGCGGCACGCGGCAGCGGCCCCCAACGGCCGAGCGCGGCGATGGCTCCCCGGCGAGCTCCCCGAGGCGCGGCGCGAGCGCAACAACGGCCCCCGGCGAGGTCCCTGGGCTGGGGTGGCGGGGCACGACGGTGACCCCCAGCGGCCACCAGCAGGACGGGCGGCATGCGCCATGGAGGGGAAGAGCATGGTGTTGTCGGCGTTTGGGATCGGGATCGGTGTCGGCGTGGAGATGGGCCTGACGTCCGCTCTCTACAGGCCACCATTTTCAGCTGATTGATAGGTTCCTGCTTGTTGACACCGAAATTTGGTAATTTTATGGCCAGAGGAGTCCCCAAAATAAAGCCGATAATTTAAGGAAAATCAAGTCGCGAGCGGTGGATTCCATGATACATATCAAGGAAAGATATCAGCTTAATGGAAATAATTATTGCAAGCTTGGCCTAATATTGTCTGCATACGGAAGTATGTCCAGGAGGAAAGTCCTTGCAATATATTTGCATGCTGGAGATTACGCGTGAGACAAGAAAAGAAATATTTTATTATTGTTTCTATCAGGGGCAACAGATATGAATGGCTAGCAGGCGGCGAGATGTAACGTATTAAATAAATAAGGTAGATGAGTTATATTCGGTTTAGGCTTAAGAGTTCTATTTTTGTACGCGAAGTCCAGCAACCCTATAAATATAAAGGGTCATGGCAGCTTGTAAGCTTATCTCTCGATCAATATACAAACTGGCATCACGCCAAAACCTTAGGAACCATGTAGCTTATCGACGAGTTCTTCAGCAAGCTGGGCTGCATCAGTCTTCGATCTCCAGCCTGTCGCGAGTTCCGTCACCCGGATCGATCCAAGCTTTGATCTGAGGCGCATCGCCCTCTTCTCGTTTGGATGGTTCAACTACCGAATTAGCGTAAGCTTTGAATTGAGGCGCATCGCCCTTTCTCGTTTATGCTGTTCAACGTAACATGTCGGCTTTACTTTGCTTATTCAATATAATAGCCGATCTGTTACTGACGGGCTGTTCTTCGAGTTTTCGGGTTTAATCTAGATTCTCTGCGTCGGAGCTAGATTTATCTTGATTATTAGAAGGCAGCTTATGCGGTTGTTTGGAGTTTCTAGATTGATTTAGATCTGCGCCATGTGAATTGATCTGACTCTTCAAACAGCTATGAGCATTGGTTTAGTCCGATTTGAGCTGACAATATCGTTCCAGGTCCGATTCACCTTTATAGGCTTAATCTGGTTGTTCTTTGAATATCGGGTTTGATCTAGATTCCCTACGTCGGAGCTAGATCCTTCTTGATTATTAGAAGGCAGCTTATGCTGTTGCTTGGAGTTGCTAGATTGGTTTAGATCTACGCCATGTGAGTCAATCTGTTTCTTCAACAGCTGTGAATATTGGAACGATCTTGTTACTGTTCTATCAGGATGATTATCATTGCGAGCTTCCTGTCCAAGAGATTAGGCAGGAGGGACAACATATCGGCTCTCACAGCTTATTGAACATATTGCAACGGGCAAAGCCGATCTGTTATTATGATTGCATCAAGATTAGCTGCGGGAGAGCTGTCTTTATTATATCTGCGAGCAATTACGTGAGGCAATGGTGCCACCGGTTTATCTTTGGATTGCCAAGATTGGTTTAGATTCCCTACGTCGGAGTTGGGTTTCTCTTGGTTATTCAGTGATTAATCGTTTATTGGGTTGTTCTTCGAGCTTTCGGGTTTGATCTAGATTCCCTACGTCGGAGCTAGATTTATCTTGGTTATTTGAAGGCAGCTTATTCGGTTGTTTGAGGTTGCTAGATTGATTTAGATCTACGCCATGTGAATTAATCTGATTCTTCAACAGCTATGAGAGATCGGAAAGCTAGCAGATATATTAGAGATGATGATCAAGCAGTTAAGACGATGAACAGCGTATCGGCCTTATTCTGTACTGATTATATTCTGCAAAGGCATGGCCGGTTCGCTATATGATATCGATCATGCTCCTTGTCAGTTGAATGGTCAAACTGACTGGCACGCTGCGAACCTGAACAAAGTGCAGGCTGGCACTAGAGTGAAGCAGATCTCCCTGGTCTTATTGTGTTGATCGCTGAGGATACGACCGCCGATTTTCTGCGTCAACATATTTTTGGCACGCCCAGTGGGACCACATTCGTCTGATTAGAAGTCAGATATATCTACAATTTATTATATCAGTTGATTCTTGGTTGCGGGGAGATATCGGCTGGAGCTTTCAGATTCTATATTGTATTACTATATAAGCTGATGGAATTTTTGATTATGCTGCTACAATAGAGATCGGTCCAATTATTGTGAAGATATACAATCCTATCGGCGTCCTGCACTTCGTCCAATTATTGTGAGTAATATTTCAGTTTCAATATTATTTGAAGCAGCAAGAAGAAGAATCGGCTATGGAATAATTTCAGAACATATTATATTCCAATATCAAGAGCCGATGGAGCACAGATTGTCTATGCGAGGGAAAGCAAATAGCTACATGGTTATTTATTCAGGAGCCGATTGTCGATTGGAGCATATATTCAGGCTTGTTAAGATACGGCATCGACTGTCTACTGACATCCTTATGAGTTGGCCGATATTGTGTTTAAGTTCATCGACGCGATCTTTTTGTCCTTCACCATGGGGCCGTTAGTTGGTTGGTCCGATCGGACCTGCGGCCAAAGGGGCAGTAAAGTGCATCGGCCGATTCTGTTCAACACATTGTATGGATGGCCGATGGAGGCACCAGTAAGCTGATGGCTTCGAATATATAATATAATGGGTTGATACGTTAGCTGCCGAGGCTTATGGTTTCCTTCAACGAGGTTGATCAGACCAGGAGGCTACATAGGAGCTTACCAGTCCATGGCAATGGCTGACGGAATGAAGAAAAAAATATATATTATTGATTGCTGGGAGACGCAGATGAAGTATCGGTCGATTTGATAAAATGATTAGTCCGATAGAAAATATCTGGAAGCAACCATGAGCTGATTCTTGATGATACCTCAAGGTTCGATATATGCCGAGGTCCGACATAAGCCGATCGGACTTGCGCTCATCATCGGCCAAAGCAGTAGAGTACGTCGGACCTTCCAGTGCAGGATTTTCGACGCCAGAGGCCAGACTAATCGCGGAGCTTTTTGCGTGCCATTGATTGAAAACTGCACCTGGCTAGTATCGGCTACAAGACTGGTACTCATTTTCCTTTTATGCAACAGTATGACTAGAGCCGATATCTATTGTTCCACATGTAATCATGTAGCCTACATCGGACCAACAAAGTTCAAGAGAATTGGCACACTTCCTAATGTCAGATATTCAGAAACCATGTGCCAATGATTATTACGAGATAGTCCATACATCTGTCGGCTCTACAATGGGACCAATCGTCAGGAACCGAAAGCCGATACAGGTGGTAGACTCATCAGAATAAACTACAAAGGACCCCGTGTCCAAGGGAGATGCGTCTCAACATTGAAGCCAATGATAATTGAAGCTGGTAATTAAAATCCTAGTTTATGGAAGGGCTGCAGTAAGTCTTATGCCATATATTGCATACTGGAAGTTCGGCAACCAAAGGTTTCGTCAAGACCGATGCAATGGCAAAGGGATTTTGGGGCAATACATTTCAAGCCACGGACTACAACTGGTTGCCGATGCTATTTTGAGTCTGCTCTACATACGTCCTGGAACAAATCCCTCTTGGATCCTTTTCGTCAGTTGCACCTCTAATTATGCCTTCACTCGCTCGCCGATCTACCTAGCTGGCGCGGTATGCTCGACGTCGGCGCCATACTATCTGTGTTGCTCATGTTCATGATTGCCGAGACGTCAGAGGAACACATGGCTGACTTCATGGTTGCAGCTAACATCCTCAAAGATACCGACGAGAGAAGATGCCAGATGCGTGGTCAAGATGACATCAGCTGGAGTTGATTTTCTCCCTAGTAAAAATCACTTATGTCAAAAGGAAAAAGAGCTTGACAAGATTACCAGCTTAAATTAGAATAAATTAGTACAATGGCTACACGAAGCTTCAGAGTTGAGGAAAATAATCAAGTGGCTGTATCTATCATCGGCTAAGTAAATCGGACCATGCATGCATAGTTGTACTATCGGCTAATGTACCCTTTGGTTGATTAATTGGAAGTTGAGCCGATAGGACACAATGCATTGGTCACTAGTGCTGGCAGGTCGGATAATGTACAAATAATGCATCGACATTGATACGGACACAGTACTGAGCATGGCTACGAAGATGGTGATGGAACTGGGTGTCACGAATCACGAGGTGACTCACATCGCCAAGATGATAGATGGCGAGATCAGCACGTTGCTGCCGCATCGGAGGCTGGATCCCTCATGGAGGACAACAACGGCGACAGCACCGCCGACGATGTCACGGATACGCCGACGCCGATGACTCCGTCCTGCAAGAACTGGAGGAGTGATGCCATGTTCCTGATAGATCGTCATTCGACGGCTACATGACGACGCCATGGCCGCCAATGTCACAGGTGCGCCAACGCCAAGGGCTCCCTCCTGCAAGTACTGCCAGTCCAATTTCTGGAGGATCGTCGCTTGACGACTACATGTCAGCGGCCGTGCACCATGGTTGCTGGTACGATGAGCTGTATGGCCGGTTCGAGGAATCTCATTCCAGGCCGACGATAACCCAACACTGTTCTGAGGCTCAGTGTACGGCAGTTATGATGATATAAAATGTATCGGCTCTAAGCTTAATACGTCCAAACCACGGAAAGGCAGATAGCCGATGAAAGAAATTGAAAAGATAGCCGATGGAGGAGTCGATGGAGGTCTGATGATGCAGCTTGCAGGTCCGATGGTGCAATTTAGAGTCTGATGGAAGTTGGTTGATAGACAGCCCTATTAGATCAGGTTGCAGGTCTGCTCCTCATCGGCTGAATGGAGATATCAGCTCAAAGATACAGTAGCCATCGGCTCTACAGTTTATAGATCGGCTTATGAAAGACAAAGCCCATGGTCCGATCAGGGACACATCAAGCCATGGTCCGATGGTCAGCAGAAGGTCCAATCAAGCCAAGGTGCTGCTGGTGGTTCTTAGTAGACACGAAGCTGGCGGGGTCTTTTGCGCAGTGATCAGACTAAATCGGCTGGAATAAAAGATTATCGGCTGTCAGGACCAATAATTCGAAGCATAAAGAATTTATACTTCGAACTGGGGGGGCATGTGTTGACACCGAAATTTGGTAATTTTATGGCCAGAGGAGTCCCCAAAATAAAGCCGATAATTTAAGGAAAATCAAGTCGCGAGCGGTGGATTCCATGACACATATCAAGGAAAGATATCAGCTTAATGGAAATAATTATTGCAAGCTTGGCCTAATATTGTCTGCATACGGAAGTATGTCCAGGAGGAAAGTCCTTGCAATATATTTGCATGCTGGAGATTACGCGTGAGACAAGAAAAGAAATATTTTATTATTGTTTCTATCAGGGGCAACAGATATGAATGGCTAGTAGGCGGCGAGATGTAACGTATTAAATAAATAAGGTAGATGAGTTATATTCGGTTTAGACTTAAGAGTTCTATTTTTGTACGCGAAGTCCAGCAACCCTATAAATATAAAGGGTCATGGCAGCTTGTAAGCTTATCTCTCGATCAATATACAAACTGGCATCACGCCAAAACCTTAGGAACCATGTAGCTTATCGACGAGTTCTTCAGCAAGCTGGGCTGCATCAGTCTTCGATCTCCAGCCTGCCGCGAGTTCCGTCACCCGGATCGATCCAAGCTTTGATCTGAGGTGCATCGCCCTCTTCTCGTTTGGATGGTTCAACTACCGAATTAGCGTAAGCTTTGAATTGAGGCGCATCGCCCTTTCTCGTTTATGCTGTTCAACGTAACATGTCGGCTTTACTTTGCTTATTCAATATAATAGCCGATCTGTTACTGACGGGCTGTTCTTCGAGTTTTCGGGTTTGATCTAGATTCCCTGCGTCGGAGCTAGATTTATCTTGATTATTAGAAGGCAGCTTATGCGGTTGTTTGGAGTTTCTAGATTGATTTAGATCTGCGCCATGTGAATTGATCTGACTCTTCAAACAGCTATGAGCATTGGTTTAGTTCGATTTGAGCTGACAATATCGTTCCAGGTCCGATTCACCTTTATAGGCTTAATCTGGTTGTTCTTTGAATATCGGGTTTGATCTAGATTCCCTACGTCGGAGCTAGATCCTTCTTGATTATTAGAAGGCAGCTTATGCTGTTGCTTGGAGTTGCTAGATTGGTTTAGATCTACGCCATGTGAGTCAATCTGTTTCTTCAACAGCTGTGAATATTGGAACGATCTTGTTACTGTTCTATCAAGATGATTATCATTGCGAGCTTCCTGTCCAAGAGATTAGGCAGGAGGGACAACATATCGGCTCTCACAGCTTATTGAACATATTGCAACGGGCAAAGCCGATCTGTTATTATGATTGCATCAAGATTAGCTGCGGGAGAGCTGTCTTTATTATATCTGCGAGCAATTACGTGAGGCAATGGTGCCACCGGTTTATCTTTGGATTGCCAAGATTGGTTTAGATTCCCTACGTCGGAGCTGGGTTTCTCTTGGTTATTCAGTGATTAATCGTTTATTGGGTTGTTCTTCGAGCTTTCGGGTTTGATCTAGATTCCCTACGTCGGAGCTAGATTTATCTTGATTATTTGAAGGCAGCTTATTCGGTTGTTTGAGGTTGCTAGATTGATTTAGATCTACGCCATGTGAATTAATCTGATTCTTCAACAGCTATGAGAGATCGGAAAGCTAGCAGATGTATTAGAGATGATGATCAAGCAGTTAAGACGATGAACAGCATATCGGCCTTATTCTGTACTGATTATATTCTGCAAAGGCATGGCCGGTTCGCTATATGATATCGATCATGCTCCTTGTCAGTTGAATGGTCAAACTGACTGGCACGCTGCGAACCTGAACAAAGTGCAGGCTGGCACTGGAGTGAAGCAGATCTCCCTGGTCTTATTGTGTTGATCGCTGAGGATACGACCGCCGATTTTCTGCGTCAACACTGCTCTTCTCCATCGAGTAGCCAGCAGCAGGACGACGGGCCCGCGCCAGTCGAGCGCCACCAGCCCCGGCCACCGCCGCCGCGGCAGACAGCAGCAGGACGATGGCCCCGCGCCCCGGCCCCGGCCGAGCCCTGCTGCGGCCATGTGCTTGAGTTCGCGTTCCGCGTCGACTACTACGGCCGCAAGAGGTCGTGGACGCGCTCCTCGCCGGGCCTCGTCAGACGCATCCTCTGCCTGCAGCACTCCGACGATCTGGACGGCTGTAGTTTTTGTTTTGTTTTTGTTCGGAATCTTCCGTGAATATCAGATCTTCCTGTGTAGTGTAGGTAGGACTCGTAGTATTGACGACTCCATATACGTATATGGATGATGTACAGGAGAGTGAAACATTTGGCAATTTTTTAACCTGTTTAGGAAAAGAACTAGTAGAAATGATTAGTTATGCAATGACAAGAAAATTTATGGGTCTCATTTTGTGTGTGAAGTGTGAACAAGCAAATTCATTTTAGTTTTTTACGTGAGCAAGAAAATTCACTTCTCTGGCAGCGCATTAGTGTAGCACTTAGTGAAAAAAATTAAGGGTAAGAAAGACTTTTCCCACCAAACCATTTCTTTTCTGGAGCCAGAGCCAGTCAATTAGCCAAACAGGTACAACAACTCCATGTTTCTATGGAGTTGATGGAGTGGAGCTAAAAAAAAATAGAGTTGGTGGAGTGGAGCTGTTTTTTTAAGTTGGAGCTGTGCCAAACACGCCCTATATCTCTGCCATGCATGTGGCACAAGAGAAACATTGAAATGTTCCGATTCTTTGTTGTGCAGAGTTAACAAATGTTGGGGATTTTAATCTGCACTTTGAACCGGAACGAATGTAACCGACATGTGGAAAGTGCTTTATTTACAGCCTGTTCGGTTGGCTGGCGGCTGGTGGCTGGTGCTGATTTGTTGTGAGAGAAAAGTACTGCTGGCTGGCTGGTGGCTGGTGCTGATTTGTTGTGAGAGAAAAGTACTGCTGGCTGGTGGCTGATAAGTCAACCCAACAGGCTGGATTTAGGAAGCAATCATTAATATAATCAGCAAGAGATAACGCCTAAAGAACATAATTGCATAATTGCATTCCATGTTGTGGCTCACATCACGAAAGTTGAGCCCGGCCGCTGTCTTGACATACAAGGACCGGGACTTGCAACCCAGTAGTGTGCTCTACTATATTATTCTGTTGACTTGCGATTTGAAGTCCATGTGCCACGAACTGCCAAAATGGACATGCGTGTCTCGTGAAAATACCGGCAACCGACGGACTCGTCCGTTTGAATGGATTTTTATTTAATTATTTCGGACATCCATCAGCCAGACTGGAACACAAGTGGGGTGATTGGTTGTTACTTGGTTTCTTGAGCGCCAAGCAGGTCCGTGGAATGCATGCTAAGGCCCTGTTTAATTCCCCCAACTATCTAAAGTCATCAAAAAGTTCAACCGTGCCTCCTCTCACAGGATACGTTTCCCAATGCAAAATTTTTCATCACTTTTCACCAATTCACTAAAATTAAACACCCCCTAAATTGCTAATGCTGTTTGGTACTTTGTACAGTCTTATGAGCTTGGCTTAGATTTTGGACGTGTATGTAAAGCCAAATTTGTTGGATGCATGCACTTACTACGTATCATCTTCCTACTTTTTACTTTTTTTTGTTTGGTTTGGGAGATGGAATGGGTTGATCTATCGTCACCTCACCCCTCAGAAGCTAATAGTTAAGTGCCCCTTTGGCAGGGCTCATTGCCCAGCTTCCCCGGCAGCTTATCTGCTTTGTTTACCAAATGGTGTTTCAGAAAAGTGCTTCCGTGCCTAAGCCGTGCTGAAGCTGGTTCACGATTTGTACTACGGTTGATGAGCCGGAAATAGTAGCTTGTCCTGGCTTCAGCTCAACCGACAGTAAGTTCATCCAAATTACAGATGAATTGCCACGGTCTATTACACACGCGTGGGCGTCTGGCTTGCCTGCCCCTGGTGCTCGCTCTGTAGCAGTACGACTATAAGTACCTAATTGTTGGTTTAAAATATAATTTATTTTTTAAAATTCTCTATTCCATATGAATCGTATTATCAATCAAGGTCACAAATGAAAGCCAAACGTAAAACCACTATACATATACAAGGGCAAAGTAGACATTTGACCTCTTCTATCTATTCTTAAATACCATGTGAAGCTGTTTTGCCAAACGTTTTTTCAACCAGACAAGCTAGAGCCAGAAAAAGCAGCTTTATAAGAAAAGCTACAACCAAAGCCATTTTTGCATAAGCCAGAGCTCCACCAAACGGGCCCTTAGTATAAACCTGAGGAATGAGATCATCCCACCAAAATTTATGGAATGGACTCATGATCAGGGTTTTTTTTACCGACCGCTACCGGTCCGGTTCCCGCGGTTACCGCTCTTACCGGTCCGGTCCGGTTAGGGTACTGTTCATCGGTTACCGAAAAAAACCGCTACTGTTCATCGGGAACCGGTAAAAACCGGTCCGGCTTACCGCTACCGCCGGCCGGCGGTAGCAGGCGACCGGTCGGGAAAAAAAACCCTGCTCATGATGGACCACCTTAGGTAGGATGAGATGGTTTCTCAAACAAAAACATCCTTAGCTAATGAAGTAAGGATACTATTAGTACACTGTAAGTTCGTATTAAATGATGTTAATATATTTCAAATAATGCTAAACCTTGATAAGGTAGGCATGGCCATTGGCATCATCCGATGTTCATATAAGATTGGGCCGAGCCGATTTGAGTGTCAACATTTGGGTGCGTGACAAAAAAAAGGCTACTTGGTCTCGACGTCTCGCAATCTGACGAAGCTTATTAGCATCGGTCTGCGCTGATGTCCGACACAACAGTGTCCCAGACTCCCAGTACGAGCGGTGTTTTTTCTTTTTCTTTTTTTTGTCTCATAGTGCTACTCCCTTTGTCTCAAAAGAATACAATTCTAGCATATTTTCATGTTTTAGTTTGTGTGATCAATTATATAGATAAAAATATCAATATTTATGATATCAAATAAATATTATTTTTTTGACACTAAAAATAAATATTATTTTTTATAATAAATTTATTTCGAGCCACAAATATGAATATAACTCAGTACGAACTTGATCAAATATGAATAAATTTAACTAGCATATAATTTATAGTTGTATTTTTTTTGAAACATAGGGGGTACGTAAAAAGAGAAGTATGAGCTGAGCCCAAAGAACAATAATATGGGCCAACTATCAGAGGAGTACGGACATTGTAGACATATGTAAGGCCTCAATGCTACTGCTTTTCAGGTTAGGCCCACCTTAATTTTTTTTCCTTCTCCTATTCTTTGGAAAATTGCAACGGCCCGGCCGTCTTGCTCTGCTCTTCACTGACGCAAATAGGAGTTGGAGACGAAGAGATTATTAGCCACGGCTAAACTACCACCATTAGGCAGCATGGCCTTCTAAAAGAGTAACTACGAACTGCGTTCTTTAGAGCCAAATTCAGTGGCGGATCCGAGATTGAAACTTAAAGGAGGCCTTGTTTCTTATTTCTTCTTCATCTTCTCTCTTTTTTATTTTTTTTGCTTCGCTCTCTCTCTCTCTCTCTTCTCCTCTTCTTCCTCCGATTCCATGAAAGTTTTGAGCAGTGGGGGCTAGCCCCCCTAGCTTGGTGCCTAGACCAATTCGTGATTGCCCCTTCGTCGTTCTACGGTATTTACATCTGAATGATACCTCTCACGCTACGTCAACACTAGTCTTTCCGTGTCACGTGTTTATCTACCCCCACCCTCTACTAATCTCTCTAGTGGCTTATCCTTGCGGCCGACCCATTCGCTAGGGTTCACCGTCCTCGCCATGGCCCTTCTAAAGTCCTATCCTCTCTTCTCCATTGCCGATGCCACCTACAACAAAGCTCTCAGGCCCTCCACAATGTACAACGATGCTAGAAAAAATATCACGTTTCATCGATACTTTATGAGTCGAATCTTGAGCACCTTTGACATGAGAATAAAATAATAGAAATAACGAGCATGCACAATCTCAAAGGCTACTATAATTTGTGCAATTATAATGTGAATTCTGTGTGAATTAATGTGTTTGTGAGTACTTTTCTCTCACAACAAATCAGCACTAGCCACCAGCCACCAGCCAGCCAGCAGTACTTTTCTCTCATAACAAATCAGCACCAGCCACCAGCCACCAGCCAATCGAACAGGCTGAATTGCTGGTTCCGTTACTGTTGTAGACACACTAAACACACAGTATGAAAGACCTAAGCTTACCTTCTTCTCCGACTCCGGGCACCGACTCGCGGCATGTCCGTTGCTTTCCTTGCAGCTGCCGTGCGTCAATTAGGAATTTTGTAAACGGGGTTAGCTGCGAGGTGTCCATCGACCCACTCTGACATCTGAAAGAAGAGACGTCATCTGGGGTTAACAACGTTATCTGATGTCTTAACCCAACTGAACCCAAGGCAGTCAGTCCCCGCGTCGCTTTCTTCGGCCGCGCTGTTTCTCCAGATTCTATTCTAAACCCCAGCTAATACGCCAGCCCAGGAGCCAAGCCCTAGGCCCCGCCCCACATAGTACTGTGCTCTGGCCCCGAACCCCCCAACTGCTCCTCCTCCTCCTCGTCTTCCTCTCCGGTTCCCCAATTTCCCCCGCCCCCGCCTCCTCCTCCCTCTCCGCGGCCGCGGGTTCCGGCCCTCCGCCTCCGCCCGGACCCCACCGGGAATGGCGGCCTGATTAGGCCGGCGGACCAGGGTTCTTCGATCCGTGAGGCGAACGGCGACAGCGCGGCCGGAGGCAGGCCCCCCCCGCCCGCCATGGCGACCGACTTGCCCATGAGCCCCGAGCTCGAGCAGATCGACGGCGAGATCCACGACATCTTCCGCGCGCTCCAGTGAGTCATGGATCTCCCCTCCCCTCCTCTCCCCTTTGCTGCTTTTTCGCGACTACTTGCCTTGGCGGAGCCGTGGGCGGCTTTTCGAGCTGCTCTGCCCTCGGTGGCTCCCTGTGCTGTCTAACGGCGTTACCGCTGCTGATGGAAAACCACGAATTTAGCCATCGTATTGGTAGTCAAACAGGCGGCAATTTCGCGTCGGTGGTTATGCTCACCAGGAACACCGAGCATTCAACCTCGCGTGCTGTAATTTGCTCAGACGTCATACAAAATGGGTTTTACTTCCATCGTTACATCTGAGTGCTCCTGTTGCCACTTACTTTTGAGACGATGTAAATGGTACATGGTTTCGTTATTCTACCACTGCCAACTTGCTAAGCATTCTCACATAATTAGTGATGGTAAGTTAAGTTCCGCTGAATTCGCTGCCTTGGTTGTTCATACTTGAATCACACCTTGGAACCGATACACGAAATTCTGCAATTGCAGTATTGGCTTACGGCGTGTCTATGATTAGACTATGCAGTAGCCTTGAACACTGCTGGGCTTAAATGCTTTTGAGTATATTTGGAGAATTTAATTTTGCATATATTCAACTTATTTGCTATCACGCTCTGCTTTACAGGACAAATAGTCTTGTACGTTGG
The DNA here is from genome assembly GCA_004135705.1 of Alloteropsis semialata. Classification (NCBI taxonomy): domain Eukaryota; kingdom Viridiplantae; phylum Streptophyta; class Magnoliopsida; order Poales; family Poaceae; genus Alloteropsis; species Alloteropsis semialata. The sequence continues at coordinate 77,031,178 of CM014278.1, forward strand.
TTTCTGTTTTTGGTCTTGGAAATCTTTGTCTGAATGCCAATCCTTCAATTCTTGAATGACGTTAGGCACTGCATTTGATGAGTGCTTATGTCACTTAGATGATTGATTGAAAGATTTCAGACTGATGCTACAGTTTGCTACCATTTATGGGACACTGAGAGAATTATATATGGAATGGTTTGATGCCTCCATATTGTGAATAAATACTGATCTGACTAATATTAAAATATCTATCCTTGCCCCTCCTGCTTCCGTACTCATTGCTAAATATTGGAAGCTGTTTTTGGCATATCTCAAGGATTTCGATGCCTACATCCTTACCCTAAACTAATATGGATCTCATAAATTGATTATTTGAAATCCATTTTTTTGTGAGATCCAACCTGAGTTTCAAGTTGCAAATATCAGTGTGTTCACCTTTTTTATGTGACCTGATCAGCGATCCCTTTACACTGTATCATTCAAAGTACGCTCAAGTTGTTAGCTGCTTTTATATTCAAGTTCTCCTGACTCCTCGCAGGAAGTTTTATTTTATGCTATGTACTTTTGTGCAGAAATGGATTTCAAAAGATGGATAAGATTAAAGATTCAAATAGGCAAGCTAAACAATTGGAAGATCTTACGGGGAAAATGAAGGAGTGCAAACGGTAGGTCAAGCTGAACACTACTCTTGAATCTCTTATTGCAAAATCAGATGTAGTTGTTTCCAATGCATGCACTAAAGTTACGTATCCATCCATATACATGTCCTCCACTGTGCTTACGCTATTTCTGATTTAAACATCTTTAACTTGGGTGAACTGCTGAATCAGGAATGATATTACCTGATCTCTGTTTGTCATGAAGATTCCCCCTTTGGAATAATTAATCATTATCATCTATTATTATCCTTTCTTTTGTCTCGAACAATGCAAGAGAACTGCGTGTCATTTCTTGAGAAGAAGGGAAAAAATACAAAGAAGAAAAAAACACACATCATCATTTGTTGTTATTATCATTATCATCATCATTTTAATTTCATTTCCACCTTTTCCCCAGTTTGATCAAAGAGTTTGATCGAATTCTCAAAGATGAGGAGTCGAATAATCCACCTGAGATCAACAAGCAGCTAAACGACAGAAAACAGTTCATGGTTGGTAACTCACTTCAGTAGCCTCATTATATTTCACTTTGCGCCCTTTTGTAATGTTTCTTGTGCACTGTACAGATCAAAGAGTTGAATTCCTATGTCACCTTGAGGAAAACGTAAGTTGAAGTCCGTCCTTTATGAAAGTTACTGTTGCATGTCTCTCACTTGCCCCCTTTTATTTTTTAATATCAATTCCAAAGATGCATAATATAATACTAAATTTAAAATTTCTATTTTAAACCGTTGAGTCTTTGTGTCACTTGGTACTTCTTCTAAGTTTTTAAGGCTAATTTGAAAAGTTTTTTTTTTTACAGATACCAAAGTAGCCTTGGTAACAATAATAAGAGGGTTGAGCTCTTCGATATGGGAGCTGGAAGTAGTGAGCCTGCTGCTGAGGACAACATTCAGATGGCATCAGGTGAAATTAGTTGCTAACTTCGTCACAAACTCAGAATTTGTAATCTTAAGCTATTGCTTTGCAAAACTTAAAGCACGTCAAATGGCTCACAGAGCATGCAACCATATCTGTGACTTTTCAACTTATAATCTTTTTGAAATTTGACAGTAGAAGTACTACTGCTAGACTATGCTTCTGGAAAGACACGCAATGAAATCTAGAAATTTGTACAGTATGAAGTATTATTTTCTGCTGGTGAAGTAAAGAAAGTTTTGAGTGCATGAAAATTATGAGTACTTCATAGTTTTCTTGGTTAAGAGGCACTATAAGTTGAAACAATATAAATGATGTTTCAGTTAGCTTGTTCCAATTATGGATGCATTATAAATGCCTGATTGACATCTAAAGAAAGAAAGTAAAAAATGCGTTGCAATATGAAATTATTACATCATGATTGTTCTGGTTCATTCTATTATTGTTCATAGCCCTTGATTTGGGAGCAAGGTATTTTATTTCTTCTTATAGGATCATCTGGCTAACCTTGCAGCCATGACAAATCAACAACTCATTGATACTGGAAGGAATCAAATGGATCAAACAGACCAAGCTATTGAACGTTCAAAAATGGTTACTTCTTTTTCTATACAACCTTGTTCAGTTTATTTCAGTGCTCTTCCATGGCGTGTCTTACAGGACATTCTTCTTGTAGGTTGTAGCACAAACTGTTGAGACTGGAGCTCAAACTGCTGCAACATTAACACAGCAGGTATGTTTCTCTTATGACCCCATTATATTTCGTAGATTGCATGTAGGATGGCTCAAGTTTTTCTGGTTCTCTAGACCTGTACATGAGAGGATTATTAGGAGTTTTTAACACTAAATTTTGTCTTATTTCTAGACAGAGCAAATGAAGAGAATAGGCAATGAACTAGATACTGTTCACTTCTCGCTGAAGAAAGCTAGCCAATTAGTGAAAGAGATTGGCCGCCAGGTTCTCTGTCTCTCTCTGACACATACACTTGTTGAGCTCGTGCACAAACACCAACTGATTGTTAAATAAACACTTTGCAGGTTGCGACTGACAAATGTATCATGGCATTCCTCTTTCTGATCGTTTTAGGTGTGATTGCTATTATTGTTGTTAAGGTATGTAATGCATGCTTATCATATGCTTCTAGAAGGACATTCTCAGTTTAATATTCTTCGAGATCTCATGCTATCTCCTGATATTACTAGCTTAACATATGCTTCCCTCTGAAAAAAATGCTTATAATATGCTTCTAGAAGGATATTCTTGGTTTGGTATTATTTAAGGAGATCTCATGCCATCTCCTGATATTAATATGCGACAAGGAGAATCTAATCAGAGCCATTCATTATCTTCTGTTCTTCCAGATTGTCCATCCAAACAACAAAAACATCCGAGATATTCCAGGACTGGCCCCGCCGGCTCAAAATTATCAAATCGGCAACAGGAGATTGCTGTGGGCAGAGGCTTTCATAGGTCTGTGATGGTTGTGTCTAGAGGTTTCATGCAGGTTTACTGCTTGCGAAGCAGCTATCCACATAAGAAATAGGATATGTCAGTAACTAGTCTTTGTGCTTGTGTATCTATTTTGTCGTGTTAACTCCTAGCACTAGGTCTGGATTCCTGCATATGGTGTTTGCACACCGCCGGCCTATGGTTGTGTATATGCAACAGAGATGAGATCTTATACATGTCATTAGCACAAAACCTGGAAAGAGTTACACTTCAGTAGCAACTTTCATAGTACATGCTTTATGTCACTTGGTGGTTATTCTCTAATCTCTATTGGATGAATTGCAAATATGAATTGTTCTCCAATGGAGAAATGTAAAAATGTTACAGGAGAAATTTACAAGCCATGGGCAATGTAAAACTTGAACATATACTCCTTTACATCAGTCAACGAGCGGCGGGTTGTCAGAGCCAACCCAGCTGCAGGCAGCGTCTTTCAGCACCCCTCGCCGTTTCATCATCTCTCTAACGTTGTGCACGCCGTCCCACTTCCCGGCCGCCGCGAGCGTGTTGGAGAACGCCATGTAGGCGCCGGGTCTACCCGCACGGCTGAGCTCGAAGACCTCTCTCGCCGCGACGTTGGCCATATCGACGTCCCCGTGCAGCGTGGCCGCGCCGAGCAGCGCCGCCCACACGTCGGAGTTCGGCCTCGCCGGTATCCCCCGGACGAAGTCGTAGGCCTGGCGCACGCTCCCGAACCTGCCCAGCAGGTCCACCATGCACGCGTAGTGCTCCATCCGCGGCCGCAGCGAGTACTCGCCCTCCATGCTCTGGAAGACCTCCTGGCCCTGCGACAGCAGCCCGGCGTGCGCGCACGCTGACAAGACGCTCAAGAAGGTGGCGTGGTTTGGCCGGACGTCCGGCTGCTTCCGCATTTCGCCGAACACCTGGAGGGCCTCGTCGGAGAGGCCGTTCTTCCCGTACCCGTCGATCATCGAAGTCCAGGTGACGACGTTCCTCTCCGGCATATGGTCGAAGATCCTCCGGCCGTCCTCCACCCGGCCACACTTGGCGTACATGTCAACCAGAGCGCTCCCTGTCTTGATGTCGCTGAAGAGGCTGCTCTTGATGGCCTGGCAATGCACCTGCTCGCCGAGCTCCGGTGACGACAAGAGAGAGCACGCGCCGAGCACGCTCACGAACGTCGACACTGTTGGCCGGAACCCTGCTCGCTGCATCTCCTTGTACACCTCGAGGGAGCCCTCAGCCGTGTCCTCCGTCTTGCTGTACCCCTCGACCATGGCGTTGTACGCCACGACGTCCTTCTTCTCCATGCCCTCAAAAATCGCCTCCGCGTCCTTGTACATGCCCTCGTTCATGCACCCGACGATCAGCGCCGTCGAGCACACCAGGCTACGCACGGGCATCGCGCCGTGCACCCGCCGCGCGTGGCCAAGCAACCCGCTCTTCACATAGGCGTCCACCAGCGCCACGGAGAGGATCTCATCGCGATCGACGACGGACCTCACGACGCGCGCGTGGACCTCCCTCGTGATGACGCCGGGCAGCGCCAGCGCCGCGGACAGCTTCAGCGCCATGGACAGCGCGAACACGTCCACCCGCCCCGTGGACGCCGCGAGCCGCCTCACGATCCCGAGCGCCTCCCCGGGGAGCCCCCGCCGGAAGTAGCCCGCGGCGAGGTAGTTGTGCGCGGCGTTGGACGGCCTCGGCATTCCGTCGAACACGGCGCGGGCGTTGTGGAGGGAGCCGCATCGGAGGTGCAGCACGAGGAGCTTGACGGAGACGTCCGAGGTGCCGCTGAGGCCCGACGCGAGGAGCTGCGCGTGGATGGTCTGCGACTCGGCCCGCGGCGGGGACGCGTCGATGAGGCCCTGGACCGCGGCGGCGAACGCGGCGGCGGCGCGGAGGTGGCGAGGGACGCGCGGTGTGAGCGAGCCAGCGTGCGGCTGGGAGTGGACTCTGTTACTCTGTTGCATTTTGGGCGATTTCGTTTTCCGCTTGAGGCTCAAATATTTAGTTCGCTACTTCGCTTCGAGATATCCGTTACAAAAAAAAAGCGCTAAAGATATCGCTTGTGTAAACCATACAAGGGCCTCTACCAAATGTATTAGTTGTTGAAGATATACTGTGATCCTAGGGCTTAGCCCGGATATTCTTTCGTGAATTGTACAATATCACTTTTCAGGCTGTCATTAACCACTATATTTTGTCTACATCAAACTTTGATCAAAACACCATGATGCCAAATAACGCTATGTGCGGGAATGCAGAGGCGGGAAGTTGCTTCCTTTTTCTAAAAAACCATGAAGCCAAATATCCGTCGCTTTGGGGATTTTTTTTTTAAATTATCAAATAAACAATCCCAAGATACCTCTTGATAGCCTCGACTTTTAAAAGTCGCTGTTAACGCTCTCCCTATTTACTGTTAATGGTTGTATAAATTTGTTGCCTCATGACAATCATTTACACTACGGTAATTAAATACCCGGATTGTACAAGCTTACCATATATAATCTTACCGATCCGAAATGATCTCCAGCCTACATTGTATCATAATTATAATTGTTCTATCCTAACCAAAAGTTTTTGTTTAATCAGCATGTAAATTAAGTAATTTCATATAGAAATGAACTCTATTAGTTTAGTCTTACAAGTTTATACTCTTTTGCATGTTGTGTACATCAAGAAATTTGATATTTGATATATGGGAGCTTTTACATAATTTAGTTGTGATAAACTATTACTTACAATCATGGTGGACTGAAAACAATGTGAATAACTCCACTCAAGAATAATGTTCCAATCATGGCAAAATGTTTTTTAATCAACATCTAAAATTGAGCCATTTTGTATAAAATGAGCTCTATTACTTTATTCTTACATGTTTATACTCTTTGGGTTGTTGTGGTACATTAAGAAATTTGATAATTGATATATAGGAGCATTTAAATAATTGAGTTGTGATAAACTGTTACCTACAGTTATGGTGGGTTGAAAATACTGTGAATAAGTCCACTCAAATTTACAAAAAATCAATTACATTATGAAAATTAATATTATAGGCTCCCATATTTGGAACATATATATTACAAATTTTGTATAGAAAACATATTTTGCAAAATTTGATAAGATCGTAATTATGCAACCCGATCTTGTTTGGCAAAACGCAATGACCCTACCTAGGATCTCTAGCTTTAAAGCGCTCTTTTTGAATTTGTTTTTTTTCTTCTTTCTTTAATTCCCGTTTTTTCACTGAAAAAATAATTCCCCTTTTAGGTAAAGAAACTGAGGTCGGCACGAGTGCTCATATGGGATTCTTTGAGTTTTGCCATCTAGGGTCAATCGAAACCCTGTCTTGTTAAATAAGCCCTCACCGCCGCATGCGAGAAGGGTCTCCTTCCGGCGGCGATGGATGATGAGACTCCGGCGTCGGCCGCGGCCTCAGCTGCCGCTTCCGCTTCCGCTTCTGCTGCTGCATGGTGGTCAGCTGCTACCGCCATTGGTTCTTCCTCTGCTTCAGGCCCGACAAGGTTCGTGCTCAACTTGCCCCCGGGATACCACTTCCTCCCAACCCATGCCGAGCTCGTCGTCCACTACCTGCGGCCGAGGCTAGCCAACCACAAGCTTCCTCTGCCCATCTTCTTCGACGAGTGCATCCTCGATTACCGTCCGGATAGACTCATAGGTAAGCTCCTGCAGCATGTTTTCTCTGTCAACGTGGCTATAGTGGCAATCATTCAGCTCATGGTTTGATTTCGCATCTGTTGATACACAATTTGGAGCTGCAGAAAAATACAGGGAGTATGGAGAGGACAGGTGGTTCTTCTTTACTAGAAGGCAACGCAAGCACGCCGGCGGCAGCCGGCCGAACCGGGCCACGCCGGACAACGGGCACTGGAACGCCACGGGGAGCCCGAGGCAGATCCGCCACGGCAGCGCGTTGGTTGGATGTTTGAGGACGCTGGTTTTCTACGAAGCATCGCCCAGGAAGAAGAACCATGGGCTGTTGCCGCTGCCGCCGCCACCGCCGCTGCTGGAAGAGAAGGCCAAATCAGCTGACAAGGTAGCGAAGAAGAAGGGCAAATCAAATAAGGGAGTGAAGACGGTGTGGACCATGTACGAGTACGAGAGCGTCACGTCCGAGGAGGAATTCGTAGCTGCTGCACTCGACGGCAATGCCAAGGTCTCGTCTCTACCCTTTTCATCTAGCTGGAATTCGTGTTTGTGTCAGCCCTCTCTCTCAGAGGGAGAGGCATGACGACTTTGCCTTGGTTTTCTTGTTTAGATGGACGCGATCGTGCTGTGCACAATCCAGAAGAAGAAGAATAGGGAGGAGGGCGAGACGAAGAAGAGGACGAGGGGTAAGACGAAACCTGTCGACGAGGGCAGTTGTGGTGCCGGCAATAAGAAGCCAAGAAAGATGAGGGAGCATACAGCAGATCAGGCACTGGAGGAGGATCATGCGCAGAGAGCCTTCATGGAATTGGAAACAGAGCCAGCATGGCAGGAACCAGAAGTTGAGTATCATCCGCAGAGATTCCTCATGGGAACAGAGGCAATGTGGCAGGAAGCAGAAGTTCAGTTCTGTACCGCAGTGACCAACAATTTCCTCGTTGATCCAAACGCCAGCATGTTCCCGTGCTTCGCTAGCACGTTGCCGCCGGTGCCAACGCTGTCCACGCAAGAGACGGTGATGTCGATGATGGCGTCCTGTGCCAGAGGACACAACTACACCAGCGTTCATCCAAGCGCCTTCAACTTCATGCAGCAGCACGCCATGAAGAAGCCGCAGCTCCAGGCGGCGCCACCCCCGGCACGAGACTTTCTGCTCCCATCCTGGAACTCAAAGATGCTAGCGCCTGTAGGAGGAGCCAACAATGGCAGCATCGCCACGGCTGCAGAGCAGAGCGCAGGCACGAGGACAGACGGCCACTTGGCCTCCGAGACAGCGCCTCCGCCGCCTCCGCTTCTAGAGGAACCGCCCACGTCCTGGATCTGCCCGCCGCATATGCTACATAACACGACCAAGACTGTGCCTGCTGCTGAAGTTCAACTCTGTGGCTTTGGTCCAGCTCCACTCCCCTCTTACTCCAACAATGGCGGTCTCGGCGGCATTGAATTCCTTGATCTCTCAAGCTTTCCGTTCCCACTGCAGCCACCATTTTATGGAGCCCTTCTGCATGACAGAGTAAACGTCAACCATCAAACCCGTGCTGCTTCCGGTACCCAAGGTTCTTCGCCAAGACAGAAGAATTAGAAGCTCCACTAAAAAAGGTTTCCCAAGTATATGTGTCCCTATGTTGTGTCAGGGTCGTTGCCAAATAAGCAGGTGTCTTATATAGGTTTTGCCAAATAAGCAGGTGTCTTATATGGCCTTGTTCGATTCGAAGGGATTTGGAAGAGATTGAAGAGGGTTGACGGGAATTAAATCCCAACAAGTCAAAATCCACCTCAGTTCTCTTCTATTTCCCTCAAGCCCCTTAGGGTAATGATTAACCGAACAAGCCCTCAGGTGTCGTCTAATTGTTAGTTGTTCCATCGGATGTTTGGGTTCTGCTGTCATGTTATTGTTTGCTCCATTGGATTGGAGCCGTATATGATAAGGTCTATTATACGCGTTTTGGATCGGATTTGTTTTCATTACAAGAGCATAGATTGAAATACGTTCCAATCGACTTTATTAGCACTAGCCTATCAACCGTGCTCCTGCACGGGCTAATGATTTTAGAAAACATTAGTATTATGAATTGAATAGAAATCTAGAACCATTGCTAGTTATCAAATTAATTACTTACATGCGCTCTCTCTTATTTGTTAATTATTTTTCTTTCACTTTGCATCACACTTCTATATGTGTTTATTATTTGAACCTTTAATTTGAGTTATGCGGTTAATATGTAAATTGATATTGTTATTGTTTCCTTCAAACAAGAATACATGGTCCACATGATGGCAAATAATGCATAGTGTTTTCCGTAGGTAATTTAAAATTATATATTAGAGTATGTTGGTATCTTTTGGTGACATATGTAGTAATAATGACATATATATATGCTAATTTAAATACAATTTAAGTGTTTGAGCCACGTGTTTAACATGTAAATATATGTTCTCATCTCTTCCATCTTACATGTACATATGGTTTTCATTGTGAGATATATTGTGCATACGTACTTGAAATTAATATTTTTCACGTGTTTAATATGGACATCTATGTACTCGTCTCTTCCTTCATACATGTATATATGGTTTACGTTGTGAGACACATCATGCATACATACTTTAAGTTAATAGTTTTACGTGTTTAACATGGAAATCTATGTACTCATCACTTCCTTCATACACATATATATGATTTACATTGTGAGACACGTCATGCATCCATACTTTAAATTAATATTTTTTATATTAACAAGTAATGGCAGAAATAGATAATTTAGAAACATACATTGTTGTATTTTGATATTTTTATTATAGCATATTATTTTTAGTAATGGAAAACACATGTAATTTAGATGCAAATTTAGGGGGTTATTTTAAATATTTATAATGGCATAGGTGTGTATTAGATGAATATTGGTGGGGTATTTTTATATTATTTTTCATAATAGCAGAGGTGGTAAATTAGCTATAAATTTAGGGGGTTACTTTAAATATTTATAATGGCATAGGTGCGTAATTTAGATGAATATTAGTGGGTTATTTTATATTATTTTCCATAATGGCAGAGATTGTAAATTAGCTATAAATTTAGGGGGTTACTTTAGGCTATTTTCATAACAGTAAAAGTGGTTAATGTTTTTAGAAAACATAATAAATCCAATGCCTATGATAATTAGAGTCTACAGATCAAGACAAGATGTTTATGGTTTTTGTAAGAATTTTGAAGATTTATCTTTTTCTTTTTCTAGTGTGTCTCATGAGGATTAACATGAAACCCTTAAAAGAAGTGTCCAATTAGTAATAGTAAGACAAGATTATCAAGTCGAATCGTGATACAAGCTTATAAACAATTGAGTCCATTGTAACAAATGACAATATGCATGGTCGATGTATCTTGTTGAGGGGTTACAACAGTTCTAGCTATTATTGCTTTATGATAATCACCATGATCATGCCAAAATGCTGTGTCAATATATAGCACCATATGTTTTGTTACACTTACATGTTTTTTTTAGAATGGTCACAATTACATGCTGAGGGCACAAGCAGTTGTAGTGCCGTGAAAATGGAGTAGTTGTAATTTCTTAATTGAAATTAACTCTTTTCTCGTCTTCTACGTATGCCAAAGTAGATGGTCTTTTATGTAGTTATGGCTTTTTGTTCAGCATTTGTGTAGTTTGTTGACTGAAGTGACCTGTACTTTTAACCGCCTAAACGACTTCTTTAGTTCTTTTTCCCCTTTGCTGCTGCTGGTAGTCTCACATGTCTGTATGTCAACGTCCAACATCTGTTGTTCATTCAGTTGTTTAGGCATATCTGTTTGTTAATTTGATTGAATGGTACTGAAACATAAATTGCTAATCAAATGCATAGTTTATTAAAATCAATTCCGAATTTGCAACCAAATATACATTAGGAGTACAAATGAAGTTGACAAAACGAGATGAAACAATGGGAATGCAACAACGGGCGATTATGAACACATGACAGCTAGTTGACAACCCGGCAGTTCCTCCTGACCTCGCCGCTGCTGCCGGTCTTGACCTCGACGCCTGCCATCTTCACCAAGGCTGCCTTGAACCTGTCCTCCCACCACCCGGGGATGTTGGCGTTGTCCGACACCATCTTGGCGGTCGCCGGCGACGTGATGAGCGACGCGTCGGACGTGAAGAGCACCCGGTGCGCCAGCACGTTCTTGTAGTACTGGTTGTCCAGCTTGTCAGGCGTCACGACGTCCTGCACCACGGTGGGGTCGTTGCTGGAGCTCGGGCTCGCCGGGCATTGGCCCCTCAGAGACGCGGCGAAGGACGGGTTGATGTCCGACGGGACGGCGAGGCGGTCGGGAACGAAGGAGGAGCAGTGGGAGCGGCCGACGGTGTGCGCGCCCGAGAGCACGACCATGTCCTCGACGGCGAGGCCCTTGGCGGCGAAGTTGGCGACGAGGTCGGAGAGGTTGAAGACGGGCGGCGGGAGGAAGTCGAGGGTGCGCGAGGCGTTGGAGACGCGGCCGTCGAGGCGGCCGGCGGGCATGTCGAAGTCGACCCGGCGGCCGCTGAGGAAGAAGGAGGCGTCGCGGGCGGCGAAGGCGATGATGTCCGCGCAGGAGACGACGCCCGGGCAGGCGCGCTCGAGCGCGGCCTTGGCGGCGTCGATGACCTCGAAGCCTCGGAGGCTTGGGTTGTTCGGCCGGCCGAGCTTCTCCGGCTGCGGGTTGGCCGGCGTCGGGTCCAGGAGGACGGAGGCGTCGCATCCCTGAGTCGCCAACAATGGCGTGTCAGTACTCAGCAATCATCCATCCCACCATCCACATCCATGTCCATGCATGAATAGTCCCGTCGAACATATATTGTAACCGACAGTGTGCCGTACCTCGACGAAGCAGTCGTGGAAGAGCATGCGGATGAGGCCGGCGCCGATGCCGGGGTTCTGGCGGACGGCGGCTCCGACGACGTGCTTGACGATGGCCTCGGCGGGGGGGCACTTTTGGTGATAATACCCCACCTTGAGGCCGCAGGTGTCAGGGCTGGGCGGACTGTAGTAGCCATCTGCTGCTGCTTGGCATGCCGCTCCCACAAGCAGAAGCAGCAACGCACACGGGAGCAGAGCAGACACCTTGCTCGCCATCACGCTCCTTGCTCTCAGACTCGAGTGTGATGAGAAGCTGACGAGTGTGAAGCGCTGCTCCTGCTCACGGCTACTTATAGCGTGCTAGGGCTTCTGGAGCGGCGGCTTCTGAACGATTGTTTATCTCGGCAACCAGTCGGCATGTCGGCCCCGGGAAGTAGCTGATTGAGTACAGCTAAGTGCGAAGATGATTGTCTTGTCGTCGTTGACGGGTGATGATGTTGTTAATTTTGTATATATATACATATGGTTCGTTAAACCGGGCAGGTACTAAGGGCTCAATTTGGAGCTGAAACCATGGCTGGACGATGCAAATGGAGCGTGTGTGTGAGGATGAGACTGAAGTCAAAACACGGGAAATATAATAATTCGATCGATCAGTTCGCTGCAGCTGGATCATTGTAATTAACAGGGCATTAGGTAGGACGACGCTTGCGTGATCGCCTAATTAACAGGGCCATATGCAGCTGGATGCTTGTACACTGCTGCATCTCAAAATTAAAGAACAGAAAAGCAAGAAGGAATGATGTATTTAATTTGTCCAGTGCACATAGTTGACTTGCTTTTCTCTGAATTGCATGTACGTCTAAGGCCTTGTTTAGATTCACAGAATCGATTGAAATAACTGTTCTTTGAATTGAACTGCAGATTTTGCCATGAACAGTAGATTCGATCAAAAGGAACAGGGGGATTCACAGAACGGCTGAATTGCACTGTTCATCGAATTTGCCTGTACATGTCTCAGTCCCTCATTAATGCACAGATCCTCATCATGCAAAAAGAAGCGGCATCAACACACATGCATGTACACTAAATCGCCACCAAACTGATGTTCCAATAGAACAACGTGATTGAAATTGCATATCCTTTGTAAAAAAAAAGGCGAAATTCATCATTCAGCAGAATGTAGCATGACAGAATTTTGGATGAGAATAAGAAAAACATATGAGCAGATACATAAAGTGCAACACATTTGGTACAATAGCATTGTTCTCAACTTATCAGGTATTAAGCTCTGAAATAGATAGACAAAAAAAAGATCCTCAAGAGCTTAAACAAACTTCATACTTGCATCATAGGCAACAATATGCATCACAGGCAACAAAAATATTGTTCAAAACTTATATAACCCATGTTCACAGCGAACAAAAATTTAACAATTACACCATGGAACAAAAATTGAAGTTACAGCACACTTACACATGCACAGGTAACAAAACTTGCAACATGTACACAGGGAACAAAACTTGAACATGCACTGGTAAGAAAACATAAAGGAGACATGCACATAGCTAACAAAAATCAGGCTAGGCTCATCAAACCATCAGCAATGGAATCCCTAAACTGGTTCATCGCTGCCGACGCATCCCTAGACTGAGGCTGCTGTTGTGGCTGTGAGGAGGAAGATCATGGTGGCACATAGTTCTCATCACGATCGCAATGATCAAAGTCCCTATCCCGTATTCCACTCATTCTAATGAAGTTATGGAGTGCCATGCATGCAACAATAATGTGAGTCTGCTTATGTGTTGGATAACTTGGTATTGCGTTCAATATACACCACTTCATCTTGAGCACTCCGAACGACCTCTCAATGACATTCCGAAGAGATGAATGTGCATAATTGAAAATTTCCTTTTTACCTTGTGGTTCAGGGCCATCTCTAAACTCTGGTAGATGGTACTTGGTTCCCTTGTAAGGCGCAAGGTAACCCGGACGGTTGGGGTACCCAGAGTCCACCAGGTAAAATTTGCCTACAAGATGCACAGCATGTTAAAGCCTTGTTCCTGTCAATGCCTGGAACATGGTTGAAATTAAATTCCAGCAGATGCATTTACCTGGAGGTGGGTGTGGAAAGACATGGCTGTACTTGGTCATAGCGTCGTTGAACACTCGCATGTCATGTACAGACCCAGGCCATCCAGCAAGAACAAATGTGAAGCGCATGTCAAAGTCACATACTGCCATCACATTTTGTGTTGTCATCCCCTTGCGGCAAATGTGCTGAACCATCTTACCATTTGGCACTACACATTGGATGTGAGTCCCATCTATGGCTCCTATACAATTGTTGATGTATGGGTAGAACCTAGGGTGTGTCAATCTTGGGTGAATTGTTCTGAATTCTGGGTCAACAGGCTTAATGATGTCTGCAGCTAGCTTCAACATAGCCTGCAGACATCTCCCAAACATGCTATGAACTGTCCCTAGTGATCTCTCAAATCTATCCTCAGCTTGCCTAACTGACTGTGGTGATCCTAACATCCAAAGAAACATTCCCAGAGCCTCAATGGAGCAACTCTTCCTAGTAGGCTTAAGTTCATAGGACTCTACAAGGAGGTCATGAAGCCTGTAGAAGACAGTTGGAGTCATTCTAAACATATCATAGCAGCTGTTTGGATCACCTAACTTTCTGTTGACCCAGTCAATCCCACTCACTAAGGGTTCCCTATAGGCAGACCTACTGCAGTACTTGTCAAGATGGATAGCATAGTGCATCATACCGTACAGAGCCTCAGTCTCATCTTTATCATCCAGCAGAAGCAGCAAATCTTCATCAATATCTGAATCAATAGGCCCCTCAGATTCATCACCTGCACTTGGTTCAATAGGTCCCCGCATTTGAAGAAAAGGTAGCACAGTCAGTAAGATACTTGGTGCAAATGAAAACCCCAATTGGAAATGAAAAGGCAGCACATGAAATGAAATGAAAACCACCATGTCCAGCATGTGAACCATATCAAGCCCATACTCAGCATGTCCACCCCAATTGCAAATGAAAAGGTAGCACAGGAAATCAAATGAAATTGCAATGAACCACACAGTTCACATAGTACAATCATGAACCACTCAGTTCACATAGTACACACTTAAATAAATAAGATAGAAAGTTCTAGTTGTCCACCCCGGCAAAGTGGCGAATTATAGCCAGTCTTGTACTTGGATTCTGGGTCCCCACGAAAAAAGACATGCGGCCCTCAACCTCGGTGATCTTCATGACACCAAGCCATAGATCCACGTTGTCTTCAGTTGCACCAGCCTCTCTTGCCAGCTGCTGCACTGTCTGGATCTTCATTTCCTTGGCGGTAAGCTTTTTCTCCAAATGATTCACCAGGATTGTATTCCTTGTGTCCTGGGCGTTGCCTATCCACGTCATTTGATTGTTCATGCGGTGAACTGCGAGGCCCCTGGGCTTTTTGGTCGGGCTTGAAGCAGTAGTGCTGGTGCTGCTACCTCTCTTTGTGCCCGCACTAGATGGTGTATGCACAGGCTCCCCCTCAGTATCATCTTCTGCTGCATACTCCTCTTCTCCTGCCTCCTCTGCTGCCTCATGCAGAGCATCAAGATCAATAGCATGGTCCACACCAGGAACAAACAAGGTGGAGCCATCAGTTGTTGTACCGAAGAACATGCGGTCCATTTCATCCAAATAAATAGGCCACCCTTGCTGAAGCTTCATGTATTCAGGGTGTTTCTGCACAACAACAACATATTAACCACAAGCCGATGTTGGTGAATGAGGGCATACAAAAACAATGAAACAGTACGCTACCTCAGTCTTTGCTTTCCACCAATCGTCGTCAGCACAAATAGTTCCATCAGGATTCAGACCCAATCCAGAGTCTGTGCGCAGGCCCTGAATGAATTGCCAAAAGGTCTTCAGGCCCCTATACTTGTAACCTATTTGCTGTCTGTCATGAACTAAACCCGTGGCAACGAAGTACCTATAGATGAACTCTCTCCATCCTTGCTTGGTCAAGGACCCTTGCACGGCGTTATGTTTATCCATTTGATCACACCAGAGTTGACAAAAAATCAAAGTGTTTTCGTCACTCCAATTGGCCCTATCGTTCCGAGCCTAAATCATGCATCCGAATGCACTTGTAGTTGATCAAATCTACCCGCAAAAACCACAGGGATGGCAACCTAGGGTTGAGTACGAAGGACCTTACCGGGACTGCGTAGTTGGGGCCTTCTTCGAGGATTGTTGCCACCGCCCCTCGGCGTCGGCCATGGTTGTGCCTTGATGCGCCGGCGGCGGCGGAACCGGAGCCCCCTGCACCACGGCCGTACGCCGCAGCTCCACCACGGCCGCGTCTTCCACCGCCCACTCCAGAAGGCGGAGGGAAGGGGGCACCCTCGGGCATCACAGATCCGGCCACTCCATCGGGCGGAGGCAAGCCCGCACCCTGGGATGGCGCATTTCCGGGGAGAGCGCCCGTGCCACCAAGACGGCGGCGTGTCCGGGGCGCATCTATCCCGAAGCGCAGCAGGCCCTCGTACGACTGCATCGCGCTCCAGTCGTCGGCGGCGTTGAGGTCGATAGCCGCCACGCCGGTCCGGGAGTCGTTGTAGAACGTCGAAACACCACCCGTGTTGGAGGCGGGTGGTGTTCCCAGGGACAGGAAGTCCTGGGTGGCGTCGGCGGCGGTGGAGCGACCGTCACGGGGGACGGCGGCGGCGGACGCCAGAGGGTCTTGGGCGGAGGGCGAGGTTTAGGGTTTCAGGGGAGACGAGAATGGACGAGGGGACGCTCCGTGCGGGGGACGAAGCTGGCGGCGAACGGATAAGCATCCGGGGATGCTCGGGGGGCGCGGGCCGCGGGGGAATCGGGCTGCCGCCGGTCTTGGCAGGCCTGCAGCACGCCAACAGCCCAATTTAATGCAGGCCCGTGGCCCAATGCCAAATTGCAACTTTGCAACTTTCAATTGAATTTCACTAGGGTGTTTAGTTATTTCAATTGAATTGGTGTACCAAATTCAACCAATTTGGACCAATTTCATGAATCTAAACATGCCCTAAAATGAAGTATATATACGAATGAAATACAAAAAATGGCATGTTTATCAACACCAAGTTGACCCAGCCAGTTGAATAAGGGAAAAAAAATCTAACAACCTGCCGGTGCATGAATAACAAAGCAAAGTTTTAGGTTTAGGGTTCAGTCGATCCAATAATGGCGGTCGGTCGCGTATACAAGTAGTCTTGCCCGTTAATATTAAGGATTCTTCCTCATCCGTTAAGTGCAACTGCCCCTGCCTAAAATGCATCTAGGCAGAAATTATCTATAGCTCTCTGTAGTTGTTGTATGCAATTTTTGTGATCATTACGATGGTTTCATAAATAGAGAAATCTTTATAAGTATACTTTTACGTTCAATTACTCTTACAATAGATTACTCCATCCGTTTTTCTTTATAAGGCGTACCTTAACTTGGCACGGTCTTCTAAAATACAATTTGACCATCAAATTTTTTATATTATAGTATTTATCCTTACAAATTTATGATTATTGGACAGTATATTTGATTAAGAATCTAACGGTACCAAATTTGTATTATAATAACTAATAATTTATTGGCTAAATTGGTCACAGTTGTAAAGTTCAACTTTGTATTGATATTTGCACGTGCCTTATTAAAATAAACGGAGGGAGTACCTTTTGGTAAAGAATCATATCATATTAACAAAGATATACGTAGAATATTATGAGTGTATTTACACAACTTTTATCTACAAAAAAAGCATGCACATAATTTGGCTATTTGTTGTTCAAGATGTACAGAGTTTGACTTTGTAAATCCTAATACACCCAATACTTTGATACAACGGGAATAGTTTACAGTTACAAAAGAAGAGTGTGTACGTACACGACACTGAAAGCTAGTGCCCAGACCAAAACACACCAATCATCAGCACAGAATATCCGATAGCCAATAATGCAAATTTGAGGAGTTCTTTTACCAAATCAGGACCAAATATGCTCAGTTGACCAGTGCTATCTATCTATTTTTTTATGTCACCTAAGTAAGGTTCTGCAATGCCAAATGGTTACAAGTTACAGCTACTTAACTGATTGGTTGATTACGGCAAACGCGCAAAGCTGACCTCACTAGCGTTATTTGCGCCATAGCTAGCTATATAGTGCACACCAGTACCATATATAGCTGGAGACCACAAACGCCGTTATATATCCGAAAAGGTACTAGAGTATGTCCCAAAAGTATGTTACGGACGGACTTTTCATGAAAAATCTACCATTATTATTTATATGTAAGAAACCGAATGCTTTGTGCACTATATTGGGTGGTCCAAATGCCAGCTAAGAGGAGGCTTATATTTCAGTTTTTTTTTGTCTAAAAAGAAGTGGAAAAAGTCCATTCCACAACCCTCATCTATCGGCGTCGTTCGATTTACAACCCTCAACCGCAAAACCATTTATTTGACACCTCCGAACTATTGAAACCGTCCGATTTACACCCCTCAGTAGTTTTGGAAGCGGTTTTTGCTGACGTGGCACCACGTCAGCCGTCCTACATGGCGCCGCGTCAACAGAGAGGGGGTGAATTGGACCTCATTGATAGTTTGAGTGTGTCAAACAGACCTCACAAAAAAAATAAAAATATTTGTAAGAAAATATGTGTAATTAAAATCCTAAAATCTTGCTTACTCTTAGAAAATTCATAGAAAATTTGTCTTAGCTCAAACAAATATGAAACTAGGTTCCTATTTTTTCTAAAATCATGCTTTATCTTTTAGGGTGTAGTTATAAAGTTATTTAAATCTCTTATAATTATACTTTTATTTTTTTGCTAAAATTTGTTCATATTATTTATTCTAAAGTAGTTTAATAGGCCTTGAGAATGACTTCGATGACATTGACGGCCCATACTACGAAGATCGGTAGCTCACTTCGATGAAGTTGAATTTCATTAAAAATCACCTAATTTTAAATCTAAAATAAAAATAAGTGTAATTAGAGCATTTTTGTAACGAGCCAGTTTAGTGACCTTTTTGTCTGGTTAATGCTTATTTAAATATGCATACCATGGAAAGTTCTTGCTACTAGATAAAACGCTAACCATACTTGTTATCATAGGCAACAAGACGATCTACTAGCAAGTGAACACCAAAATGAGACCACAAAATGTACCGAGTATGTCCCAAAAGTATGTTACGGATGAACTTTTCATGAGATATCTACCATTATTATTTATGTAACACCCTAAAAATTCCCTTTTCAATATAGTAATTAATTTGCTAGCTCTTGTGTGTGCATACTCAAAATTTAGGTAAAAATAAAACCTTTTTCGGAAATTAAAATCAACCGTAGGTTTAGAAACTTGTTTGTGTGCATATCATGCCGATGTATCATTTTCTTGTATGAGTGTTTTGTGTGTGCTTAGTCCAAAACCCTAGGGCCCCAAACCCTAAAAACCCAGAGCCCGGAAAGCAAACCCTAACCCAGCCCGACACTTTTCCGTTCTCCTCCTCTCTTTACCCGCTCGATCTAGAGTCCAAAACCCTAACCCAAAATCCTCGTGGGCCCTATCCGACCTAGAGCCCAATCTAAATCCAACCCGGCCTATTTCTTTCTCCTTTCTTCCTCGTGGCCCAATCGCAGTCGGCCTAAAACCAGCCCCACCCATCTCCCTTTTCCCTTTTGGGCCTAGCCTCTTCCCTTGGGCCCAAACAGATCCAACCCAAGCCCAAACAGATCCATTCTCTCCCCCCTTCCCCTTTCACGCAGGAAGCCACCACGCCGCACACGCAGGAACTGCCATCGCCCCCTTCCCCTCACGCCCCATCCCCTTCCCCCTTTCACGTACGCAGAAGGAAAACACAGGAGCGCCCCCATCCCCCTTCGCTTTTATCTGTGTCGCAGGAAAAGAACCGGCGCCCAGGAACGGTCACCCCTTCCCCCTCTTTCTTCTTCGACAGAAACCGTCGCCCCCTGATTCCCTTCGCCCCTCCTTTCCCCTTCCTCTCCCCAGTAGAAACTGTCGTCTTTAATTGTCTTCAATGGCGTTCAAGCCATGGCAGGGAAGTCCGGTCCCCTCCCCTCCAAATTCTTGATCGACCGAGTCTCTTCCTTCCTATAAAACACCAGGCGACCTCGTCCCTGACCCCCTTTCTCCTCCCCGCTCTCCAATTTCTCCATCAGAGGACTTCACTGCTGCCGTTCGTGTCCGTCTGCAGCAGAGGAGGTGAAGCTCGTTGTTGTTTTCGTTCATTCCTTTTTGCACCATATCGACCTCCTCTCTCTTCCTTTGTGCACCCAGGAACACCAGAACCTTGCGCCAACGCCAGAGCAGAGGACCGAGGTCGGAGCTTGTCCACGCACGCGCGCCCTGAGGCCAGTCCGCCCCTCTCCAAGGCACGGCATCTCTGTTGACTCTCTCCCCAAATTGATTGTCAAGACGGGTTTGCGACGTCGCCACGATTCCATTTTGCCGCTCAGCCCTAAATTTCGTGCACCGTAGCCCTGGGGCCCCCTGCCCCGGCGAGCTCTGCTCGCAGGTCACGGCACCGGCGCCATGACCGTGGTGGCTTCGGTGTTCAGAAGTGACGGTGTCCCTGTGTTGCCGAGAAGAAGACCCCAGAGTCGCCCATCTATCAATCAACGGCCAAGATTAAAACATTAGATACCCCTTCGGCCTTTATGTTAACGAGTCCCTACGTTTTTCCCTAATAAACCCGCCATCCCCCACACTGCCTTGATTTTCTTCCTTGCTACCCCCTGATGTCTAGGGTTAATTGCGTATAGGTCCTCGATTTTCGCAGGATAGCCCTCGATCTTGTTTTTAGTGTAGTTTAATCACCGTAAATCCGATTAGAGTGATTTTTGTGTTGTTGTGATCGTAGAAATGCGTAGATTAGTTTTCTAATCTTTTTGCTTCTGTTTTTATTGTATGGTGTACTATTCTAATAGAAATACTTTTGTATGCATGTATTGGCTTGTGATGGATGTATGTGTGGTGATGGAATGCGTGTATAGATTGCGAGCAGTACGAGGCCGGATTTGAGCAAGAGTTTGAAGACCCGAATCAGCAACAATATTTTGAGGAAGGCAAGTATAACATGATGAACTCCTTGCAACCCAATAATTATTAATCATTTTACTCATTCATGCATGTGTCTAAATTTGTTAAACCCTAGGGATGACTAGTCTTGTTTATTACCATATTCCTTGTTTACCTTGGGTTTATGCATGTGGGTAGATAAGTTAGTTGTGCTTAGCTTGCTTGCAACCGCTAATGATCGATGAATAAATGTTAATCTTGACTAATGGTATACTCGGAACCTTATTAAAATATGCTTTATAGCAACTTGGTTTAGGGAGTTTGAGCATGTGTTTGGATTGCTCTAAGCGTCTCTCCTTAAGGTTCCGATTCTTAAAGCGGCCACCCAGGAAAACCGTACAACCACAAGGATCACATGGCTCTGGTCTTGGCTAAGTACGCTGTATAGCTCTAGCTTGTTTAGTGGTTACCGAAAGGCGCAAGTGGGGCTGCCAGGTTTAAGTGTGGACCTCGGTCAGTTCTCGTTGGGGTTTGTGTGTGACGGATTTGTGTGATGTTTTGGCTGGAGCCTGGAGGGGTCCATGCGCCTATCAGGAAACCATAGCGGCCACTAACTTGTTAGGGTGTCTGTCGAAAGGCCTCGTAGCGTCCCTATGCAATCACACCAAAGGTAGTGTGATGAATGTGCCTGATTAGCACTGCATGGTTGGGTCCAAAGTTCTTTTGAACTTTTACGCGACTTGTGGTGAAAGTGTACAACCTTTGCAGAGTTTAAAACTGTTATAACAGCCGTGCTCACGGTCAAGAGCGGCCTGGATCCTTTTTGAGCGGTTCCTTGTTTTCTGCATAATTGGTTAAATATGATGTTGTTTATTCGTAATACTACACATGTTTCATAATGTGGGTTACAACCGGGGTTGTCATATAATTGTAGTAATTCAGGTTAATTTTAAAATCAACCAACTAAAAATGCTAACCACAGTTTAAACCTTGTCTAGCCTTTTGAGCCTCATCTAATCATGTTATGCTCGCTAAGTAAGATGGATTACTTACACTTGCTTCATATCAACAAAATCCCGGATGGGTACTCAGATGAGCCGCCAGTTGATGCGTTCCTCGAGGAGTTTCTGGATTTCTAGTCTGTGTTCTCCCCCAGTCAGAGTCCCTGTGGAGGCGTTTTGGATTTAGATGCTCTACTCTTCCGCTACTTTGATGAGTTAAATAATATTTGTAATCCCCTGTGATGTAAGACTTGTTATGATTTATGCTATCGAGCACTGTTTTCTTTTCTTTGATATTCATTTCTGAGCTATATGTGTGTAAAGACTTCCTGGGTACACATATAGTAGCATTCGGATTTCCTCCATAAATCCGGGTGTGACAATTTATATGTAAGAAACCGAATACTTTGTGCACTATATTGGGTGGAGTTCTTTTACGGTACTCCATACTACTCTATACTAGAGTCTAACAAGGACCAGTATAAAAAGATTGTACGGTTGAGATTAATTGTATACCTTTTTTTGTGAAAGGAGATTAATTGTATACTACTGGAGATTTTAACTGTAGTATAGTAGTATACAGTGAGTAGTATAGTAGTATATGGATATTTTGAGAAACAATTAATGGCGTAATTGAAATATTCATATTTTAAAAAATCACTTTGATCCTTGATATATATTTTTGCATCTTCAATCTCTAATTTAATTTCTTGGATGGTCCAAATGCCAGCTAAGAGGAGGCTTATATTTCAATTTTTTTTTTGTCTAAAAAGAAGTCTATGTTTCAGTTAGGGCCATATGAAATTAACAATGTCAGGTGTGACCTTTTCTTCACTTCTAAGCCCAAGTGAGGATTGCTGGTGGGCTGGTTTTGTAACATGACTTTCTTTCTGGACCAGGCCGGCCCAGCAAATTTATTTTCCTTCAGTAGTTTCTTAATCTTTAGAGGTAGACATCTTCTTTTCAGAGGATCTCAAAGGAAGATGCATTTTACATGCCGAAGTGGCGAGAGAAAACACATAGCGGGGTCTAATCAGGTTTTATACTCCGTTAGTTTCTCATCAGTGTTCTCGGCTTCCATGTAGCTGCTGCTCCAGCTATATTTGTAATTTGTCGATATGGTACCGTGTACGCATACGGCCATGGAACACACGCGGCAGCGACATTTCACTTGCCGAGCATGCGTGATCGATTTAGAATCTGATGATCCACACGTCTTTGTCCTTTCAATTCATTCGCGCTTCGTCACTCAATTTCACAGATCGATTTCCATTCCTTTCGGAGAAAGAGCTAGCCGCGTCGTGCCACTAATGAAATGGCAAGTGTGGTAGAAAGGTGTCACCTAATTCGTGAGCGGAGTCTCAAAATGGGGTTGAGATGTCATGCCAATTTTGTTTTTATACTATTTCTGTACATTATTGCTTTGCTACATGTTTCATTTTTTATGATGCATATATTGGTCTGTTAACATGTCGACAACACCTTTGATGCAGTCATATTATCCCGATTAAACTGATTAAGGTGTTGATTTTCCATGTGTGGTAACTGCAAACAATAAAACTGAGCTTGCTCTGTCGATGGGACTTCTTGCACTTCATCAACCAGCAGCTTTCGTTTTTAGTTGACACGTTTTGCTATATAAGTAGTGATGGTGTTGATGGAAAACAATTTTTTTGGACGGAGAGGGGATTTATTTGGCATTTAATGATTTAAACCACCTCAACAAAAGAATATAAATATCCACAGCTATAGTACCTTGAGCTGATAGAAGAACCTTATGTTGGGATTCCTTCTTCATTTCAATTTTTTTGGGGGAAAAACTGCAGTTGGCATTTATTTGTTTTCAAGCTTCTAGCTATTGGCATTTGTTGTCAAGATCAGACTTTTATATCTTAATCACTCAACCTTCTCTACACAGACAGAATGATCAATTGACTTCTACAAACAATTCATATAGAAGTCCACCAAGACTGTCTTGAACTTTTCAATCTAGTGGAAGTTTATTATTGTTGTCAACGCAAGGCAAAGTATTAGAGGTGTACAATAAAATTACATATGTTAGGGTTTAGGGTTTAGGATGGCACAATGTTCTAATTAAACCATGAAATGGACAATCCACTTTTATCTTAACAGTATTGTTGTTCTTGCTCACTCCAACGGTTTCAATTAATTGTAAGTTTTCAGTTTTTTGCTTAAATCATAGGTAAACTTAGAGATGGTCCAATATATTCATGGATATGAAGTGTAGTCACATTCAAATGGTAGGGGAAATTTGTGACTTTGGGCCCCTAAGAGAAGAATATTTTTCTTTGGAGAAATTAGGTATGCTTTGAATTTTGTAAAGTTTCTTCCTTGTGACTCTTTATGACAAAAGACTGAACTCCTTTGAAGTATTCCTGTAATCCCTATAGAATGCTTATTACCATGCCAATATTTGCCAGAGTTGTAACAAACAGTTTACCCTCTCTATGTTTATTTTGACCACTATTTTATATTACAATGTTTTATAAAATCTAATATAATTATGGTTATTTGCTAAATATAACATGGACGGATGGACCCAAACGCTTACATATATAAGCGCACACTCATCCCTGTGAATAAACGCACACATGCTTATCCCTACTCCTATACACCATATATATGATCAATCTAGAAATACGGAAGCTCAATACAATTGCGATACTATGAAAGCGCTTTTAAAGACTAACTAGAATGTTGCAAAAGTATTTAGTATCATTTGCACCAGATGGAGTATTTGAGTTTATTTTTAAATGGCGTGTGCTGATTGCTATACTTGCATAGTCTTGTCCGTCAAGTTGTATAGTACTTAATTAGGCCCGAGGCGTAAGTAATGAAAGAGCCAACCTAACATACATAAACTGTTTACACGTGACAGTTATTTAAACTGAACTTATTGGAGTTATTTAATATATATTCCAACAAACCAAAGAATACAAGAAACTCTCGGGTTTGAAGAAATCAAACAAAGGCAAATGACGGGAACACAAAGATAATAATAAACAGTTGACATCGTTACAACAATACACGTACGCACTCTGCAACTCATGAATTAAAAAAACCAACAACTGAAGTACTGAACCGATTGATCCTTGGCCAATCACCGTGCGTGTTGTTTTTTCTTACGAAGATGCTTCACCACGTTGCACTGGTGGTGCAAGTACAAATGATGATCAAACTAGTAGTGGTTGATCGCCCTGCAGTTCTTCCTGACCTGCCCCTGGTAGCCGGTCTTGACTTCGATGCTGGCCATCTTCACCATGGCCTTCTTGAACCGGTCCTCCCACCACCCGGGGATCTTGGCGTTGTCCACCACCATCATGGCGGTCTCCGGCGACGTCAGGAGCGCCCCGTCGGAGGTGAACAGCACGGTGTGCGACAGCACGTTCTTGTAGTACTGGTTGTCCATGTCGTTGGGCGTCACCACGTCCTGCATCACCGTCGGGTCGTCGCTCTTCGTCGGTTTGGCCGGGCAGCGGCTCCTGAGGAACCCGGCCAGCCCGGGGTTGATGTCGGAGGGGGCGGCGAGGCGGTCGGAGACGAAGGAGGAGCAGTGGGACCGCCCGACGGTGTGCGCGCCGGAGAGCACCACGAGGTCCTCCACCGACAACCCCTTGACGGCGAAGCTGGAGATGAGGTCGCTGAGGTTGGACGCCGGCTTCACCAGGAACTTGGGCGGCTCGGAGGCGTTGGAGAAGGTGCCGTCGAGGCGGCCCGCCGGCATGTCGAAGTAGACCTTGCCGTGGCTCAGGAAGTAGGACGCGTCGCGGGCCGCGAAGGCGATGATGTCGGCGCAGGAGACGACGCCGGGGCAGGCAGCCTCGAGCGCCGACTTGATCGCGTCGATCAGCTCGAAGCCGCGCAGGCTCGGGTTGTTGGGCTTGCTCAGCTTCTCCGGCGTCGGGCTGAACGGGGTCGGGTCCAGAAGGACGGAAGCATCACAACCCTATAGCCCACAATGAGACACAAGTTCATTAGCTACCTAATATAACATTGTCAGAACATGCATATATGTTGCAATAACATTGCTTTGCACTAATTACTTTGGGAGAAGACTCTGGTATATATCCAGATGATAAAATTACAGGCCTTTAACTCTAAAAAAAGATGATAAAATTACCTCGACGAAGCAGTCGTGGAAGAGCATCCGGATGACGGCGGCGCCATTGCCGGGGTTCTGCAAGATAGCCTTCTCCATGACGGCCTTCACAATGGCCTCAGCCTGGGGGCACTTGTAACGGTAGTACCCTGGCTCCAGAGGATAGTACGGGCTGGCCCGGCACGCCACGGCCAGAAGCAGAAAGGTGAGTGCTGCCAAAACAGGCATCTTCGACGAAGTAACAGAATTGGCCATGTCTGCTAGATGTGCTTGCTTGGTATCTCTCACACTCAAGAGGTTTCAGTAAAGAAACTCAGAATGCGAGGAAGAAGTGGTGATGGGAATATAGCTGCTCAAGCAAGAAGCTATTTATAGGGGGTGCAACGCTGGCTGACCATGTCAATGTGCATGAATCATACACAACATGCATGTGCTTAAAATTTGAGTAAGTGTTTGGTGCAATTTGCTTTGCTGTTTTTTTACTAGTAAATTACATATCAGATATAGGTGCATGTAAAATTTGAGGGGTGCTTAGTCTTTTAGACAACAGCAGTTCACTAACTCTGGATAGAGGCTGCTCAACGAATGTGAACTACATGTATAGGCCTACACTGAGATTTGCATCGAGCAAATCACTCTGAAACTAGCTCCCACAAAATATTCGTGCCCAAGTGCATGAATAGATATGGTAATACAATATGCATAACTTTGGATTTTCTCAACCCAAGATATAATTGAAAAACCCAACGAAATACTGATCTTGAATGCATGTAGCTAGTGAAACTACTTCGGCAGGAATTATTTTGATTGGTAATGAAACGGAAGCCATTTCTCAGTGTTATTGTGGCGGGTTAGCTATTTTCCTTCTCCTAGCAGGTTAGTTACCATCCTTCTATTTTTCTTCGATGCAACAGATTGCCTTCAACTGATTATAATATATTTTAAAAGAAGTACGCAGAAAAAATCACCCTCCTTTTGCCAAAAATATAATGCGCCACTCGACTTTTTAGTATAATCTTTGGGGGTCCCAAAAGCATTGCAACTGCTACCTTTGGCTTTTACGCCTGAGCCGCCGCTGACCTGGATGGTTCAGTGCTATATATATTATCTAGCTACGAGAAGCACCAATTATTTACTAACCAACAATGCAACATTCATTTTAAAATGTTTTTTTTTCCAATTTGCATATCTAGCTTCAGCCCTGTTCTGTTTGGAACAGTTTAAATCATGCTTGTGACCAAAGTAAGCTGAAACTAGCAACCATACGACACATTTATGGTATGTTTCGACTAAACATTAAGATCATACCATCGTAGGCATACAGACCGAACAGACATTTCGACAAAATGACAGAGTAAGTTATGTTTTGCTCCGTTTGATTTTTCTTACATGTCTAATTTTCTGTCTGAACAATATAATCGACCAGTTGCCGGCGATGGGGACGCATGTTTCCGGGTGGTTAGTTGAGAGGTCATCAGATGATCCAGAACGTTTCCATATTGACACGGATCAGACCGAGCAAACAAGTAAAGATCACCACGGCTTAACGGAAAGCTAATCTCTCAACAACCAAACATATACTATGCTCCAAGCCCGTTGTGTCCAGCAACATATACCTGCTTCCACCATACATGTTTCCCGGTTCTTTTTATACCAATTTATGCAACAAGATAGTCTTGATCTTCCGGTGAGACGTAATTTTAGCATGAACGTCAGGGAGCTGATGAGATGGCCAATAGCTATATGCCTATATGCTATGCTACACTCTGGCGTGGCCGCCCTTGACCAAATCGATCGCGTCCCCTCCACTTGTCCGTACATATAGTTTCTCTCTCTTGTGATTCGTGACGGAGGGTGTCTGGCTGGCAAAGTTACCCTGACGTGTATCAGTGGTGGTTCGAGGGCTACATCCTCTACTTACCCACCTATATACGTGCAAATGGTGGAATTAATTGAAGTCAAATAAACATATATATAGTATATACCGTCTTATATTACATATATTAATATATACTGTGAATTCGAAGGCGTCATGTGCTAATTCTCTTTTAGTTTTACTTGAACCGATTAAGTACAGCTGGAGCAAACTTATGTTCGCATACATGGACATCGTGGGTTTTTCATATTGTCTCTGAATGACTTGAGATAAAAGGCACAAAAAAGTTCTCGAACTACAACCCTCAACCGGAAATCCATTTATTTGATACCTCCAACTATTGAAACTGTCCGATTTTACACCCCTCGGTGGTTTTGAGAGCGGTTTTAAGATAAAACAAGATTTTAGGATTTTAATTGCACGTATTTTCTAAAAAATATTTTTATTTTTAAAAATCTATTTGACACCTACAAATTATCATTGCGGTCCAATTCACCCCCACTTGCTGCTGACGTGGTGCCACGTAAGATGGCTGACATGGCGCCATGCCAGCAAACCCGCTATCAAAACCAACGAGAGATGTAAATCGGACGGTTTCAATAGTTGGAAGTATCAAATAAATGGTTTTCCGGTTGAAGATTATAAAATGAACTATGCTGATAGATGAGGGGTGTGAAATGGACTTTTTCCAAAATCATACGTCCGATAGATAGATAGGATTTGCGGAATATAACGCCTTACTAGTACCATAGAATTCAAAATGTGCCTTCATATGCGTTGTTGGGCCTTCTGATGTATAACAGGCCCAGTTGCGCGAAGAACCCATCTAGCATGGCCCTTTAGTGGGCTCTTTTTCTCCTACCACACAGACGATGTTCGGCCTTCCGATGTACAACAGACCCAGTTGCACGAAGAACCCATGTAGCACAGCCCACTAGTGGGCTCTTTTCCTCCCACCACAGCAGGCCGAACACGAATTTTTTTATTTTTAATTTTTTATGATTTTGCAAAAACGGTGTCCAGATGATAGATTTTGCAAATCTGTCATCCAACCGCCGATCGAAACGGCGGTAAGCTACAGTACTGCCGTATCAAATGGCGGATAGAAAAACCGCCGAATGAAACGGCAGAGCTACAGTATGACACTATAGTGATTTACCGTCGTTTCATTCGGCGGTACATCCCTGTCCTGTCAAAAAAATTATAACTTTTTCATACTAACTTGAATGGAGCTAAAATTTATATAAAAATTGTAGGTGTCGACGAGATCTACAACTTTATAGTTCAAACTTTTTTCATTTGAAATCATCTTCATGTTCAAATAATCAACGTAATGCTCAGATCTAATGAACCAGAAGAATTTTCCTTCTCTAGACAGCACATATTCAAAAAATTATAACTTTTTCATATGAATTCGGTTGGAGATAACCTTCATAGGAAAATTGTAGAGCTCAATGAGATCTACAACTTTATTGTTCAAACTTTTTTCATTGCGAATAATTTTGGTGCTCAAATAATCGAGACAATGTTCAGATCTAAAATTCAAATTTTAGATATGAATATTGTGTGGATTATTTGAACATGAAGATGATTTCAAATGAAAAGTTTGAGCTATAAAGTTGTAGATCTCATTGAGTTCTACAATTTTTGTATAAATTTAGCTCCATTTAAGTTCATATAAAAAAATTATGATTTTTTTGACAGGAGAGAGAGGTACCACCGAATGAAACGGCGGGATCGCTACAGTGCCACGCGGTTATTGTAGCACCGCGGGTACTGTAACTTACCGCCGTTTTATTCGACGGTTTTTCTATCCGCCGTTTGATATGGCGGTTTTGGCCCTTTCCGCCGTATCATATGGCAACCGCCATTTCAATCGGCGGTTGGGTGACAGATTTGCAAAATCTGTCGTCCGGACACTGTTTTTGCAAAACTGTAAAAAAGAAAAATTAAAAATAAAAAAAATTTCGCCGAACACTAACGCGACTGCCTCGCACGAGACAGTGCTTTCAGTTTTTTTTTCGAATGACAGTGGTGTTTTTTTTTTCTTTTTCTTTTTTGTGCGAATGAGAGTTCTAGAGCACAGGGAAACATTCTGCAGGCCTTTGTTGCCCAAGTTTATATTCTATCTAGATTAATTAATACTTCTTTTGTTTCAAAGAGAAGAAGTGTTCTAATTTGATTAACTACGAGGCGAACAGTGTGTGTCCAGATCGACAATTTTTTTCATTTAGGCAATTTGGAATATTGTTTATTTTCAGGGATTTTCCAAGCTAGGTCAACACACTACGTTTCTTTTTTGAAGTTAACACACAAACACACTACGTTTCTGGTTCAACGGTTATTGGTCCATACAGCATTCCAACGTACTCCCTCCGTTCTTAAATACATGACACTGTTGACTTTTTATTTTAACTTTGACCAACAATATTTCATCAGTTAGTTTGTTAAATAAAGTAAAATAGGTACCAATACATCTAATATAAATAATACTTTGGATTTAACTCATAGACCTATGTTTTTACATAAATATTTGTAGAAAAGACAAATAGTCAAATAAAGGAAAAAATCAATGGTGTCATATATTTAAGAACGGAGGTAGTACTTAGAGTTAGATGCAAGTTCTTTCCCGACATGATGTCTACATTTCAAATCAAACAGGGAATTAGAGCCTAAGCAACGTTCATGCGGCATGCGGGTGGTGAATGGCACAAGCACAATAATCAGAGTGTTTTTGTTGGATGGGAGGGATTAAATTTGCTTTCGTGAAACTTGATCCAAATCTTATGCAGACACATCATATGGATCCAAGTAATTTACAGCCAGTATCATTCATGGACGACTGGAACTTTATCCTAAATCTTGTTAGATATTTGTGATAACTGATAATCAAGCAGTATTTCCAATGTTCTAAATGCGAGCTGTTTTAAATTTAATCCTAAGTCAAACTTTTTTCTAACTTTGGACAAATTTATAGAAAACTGTAACAACATTTTGCAACATCAAATAATCAACGTCATTAAATTCAACTGAAATATTTCTTATTAGCGCATTAATTCTGTATTTTATATGTTAACATTTTTTTATAAATATGGTCGAAGTTAGAGAAATATGAATAGAGTAGTATTTGTACACAATTAGGTCTTGGATATATTTTTTACGACGCTGCTCTTGAATAACTAAGATAACTGTGGCAGAAACATCATGCCAACCACTGCTAGCTTTGGATTTGGAACGCGGAGGGAGGAAGAGTTGCTATCAGTCTCTGTTTGTGGTTGCCATGATGACAATACTTATGTCACAAATTGCTGAGTAGTACTACAACTAAGAGCTCTACTTCAGCAAAGAAAGATTGATTAGTAACATTCCAGTGGTCAATATCTATTAACCGGCAAGTTCGTGGATGCCATGTTGCACATGTACTTAGAATATTGTTGACAAGTTGCACCATACTGTATTGTATGACATATATACGGATGGGGCATATAGTCTTCTGTGTCGAGACATCCGATCCCATCACTTGTCTATAAAAAGGCCATCGCTACGAGCAACACTCCATCACCTCTCATCGATCTGTTCTTAGCTCTCTAGCTCACACGCACAGTAGAAGAGAGCCAGAGAGGTGTAGCCTAGGACGATGGCTGCTGCTGCGTTCAGGCTCGCCGTGGCGGTGACATGCGCCTTGGTGCTGGCGTCTGCGTGCCAGGGCCTGGAGGTGGGATACTACAAGAAGACGTGCCCCCGCGTGGAGCACATCGTCAGGGCCGAGGTGAAGAGGTTCGTCTACAAGAACGCCGGCACCGGCGCCGGCCTCATCCGCCTGCTCTTCCATGACTGCTTCGTCCAGGTACGCACTCTCTACCATGCATCAACATCAATGCAACACGATCGAGATGCTTGTACGCACAGTGGATGTGACTCATCAAATGTTATAGGGATGTGACGGCTCCGTGCTTCTGGACCCGACGCCGGCGAACCTAGAGCCGGAGAAGCTGAGCCCGCCCAACTTCCCCAGCCTGCGGGGCTTCGAGGTGATCGACGCGGCCAAGGACGCCGTCGAGAAGGCCTGCCCGGGCACGGTGTCCTGCGCGGACATCGTCGCCTTCGCCGCCCGCGACGCCGCCTACTTCCTCAGCAGGTTCAAGGTCAAGATCGACATGCCCGGCGGCCGCCTCGACGGCCGCGTCTCCAACGCCTCGGAGGCCCTCGACAACCTGCCGCCTCCGTTCTTCAACGTCACCGAGCTCGTCGACATCTTCGCTTCCAAGGGGCTCGACGCCGAGGACATGGTCGTGCTCTCGGGCGCCCACACCGTCGGCCGCTCCCACTGCTCCTCCTTCGTCCCCGACCGCCTCGCCGCGCCCTCCGACATCAGCAAGTGGTTCGCCAACATCCTCAGGAGGCGGTGCCCCGCCGACCCGACTCCGGCGAACGACCCCACCGTGAACCAGGACTTTGTCACCCCCAACGCGTTCGACAACCAGTACTACAAGAACGTGCTGGCGCACAGGGTGCTCTTCACCTCCGACGCCGCGCTGCTCACCACGCCGGCGACGGCCAAGATGGTGCGCGACAACGCCAACATCCCCGGCTGGTGGGAGGACAAGTTCAAGGCCGCCTTCGTCAAGATGTCCCGGGTGGAGGTCAAGACCGGCAAGCAGGGCGAGATCAGGAAGAATTGCAGGGTCGTAAACTATGGCGGTCATCCGCACAAGCACTACTGATCGATTGGATTAATTGGATGCTGCATCCACATTGCTTCGTTCTTGCGATTTCCATACATGCTTCATGATTAACTGCATGCCTGCATCGTCTTTCGAGTTTTCTTCGGCTTGCGCTATTTTTTGTTTTCATTTCTTTATTCGTTATATGTGCCTGTTCTTGTTTGGCTTGAATAATATAATGTCCTTTCGGCAGTGTCGAGAATGTATGGTGGCAATCGGTTAATTCTGATGGAATAAATGAATGTAATAAATGATCAATTATGTGATTCTACAATTCATTTGGTTCTGCACAGCAGTTCTTGGATTCTTATCATATAAGATTATGAGAAATACTAAGATAAAGGGGTTTTTTTTAGCATTACTAAGATAAAGGGGTGTGTTGCGGACAATGTACATGATCTTGGAGAGAACACAAAATAGCAACAACAAAACGACCATGCCAAAAAGGAGAGTACCAGACAGCTAGCCTCAGAAAACCACAGACGATTTTCATTCTTGTTTGATGGGCCCTACTCCATTAGGACTAGTGCAAAAAAATTCTTTTAATCGCCAAGACATATATTTCTTCACATGTATAGATGGCAAATGGTGCATCTCTACTCTCCGTGTTTAATTAGCTCCAACCCCGCACTGGTGTGACCCATGAAACATGCTAGCGGTTGGGCCAGGGAGCGTGCTATGCTCGTCTTCCCATTTGTACAACGTTTAATTTTCCTCAGCGTTGTGAACACATTCGTCATGGCAAGTGATGAAACATGGAAAAAAATTGAGATGAAATATTTCAATGTTTTTTGGGAAGCAAACAGAATATCTTCACTAAAGTTTCAAACAGAAGTAATTTGAGAGCAAATTAGGAAAAGAAAAGAAACAACAGAAATCGCGATAGTCCATAAGATTTTAAAGGGAAGCAATGTGACATAACTGGCAGGAAAATGTTGTATACTGAAAAAAATAGAACCTCTAGGGTAAATTAGTATATGTTTCACAGAAAAATAATCTGAAATCACTAATTTTGGTGAAAATTTAGGAGCGATTTGAGACAAACCTGAGAGCAAATGTGATCAAATTCGGGAGCACTATTGATGCAAATGCTAGAGCAAATAGATATGCGTGTACCAGAAAAATGAGCCAAAATATTCTGTAACATACCTTAAACTTTTAGGGAAACTAGAGAAGCATCTAAATAACCCACCAACATACTCCCTCCGTCCTGAAATATAAGGCATTTTGGTTTTGTCCTAACTCAAACTAGATAAACTTTGACCAATATTTTAGAAAAGAATAATAATACTTATGACATCCAATGAGTATCAATAGACTCATTGTGAAATATATTTTTATATTTTACTTATTTAATTTGCTAAATGTTAATACTTTTCTCTATAAACTTGGTCAAACTTTCAAAAGTTTGACTTAAGACAAACCCAGAATGCCCTTTATTCCAGGACGGAGGGAATATCAAGCAATCGAAAGTCAATCGAGGAAAGGCGACAGCCACATCTACCCGAAGTAGGGGTACTTGGCAAAAGAACTAGAAAGAAAGGCTTGTAAAAACAAAGGACAATATATTTTTGTTTCACGCATTCTCATTCCATCTTTCTTGTTCTCATAGCTGTGGCATGTGGCTGAAGTAGGGTACTGATTTTACTAGTCTATCAACCCGTGCTCCCGCGCGAGCTAATTATTTAGAATACACAAGTATCAAAGTTCTATAAAAATCTATATACATATATAATAACAATAATAATTTATCTTGCACTCTCTTTTCATATTATATTGCACTTCTAGATGTGTTTTATTAAATGCTCAATTTGAGCTACACAATTAACATAAAAATTGGTGGATGCAAATTTAGATGCAAATTTAAATGTATGTAATTTAGATGCAAATTTATGATGTTACTACAAATTATTTTAAGAATGACATAGGTGGATAATATAGATGAATATTAGAGGGTTTCTTTAGTTTATTTTTCATAATGACAGAGGTGTGTACTTTACCAATAGAATTAGAGGGTTACTTTAGGATATTTTGACAATGGCAATAGTGGGTAATTTTTCAAAAAATATAATAGATCCAATGGGTATGATGATTAGAGTCTACAGATGGATGGACCGATGTTTCTGATTTTTGTGAGAATTTTTAGGATTTATCTTTTTTTTCTAGCGCATCTCGTGAGGATTAACGTGAATGCTTCAAACGGAGCCTCCAATAGTAAGATTATTGCGCTGCATTGGAATGTTGCTGAGCCGAAGTCGCTAGTGTGCTTGATCAAATGCATAGTAAGTTATCAGGATAAGTGAAATCAGATGTCACCGGAGCCATTGGATATCAGGATTAGAATCAGACCGCCTGAGTTATACCATGCGTATAGCCAATCTCATCATGAATCAAGTCCCAGTACAGATTTTTTCAAAAAAAGAATGTCATAAATCTCAATCACAAAAATTAGCACACCAAAACGAGTGTTCCACGATTACAGTGGAAGTACGCAATTACAATTTACATGTTCTCAGCTGACAGAGAAAGTAATAAATACAACACATATATAGGCAAAACCAAGGTGCGTGAGAAATCCTTCAAACCAAGATCTTCCTGACCTTAGTTAACGACCCTGCAGTTCTTCCTGATCTCTCCCTGCATGCCGGTCTTGACCTCGATGAGGGACATCTTGACCATGGCCTTCTTGAACTTGCCCTCCCACCAGCCGGGGATGTTGGCGTTGTCCTGCACCATCTTGGCCGTCGCCGGCGTGGTGAGCAGCGCGGCGTCGGAGGTGAAGAGCACCTTGTGCGCCAGCACGTTCTTGTAGTATTGGTTGTCGAGCGCGTTTGGGGTGACGAAGTCCTGGTTCACGGTGGGGTCGTTGGCCGAGGTCGGGTTGGCAGGGCACCGCCTCCTGAGCAGGTTGGCGAAGCCGGCGTTGATGTCGGAGGGCACGGCGAGGCGGGAGGGGACGAAGGAGGAGCAGTGGGAGCGGCCGATGGTGTGGGCGCCCGAGAGCACGACCATGTCCTCGACGTCGAGCCCCTTGGCGGCGAAGTTGCTGACGAGGTCGGTGATGTTGGAGACGGGCGGCGGCAGGAAGTCCAGGGCCTCGGTCGCGTTGGAGACGCGGCCGTCGAGGCGGCCGGCGGGCATGTCGATCTTCACGTAGAACCTGCTGAGGTAGTAGGCGGCGTCGCGGGCGGCGAAGGCCACGATGTCCGCGCAGGAGACCGTGCCCGGGCAGGCCTTCTCGACGGCGTCCTTGGCCGCGTCGATCACCTCGAAGCCGCGCAGGCTGGGGAAGTTGGGCCGGCTCAGCTTCTCCGGCTGCGGGTTCGCCGGCGTCGGATCCAGGAGCACAGAGCCGTCACATCCCTATACATTTGTACCTCGTGAATGAGTCACATCCACTATGCGTAGAAGACATCTCGGTCGTGTTGCATCGATGTTGAGTGCGTACCTGAACGAAGCAGTCGTGGAAGAGCATGCGGATGAGGCCGGCGCCGATGCCGGCGTTCTTGTAGACGAACTTCTTGACCTCGTCCCTGACGATGTTCTCCACGCGGGGGCACGTCTTCTTGTAGTAGCCAACCTCCAAGCCCTGGCTCGCCGTCGCCAGAACCAGGGCGCATGTCACCGCCACGGCGAGCCTGAACGAGGCAGCCATTTATGTCTTCTTGGCTGCTCGATCTTCTAGTTAATTTGCTCTCTGAGCCTTTGTACACGTAGTATTTGAGTGTGTGAGAGCTAAGAGCTGATGAGAAGTGATGAATCTCTGTTCGCATGGGTGGCTATTTATATATGGATTATGGAGAGAGACGCCGAAGACGTCGAAGCTAGGTGTTATTAGTTGGATCCATGGTGTATTATGGAGTGAGAACTGATGATTAGCGGAGCTGGCTGCTATTACAGAACGAACATGGAGGCTGCTGCAACCGCTAGTAGCTAAACATTTTAATTTTTTTGAAGTTGACGTAGCTAAGCATTTGACCTGCAGATAGTTTTAGTTGTTTATGCGTTGCTGTGTAGCTGCAGGTTGCGCTGCCAGTGGTTTCTTCCCTCTGTCAAGTGCCTGAATTCTTTTTCCTCTTTGGAGGGAATGTTCCATTGCATGATTTGTTTTCAGCCAACTGCGTACACTATACATCTCTTTTCTTGGACTGGAGGACCTGTACTGCTAACTAGATTGCTAACTAAATTTGTCTTTGCGTTTTTTTCTTCCAGCGCACATGGGGGTGTTACATGTCAATATGTCATATTGTATTGTTATCTCTTCCATTTCTTATAAATTAGTGTCGTCCCTTGAATCATTGGGTGGTAGTGCTTGTATACATATGCCAGTGCTTGTTGTGTTCATGTAACTAAGAAAATGGTTAGGAACGCATTCAAATTGCCTCGTTCTAAGAACAACTTGTTGATTTTAATTTTTATTTTTTTGGGAAAAAATAGAACATATAATCGTGTCTTTGTTCCTTTTAAGCACTAGTGGAGAGGCACGTGCCACAGGCACGTTTTTCAAAAACTTAGTAATAAGAATTTTATATTTAAAAAATCTAGTATAAATAATTTAATATTTATAGAAAAAATGATATGCGTCTTTTTAAAAAAGAAATTTAGTATTATAGCACCAGAGATTGAAATTATCCTGCCCACACGTGTTTAAATAAATCAAGATTTTTTATGAAGAAAAATCATGGACCATCAGATTATATACCAAAAAATTTAGGAAGGAGGCCTACATATTAGTGCATCTTTGTTAAAAGAGTAGAGTGCGCATAAATATTTTTAAAACAAATCACGTAAAGCTCTTGTATAACAAGCATATACACAGAACACGCTCATTGAAGTAATCAATCACGTGAAGCTCTTATATAGTTTATCTCTACACATCTGCCAAAAAAATAACAAGCAGGCCACCGCCAGGGAAAAGCACCTTGCTCAAACAAATAATCATAACATAAAAAGTTTCTCTCGTCTCTACGTTATGGTTCTCCCATATCACAGGTTCTACTACCAAACAATTTCCCAATCTCTTCATGTAGCTGGCATGCAATCAATTTCTCAATCTCTTCTGGTAGCTGGCATGCTGCTACAACCACCAGAATAATAGAACCCGTAGGTGTTAAAATTGGACTGTGTGATATGATGATCCTTCGAAGAATGGGCACCACAGATGCTGCATGAGCTTGAATTTCAATGATTACTGAATATGCCTCGTCCTTCCAGTAAGTCTGAATACTGAAAATCCATATGAACTGTGATCTAGAAAAGGATAAAAAAACAAGCATGCTGCCGCCATTACATTTGGTGTAGGAGTCATGTTATTTCCAGTGGAGAGACATTACTCGCTCACTTACTCATAAAGAATAGCCTCCACAGTCCACACCATAGAGCAAAACTGCAAAAGGGTCAGGTCACATGTTCCTACAAATCACAAACTAATGAACATTTATGTAGATGACCTCACTGGCTAGGAGGCGAGAAATAGCATGGTGTCCGCGAAGGCCCTCACCTCATGGCTGTATGTGGCGGCAAGCGTGCGGGTGCTGGTGCGTGCGCAGAGTTGATGATTTTCCTCTAAATCATGGAACACACTAATCAACAACATTATATAAGTGAATGGAGAAATATTCAGTGTTCATACCTGAAAAAAATCAAACATGGACATTTCTCTAAAGTATCCAGCACAATTATGAAATTTCCACTAAGAGGAAAATGTTCTTTGGCATGAGCATAGTCTGTACCGGCATGCACAAAGCCAATGGTCCATCAGTCTGGGACCAAGCCGGCTCAATGAAGATGACCAAAGCAGCAGGAGCGCTGAAAGAAATAAGAAATTTCAGAATTCTTAGATTTTTCAAAAGACAATAATTTGAATGCACTTTCATAAAAAATTAATCTGAATGCACCAAATTTCTAGATAAAGACAAAATAAACCTTTTCTGCAAGTTATCCTAGGTCAACACAATTCAAGAATACCAGAAGAGAGTAGAAGTGATTTCAGTGAAACCTAGTGTGCTTACTTGTGGGTATTGCTTTGATTCAAATACTTTTAAATTTTAGTGGACCTGAAATAGGAGTAAATTTTTTGGATTAAAGTAATAATGGAAAAGCAGTATGACACATGATCAAGAATTTCATAAATAGTCAAATTCATAACTTTCACAATCTTTAACAACTTAAGTCTTCAATTACCTAAATCGACATTGTTGGAGTATATCTAATAAAGTAAAACAAAGTCACCATCATTCATCAAACATAAATATTGTATCCGGCCTTTGCAACATCAAGATAACCATCAATATGATATATGCTCCACACATATTTCCTGCATAAATAACATATACAATTAATTTGGGCATTTGAGGTACAGAGCTTATTTGTTTGGGAACAAAAAAAACAAATTGGTTGTCCTTCATTACCAGAAGGTCCTTCCTTCCTCACAGTGATTTACTTTAAAATTATTTCAAAATGAGAAATGTATGCCTAATGGCAGTAATTTGTGGCAATTTATAAGAAAAAATAGTTATCTTATCGGCATGTAGATTGTAACCTTTTTGTCTCTACAAGTCAGCAAGACGTGTGATCATTAAGCATACGGAGTTTATCCAGCGATTGTTTCACCTCATGAAGGTCCTCGAGTCACCATCACTTATCGACGTTTGTCTCAACATATCTTCAGTAATGCAAAACTTCAGGATATGTTGTAGAGAGAATATGGTATTTGCTACGAAAGAGAGAAATTAGGATATGATGCTATTAGCAGACTGGAACCAACTAATCACTTGCAAGATCAAAGAAAAGAATTAGGATACTCAAAAGTGAAAGTGAAATTATACAGTTACATCCAAAAGAAAAATTATAGTTACATACTTACATCCTACACTAAAAACAAGAATATGTGCACACAATCCAGCAAAAGCATGAACAAGCAAATGGTACACAAACATTATTTGTTTTTAAAAACTCAAACGGACGTTCACCGTTGGAAAGAGGTTACTGATATTGATATTTACCTTGAATATAATCTCCTACACCAACTAAACAAAGCAGTAGAGCTGTAAGATTTGTAATTTGAAATCAGTCTAAATAACCTTAGAGAGAATTTTATTAATCAAGAAGTGAACAACGTGTGTCTAGAGCTTCACTATTTCGTATTTCCAGAGCTCCATGAAAGACAAAGCTAAACTTCGACAAATGCCACCATGCATCACTAATTGTCCTACCTGAAAGTCACAGAAGGTATGCAAATAGTTAGTTTCAATGTCACTCACATGAATCCCTAGGTGAGCTGTAAAAAAATGAATCCTTGGGTTTAGATCGAATAGATAGAAGCAAAAACAAAAGCATCAAACAATGAGAATATAATCTAGATATTGAGAGACCATGAAATTGCTAACACACAAATTGCAAAACCAAATGGGGCATCTGGCTTCCAACATAATATCCAAATATTTTAAATAGCAATGCAAGTTATGGCCAGAATAATCACCAAGCAATGGTAACAAAATGATATATAATGCAGTGCAAACAAGAGATACAGTTTTTCAAATTCTTCATGCAAGAATATATACATGTAGTAGAGATGCTATAGCAAAGTGCAATGTAGATTATTTCTTCCACCTCACCTTCCTACAGAAAACATATGAATTCTGTCATCGGCTTAATTCACCTATCTAGAGACCATGGATAATCAACCAGCAGAAATCAGGTAGTGGAAGGAAAGGCCTATTATCAGCAGGCACCAAGGACAATAAGGAAGGAAATCAACTAACTAATCACTGACCTGATTAAAAAAGGAAATCAGGATAGGGTCAATCACTTTTGAAAACAAACCTGGTAGCAATACTCACTTTCAAAGAAATGTAGGTCATGCAATCATTTAGCTTCTCAAAAGGCATTTGAACATATCAGATTGCAACCAAAAAAAGGCCTTTTTAGTGAAAGTTTCAGGACGAATTCACTTCATAATTTAATTAAGAAATTAGAGCAGCACATCCCTGGTGCTCTGCTGGTCACAATTGACTGTGCCACTCCTCCCACCAAATACATTTGAAATTTAAGCTTTCTAAAATATTTCCAAAGTGAGAATCATCACACCTTACAAAAAGATGATGTTCACGAACATTCCATAGAATGGTCACAAGGAAAATTAAACCAGAGCATGGAAGCAGCAAGTCAAAATGCATGGCTAGACGACACCTGCAGATGATGAAAACACAGGTACTATATAAAATTGTAG
Source organism: Alloteropsis semialata (assembly GCA_004135705.1). Classification (NCBI taxonomy): domain Eukaryota; kingdom Viridiplantae; phylum Streptophyta; class Magnoliopsida; order Poales; family Poaceae; genus Alloteropsis; species Alloteropsis semialata. The sequence continues at coordinate 77,071,746 of CM014278.1, forward strand.
AGTTAGAGAATTTATGATTTTACCTGATCAAGTTGAAGGAAAACCAAAGACTGACAAAAAAAGAAATTATCCCAACACCCTTCCTGCCTTAATCTGTGGCTGGAACATCTCATTTCAGCACATCTTCACTTCTTAAAAATTAGCTGGAAAAGATTGAGACACCATATGCTGCAAAATCTCATTTGAACCCGTCTTCACTTCCTGCATATTAGTTTCACCCAACATCCTTTTTATCTCATTGAACCGTCATTTGTATTGTTATAGTTTCATCAATATGTCCTTCACCGCAGGGGCGGGCCCAAAGGGTGTGCCACATGGGCCATGGCACACCCTAAGAAATGGGCCAAGTCCATGTAAAAAAAATCAATCTTCCCATCCAGCCCACTGCTCGGCCCATGAGCTGAAGAAAATCCTTCCCGGCCTACTTCCCGTCGCGACTCGTTCATTCGCGACTCGTGCGTTGCCCCCAGGTCTCAGAACCACCGCCGCCGTCGCCCCTTCCAGACTTCCGCGTCGACGCGTCGCCCCCAGGCCAGGACCCCCGCCGCCGTCGCCCTGTCCACCCCGGTCCCCGGCTCCCTGGCGCAAGGATCTCCGGCTCCCTGGCGCAAGAAGTCTTGTTGACCTCTCAGTTAAGTTTGTTGAGACAAATATGCATACCTTTTATGATACGGTTTACTTGCTTATCAAATTGGTATTGCCTGTTGAAAGGATATTTTCAACTTTGAATTTAGTCAAAACCAAGAAGAGGACTAAGATTGGTGATAGTGTTTTGGATGATTGTCTTGTCACATTCATTGAGCGGGATATTTTCTTTCAAGTGGATGAAGAAGATATAATGGACACTTTCATGGCCATTAGACATCGTAGACCGGACAAGCCCAAGTAGTATTGTAATCTTATTTAGACTACTTTTAATTGTTGAATTCAAGACTATGTTATTTGCTATCTTATTTGGACTACTTTTAATTGTTGAATTCAAGACTATGTTATTTGTTACTTGTATCCCGAAATGCTTGGTGAATTTTACTGTTCTTTACCGAATTGAAAAATAGATTATACCGTTTTGTATGTGAAATTTTATGCACGGCACACCCTATATCAAAAACCTAGGTCCGCCACTGCTTCACCGTGGTTCGAGGTCTTCCAAACAACAAGTAGAACCATATTAACTTGCTTGATAAAAAACAGACAGGGCAAGGAAGCATATTAACTTGATTTACTTAAATAGCTGCGAGAATCAACTCTAATATGCAAATGCACTAACCTTTTTTATCCAAATGCTTCCTTGCCTGCTGAATTTCTTCCTGTGATAAATTAGCAATAACTTATATCACATATGTTTTAAGTAATACAAAACATATTTTACTGGTGAAACAGGCCCTGCACATCAGAGTGCACAATCAGATTTGTGCTATTTGAGACAACGGTGACTGTATCACAGAAAAGCAGGAATCTAGATTCGCTGTGCACACCCAGATTACATACCTTCTTCTCCATCAATCATAGGGTGGTAAGGTGTCTTGGGTTCGCTTATCTTCTCCCTTTCTGGTTTGTTTGACTCGATGTCGTTCAAGTTCTCTTCATCCCATTTGACACGGCACCTGAAACACAACGATCATGGCATTTTGCTGGGCAAACATTTATGTCAAACAGAAATTGAGACAGCACTAACCCGACCTTCCTGGGTTCTTTAGCTTTCATTGTGTATTGGCAAAATGCACAGTGACTCAAGAATAATAAACGTTCAGAACATCTAATTTATTATTACGCATCTGATAACATAAAGCAATAGACGTACCACAAGGCGCGGTAATTTCTGCATCACATGAAACTGGCAGCTGCGACGTAGTCGAACCCTTTCTCTTACGATTATTTCCCGTCCGCGGATTTGCCGTGTTTGTAATGTCACCAAGGGGATTCCGATTGTTGTCCATCTAACAAAGAAACGAAATTAGCCGCCACATTTTGTGATTCCCCAAACAAAGTCACGACAACTCGTAATGTTCACCTGGCCGCGATGCATGTCTCTGGTTCANTGTCATTGGTTCCGGATGGATTCAGAGCAGAGACAGAGAAATTTGGAGGCACGAGTTTGGAGGCACTGAGCATCACTGACCTCGGAGAAATTTGGGGCATGCGGAAGCGATTCCTGGCATCAAATTCCTACGGAACATGGAACCTGGCGTCAAAAATTGATGGCGGGATGGTGTCCTGGCGTCAAACAAAACCTGGCGTCAAACAAAAAGGAATTTGTGAGGGGTGTCCACGGCGATGGTGTCCTGGTGTCAAACAAAAAGGAAAGAAACCTGGCATCAAAAAAGGCAGATAGTGTCTTGGCGTGAAACAAAATCTGGCGTCAAATAAAAAGGAAATAAATTGATGGTGTCCACGGCGATGGTGTCAAACAAAAAGGAAAGAAATAATATGGAGTCCTGGGCATTTTAAAATTTCGAAACCTGGCACCAAAAAAAGGCAGGCAATTTGCTGATGGCGGCATTTGCTGATGGAGTCCTGGCATGCGGCATCAAAAAAGGTAGGCAATTGAAATTTTGAAATTATTTGACGTGATGGGGTCCTGGCGTGCGACCTCTTTAAATTTTGAATCAAATAAGGCAATTAGCAGCCAGGCAATAAGGAAACAAATACCCGAAAATCGGGCGGGATTGGAATTTTGAATGGTGGGTACACGGGTGGGTAACTAAAAAGCGTGGTGAGAAAAAATTAAAATGTTTTGCCGCAGCTATTTTCTAACAATCAAGTTTTCCCTCCCCCCCCCTCCTGTCAAACTTTTTGGACTGCATTGTGGGCCCATCAAAGAAATTTGTGAGAGGTAAGGTGGGTAGCTTTTGAGTGAGAATTGTCTCCAAAAGTTATTCTCTTTATAGTATAGATATATATATATAGAACACTAAAAAAACACTACCAGATCACAGGGCAAGTCATTGAACCTCATATTTAATTCAACTGCTACACTAAGATATCAAGGAGCCAGAATAAAAAAATAGCACAAGAAAAGTGAAGAAAACAAAAATGAGGCAATGCAAGAGCGACTTGTAATTGGCATGTACCATGCAATGATTTCCTTCCATTCCACCAAGATATAGTCAGATGGTCATAGCATCAGCACTGCAAATGCAAAACTTAAGGAATTTGTTCAGAAATTGGGGTCTAAAATAATCTAGCTAGTTAATTGCAATGACTAATCATGTTGACCTATTGCAAAGCATGAAAATCGTAACATGCATTTTTTTGAGATAGAAGAAATTAGAATTAGATTCATATATGTAGTTATGCAGTCCCTCCATCTCTTGCCTATTTCCAAAAGATTCCTTTCAGTATATATGGCTCAGGTCTTAGCCTTGCAGATGCATCCTCAATAAGCCTATTTATCATTCACTGTTCAAAATACCCAAAACCTCAAAAACCAAATCATCAGTACATCTACCCTTCCCTTCTAGACACTATTTTCACTTGACATTTCAAGAGCCCAGGGTGAAGTTACTGGATTGCAAGAGGGGAGAAGGGGAAAAAAGATACCTTTCTACAATGACAAGCTCCTGCACCTCGATCTTCACCTCAAGCAACTTCACAAACACCAAGCAACTTCACAAGCACCCATTTCCTTCTCATAACATTTCTGCTAGCAAAATTCCAGGAACATTGATCATAAAGAGTCCAAGGTCATCACAGTTTCTTAAATAGTGAAGCTTTTGATGCAGCTACCAAAACTGTAGTACACCATTTTTTACTATTAGGGAACCTTTCAATAATCAGTGCATTCACAACATCCATGTGCTCATTCCTAGTGGAAAGGATTGCAAGCTCTTGCATGTAGACTGCAAGTCAAGAAATATCATGTCAAATAATGTCATGCAACAGGACAAAAGGATTCAGAGGAACTGCATGTTGTTGCTTCTTCACACAGCAAGTGCACTAATCATCAAACAAAATATGTGTATAGTTCCTCTTTCCAATACAATCGTGTTACTGCATAAAAAAGTAAAATACCGAGCTGCGAAATGATAATTAAAAATATTGTGGGCATATATTTTGAATCACATGGAAAACAATTCAGAAACAATTAGTGCAAACATACAGGCATGCTGAATTTACAGGAAAAAAGAAATAATAATGATCAGATTTAATAAAGCATGCCAGAATAGAAAGACCAATGATACCACAGTTTCCTCACCTATCATATCCAGAGGCCAATCAAATATGCATTCCCTCACATGATAGTTTTTGAGGAAATATCAAAGCTGAACCTGAAGCAAGGTATTAGAGAGCATGAGATGGGCAATGATAAACTTAAAATTAAAAGAAAAAAAAAGAAATGGTGGCAAAATGTATGGGATACAACTTACCTTGCAGCAGCAGTTGGACTGATGTCAAAATTTATCCATTAATTGAATCAGAACACGCTCTTTTCTCTTGCAGGTTTTATTTGCCACGAGTAAGGATCAGGCTAGATTTTATTTGCTAGTACACACTATCAGAGGTTGATTGAACCATTGAAGCAATGATGGATAAAAGCTAACCTGTTTGAAGCCGCCACTAATTTATGCCAAAAGTCCACGACAACCATGGTCTGATGAAGTACCTAGGCCTGGCGTCAGGTGCCACTCAAAAGTATATATATCGGCCATCAACCTCGTGCACCTAAAAAATCGTTCTACAATGAATGGCAGAGATTGAATGGGAAACAAACAAGAAAAAATATTCATGCAGAAAAAACAATAATAATAATATTAAAAATAGCAACAGCGATACTCAATATTGTATGCCCAATTAGATCAGGGTTTAACCATGTTTCAAAAAAATAAAATTCATGGCCCAGGGTTTAATCTAGCACGGACACATCATGCCAAAAAGTGTTATGTATAGTTCATATATATGCGGGATTACATGCTCCTGGAAGCGGAGAATCTATTCCATAAAAAAAAATTATATGCCCAAATGCTAAAATGAACTCACCTCCCAACCGTGATGCTCGTAGCAGCTCCTGATGTCCAAAGGGCTATAACCAAAAACATATAGGCAAGTCATAAGCATTTCAGGTAAAATAATTCATCACCTCCAAGTTACACGTACAATGTAAACAAATTAATTGTAGCTTCCTGTTAAATGGCCAAGACAATTTTCATAGTACTTATTAGTAATCTATTATGCAACAACCTAGGAATTCCATACATAAGAAAATTATTTCAGATTATAAACAAGAAAGTTTGGCGTCAACTAAAAGAAACACACCTCAAGAGTAAAGCTTCTCATTCCTGCGACAGATAAACTTGAGAGCATTGCACGCTAACCACTGCTTTCTTTAATCCATTCCATCATCACTAAAGAAGACTTTGCAACAATATCCGTGTGATCTGAAACTAAGATTTTGGGCATGCTTCATGCAAAATCTTACCGGCTACCAATACTATAGAACAGTCAACAGAGACTATCGTCATACAACCTGAGAAATCTATCACAATTTGAATATGTAAATGTTTTTAAATTGAAATCCCTAACCTGTGCGGCATTAGATTGGCACGTGTGCGAAGCAATTTCTCTACCTCCCTGTCATCGCTTGGGCGACTGCCGCCGAGGTCAACCGGGTTGGGGAAGCCAACCGCATCCGCCACCGTAGTCCCAAAGCGATGCAGATGGCGGTGGGGATACGCGCTATGGCCGGCCGCTGCCGCCGTCCCCGAGGCACTCTGAGAGAGACGCTGAGGATGGGATGTTGGTACGATGCGCCGGCCGCCAGATGGTACATCTCGCTCGCTCGCTCCCTCACGCACGCGACAAACCCCCCGCGCCGCCGCCGGAGAGGGGGTCTGGGGTCCTTGCTGGTTGGGAGGCAGAATGCGGCAAGGGGATATGAGGAAGAAGAGAGAGAAAAAAGGAAGGTCTACTGCTCGAGACCGGCAAGGCCACAAGGAAGGAAATCAACAGTCATCTCTCATCCGCGTGAAAAAAGGAACATAAATTCAGGGGCGGGATTGGTGCCAGAGCAAGGTAATTAGACGCAAAATAGGAAACGGAAGATAGAGAAAGGGAGGGTAATAGGGAACAACGACGAAGTGAATAAGGAAACAAATACCCGAAAATGGGGCGGGATTGGAATTTTGAATGGTGGGTACACGGGTGGGTAACTAAAAAGCGCGGTGAGAAAAAATTAAAATGTTTTGCCGCAGCTATTTTCTAACAATCAAGTTTTCCATCTCCCCCCCCCCTCCTGTCAAACTTTTTGGACTGTATCGTGGGCCCATCAAAGGAATTTGTGAGAGGTAAGGTGGGTAGCTTTTGGGTGAGAATTGTCCTCAAAAGTTATTCTCTTTATAGTATAGATTTGCTTAATCTGATTAACACTTGTGCGAGCATCTTGTTTAGTCGACAGGTCGGTGAGTTAAGTTTGATCATCTAGCTATCTGATTTGATCATAGCTGGAGAAATCTAGATTCCCTACGTCGGAGCTAGATTTCTCTGAAAAGGTTCTGGTCCGATTGGCTGGTTAAATAATCCGATAAGATAAACCAAACTGGTAACTAGGCAAGATGGACGATGTATCGGCTTACACTTTGATTATTTAATATCTTGTCCAAAGGCACAGCTGATCCATTATTTACATATCGGTCATATTTTATGCTTTATTTTATTTAAAGGCTGATCTGTTACAAGGTCCGATCCTGATTGGTCCGATTCTGAGGTCCGATTAGATGACTGATTGAGTCCGATTATATTGGTCCGATTGGGGCTGTCTATGAAGTCCGATTTTGAGGTCCGATTGGCATCGGCCGATGCAAGTCTGATTGGGTCTTGGCTGAAATCCAACGTGCCTCTGCCGTTTGGAATAGAGCCGGCACAATCAAAGAGTAATTTAACTGTTTTATCCCCTTGTCAATTTCAGGTCAAATTGACTGGCACGCCGCGAACCTGAACTGGAGTGTAGGCTGGCACTGGAGCGAAGCAGATCTCCCTGGTCTTCGTGTGCTGCACGCGGAGAATACGACCGCCGATTTTCCGCGTCAACAGTTAGTAAGATCAAATTTTGTGATCATCATATTTCTACTAGATTTTGAAAATACACCTACGTTAAAAAAGCATTATTATACATAAACAAACTAGAACACTCACATATTCGTTATCTTGAGATTCACGAAGCTAAGGCATCACAATTCAAAGTACATTTCGTACACATGTTTGAATATAAATGTCAATTTGCTAGAAATTTGTTGGTGACGCCAATCAGTTTGGCAGCGTGATTAGTTACATTGCAAAGGCTGGAGACTGGAGTAGGAAAGAAACAGGTGCCACAGAAAATCAATGTGGGCGTAGGGCGAAGGCAACAGGTGAAGTGTCAACGTGTGGCTGCAATCCACCTCCGCACTCACTCCACGCACACGCTGCCGAGCGCAGCGCCGCCGGCCCCTCTTCTCCCTCTCCCTGCGCCCGATCCTCAGTCCACTGCTGCCGCCGCCGCTCCTCTCTCCGTCGACCTGGGTGGAGATCCATCCGGGTAAGGACTAGTCTCGCTTTCGTCTTGGTAAGCAAATCATATCCGAGCTTGCTGGACGGATTCCCTATTACAAACAGCGGGCTTTGTTCGAAGCCCAACCCTAAAATCCTTCTCCCAATTCATTCAGCTAGTCGTAGATTGCGTGCCGCGTGGGTGTCCTGCTAATCCAATCCAATCAATCAATCCGTGGTTTGTCTAGGTTCTTGTTCTTCTTTAGAGCGGGCAAGATCACTCTAGGACCTTTTGCTTTCTTGGTACCCAATCAAGGTGTGTATGTGCAGTTTGTTTTCCAAATTTCGGGGGGCACGTGAAGTCCGCCCCTGCTTTGGGAGGTGTTCCTGTTGGGTCGCACCTGCGCTGGCTTTTATATAGTATAAAATATGCTGGTTTTGGATGCTCCCATTGTCTTTCGAATTTCCAATTCATCATGTTGTTTTGCTTATGGATTTAGTACCTGGTGCCAAGTTCTTTTAGATTAGAGCAGTGGTGAGCATATAGATCAATTATCGCTTGGTGAACCTTGATGATTGTTTTATCCTTATGCTTAGTCAACAAAGCACAATGAGGGGTTTGGTGGCACATGTTTTCTTCTGTCGTGGTAGTGTTTTGTGATCATAATATTACATTTCTAAACATTTTATGCTTAAATATGGCAGCCTTTTGATTGTACTAGATTTCCATGGTACTAGTGTTAGAATATTAAAGCATGCGCATAATTGGATCCCTCAGGCAGTAATGGTTCTCGATCTGCTACTGTTTACAGAAATGTCAAATATGAAACCATGCTTTTGCGTGTTTGAAACGAATGAATATTAGGGATGTTTAGCTCAGCAGCATAGTTTCTCTGCTTTGTGTATGGCTTGTATCTGTTCTCCAGTTTCTTGTGCACAGATGGTAATCTTTATGGACATGTATATATTTTTTTTCCAGTGTCAGCATAAATTCGGTTTCTGTTCTGACATGGGGCCTCTTCCTCCCAGTTCCATCCCCAATGCTTCTTTCTAGTTTTATTGTTCAGTCATGCAGAAGGATGTATTATCCATGGTAGCATGGCCCCAGGAAGGCGGGTGATCTTGAGTTTTATTTGAGTTTATAAGTTAGTTCTGCTTTGGATGTATTGTGGTCAAGGCCATTTGCTTTATTCTTTGAAGCAGTTTGTTCTTTTGTTAATATTCTATCTGGAGAAATCTAACTTTAGCTGCCTTGCATAATTCTATCTAATAGGCACTTTCCCAACAGCATGTCCACAGAAGATAGGAAATTGAGTATGCTAAACAAAGGTACTGCATTGAATCCAAATGCAGAGGAATTTGTTCCTTCATCCCTTAGATCTGTCAATGACGCCTCCAAGAGATCAGATGCAGCTACGGTTGTTGTCTCAGGGCCACCGAAGGAAACTAGCACAGACCAGCCAGAGTCCATTATACGGAGTAATTCTGATGAAGAGGCGCATCAGTATTGGCAACAGCAGCTCCCTGATGACATCACGCCTGATTTCAAAGTCCTGGGACAAGATGAGACTCATGGACCTGACAGTCTTACACTCACAGGCCTGTCCATAAATGACGGCAATGGTGCATCAATGTTTTCTCCAACCCAGACACTGAGCATGCAGCACCGTGCATCTCCTTTTATGAGGGACAGACTAAGTACACGTCCAAAGATTGAGTTTTCTGGCCCAGCTTATATAGATGAGCGCTCGCAAGCAACAATTATGAGTCCAACTGCTGCTCCATGGGTAAAGACAGCAAGGAATGGGGGACACTATAACTCAAGCAGAAGGGATGCTGGTCACTACAATGGAGATTCTAGCATTGGTATGGTAATGATTTGTGAAGTTTTCTTTCGTGAAGGTGGTCCTTTAAACCTAAGATTTTTACTTACATTGTCAGGAGCTTCATTGCACAGCATTGCTGACGTGTATCATGGAAGCAGGCGGCGTATCCCGCAAGAAGCTCGGAGATCAAGATAAACTAGCCAGAATTATAGGGAAAGATATATGTAATCGTTATAGGATCGCATCCTTGTATTTCGGATAGGTTAT
>CM014278.1:77082299-77114136 GCA_004135705.1 Alloteropsis semialata
CGCGCACGGAGTTGCCGCCATCGTCCCCCAAGGCTCGCAGGAGGACAACGACGACGACTACGACCACCATCCGTCGGAGCTCGACGATGACGTGTTCGTCGAGGGCGATCCGGCGGGGGACGGTCCACGACAACGATGACGACGACAACGATGATCCTGACCGGATGCGCATCCGCGTCAGGTACACCGACTCTGGCAAGTGCTGGTTCCACTGCCCCGTCTGCCCGTTCGAGGACGACACCAACCCCAAGGTGCAGCTTCATGTCATGGGCATCGCCATGAACGGGCCGGTGCCTGGCGTCGACACCCAGGTGGACCTGCACCGCCAGTTTGCTCGTCAGGAGGGGTGGATCAATTAGTTTGTTTAGTTTTTGTTTAGTTTGATTATAAATATGTGTCGTCATCTGTGAACAATGTGCTTCTATTTGATGATCTTAGTTTCTGTGTTCATCGTTCTGTTTGTTGTATCGGCTATGATGACATAACCCACGAACGTCGCGCCCACGAACACGTGCGTCATTCAACGCCGGCAAACACGAACCGAACGGTTGCGGGAACGCGAACGGTTGCAACACGAAGCTTCGAGTGGAAGCGAACTCGAAATTAGTGGTCAAATCGGCCTTCACCGGCGATGGGAGATGCAACGAGATGTGAACAGTTGAACATCAATTAATGCGCCTACCCACGTCCGTCAGCCTGTGCTCATGCTCATCTCCCTAGCATTGTTGGGCTGTGTTTGTGGCCCAAGACAGATACATTTCTTTTCTGACTTGCCCCGCGTTTGTGGCCCAAATGAGTTCAAGGCCAACCTTGGCCCAGCCGAAATCACCCTCATACACAAATTACCACCACAACAATGGCACATTGTCAACAACCACATACACAAATTCCAAACACAAATTAAACATACAAGCACAAATTCCACATTACATCAACAAATTAAACATATTAACTGTCTATGCGGAATGTATAAACACCATTGCAGCAGCAGCACAACCCACAAATAGATCAAAGAGCCAATGCTTCTTCTCTAACTTCTTCTTGCTCACCCATGGCCTGCCCTCTTCCAAGGCGGAGCTCAAACCTACATTCTCCTTCTTCAGCATCTGAAGCTTAATCACAGTATCACTGAGAGTAGCCTTAAGCTCTGCCCTTTCATGCTTCAGTGCCTTCACAGCACGCGACGGGTGTGCTATATCCACATGTATCGGTCCATCGTGGCACTGGGTCCACATGTAAGCGCGCTCGTCCAAGCTTTTGTAAGTTAAAAAACAAACCGTGGGTGCCAGGTCTTGAACCCGCGACCTGCCCCTGCAAACCGAAAGACTTACCACCGCGCTACGACGCCTGCTTGGTACTAGGGCCATAAATTTTTCTTTTCTATGGAGATGTTCGCCCTTACTAGACTGGGCCATTTGTAGGTTACGAATTAAGCCGATGCGCATGCGTGCGTTTCCTTACTGGACTGGGCAATTTTACCTACTCGAACTATTGGTCGAATATGCAATTCCTCCTTGGATTCAAAAACCGTCGAACGCGCACATGTCAGCACCACGCATCCTATCCGACGTGGCAGGGCCTACATGTCAGCAAAGACATTTTTGTTGACAGTTAAGAAGCAGAGGCGTCGGCTTGTGGCGGCATCCATCCCCTTTCTTCCCCGGTGCGTAACCCTAGCCCCTTTCTTCCCCTCTTCTCCTCCGGCGATCCCGAGCGATGTCGACCTCTTGGAGCTCCAGCCATTCACGTGGGACATGGTACGGCGAGGTGGGAGAGCAGAGGTCGCCAATCCCTTACCGGCGCGAGCCCCTGGACTACTCTCCTGATGTTCTGTGTCATTGCGGCAAGAAGGCGGCGTTGTGGATCTCGTGGAGCGACGCCAATCCAGGGCGGAGGTACTTCAAGTGCTACAATGCTCGGGTAAGTGGTTGTAGATCTGGTGTCATGGGTTTGGTTTGGAGGTGTTGTATGATTTAATTTGATTTCTTGGTTGTTCCAGTATGGAGGGTGTGACTTCTTGGATTGGTATGAAAGCGAGGTGGATGAGTTCGTGAGAGGCTTGCTAGTGGATCTAAGATGGCATGATAGACACTTCCAAATTCACAAGTGCAGGTATGTCTTGAAATAACTCATATGCTAGCCTCATATCAGAAGGAGTCATGGTTTCCACCTTAGTCCTAAATCTTTACTCGAGAACGAGCAAAGGCTAAGTGTGGGGGAGCTTGTTGACGGTCCCTAAGTACCACTTTTGACCATCAATCCTTATAGAAAATACGTACAAGAATGCATTCACCATAGCCTTAGGGCTTATATCTAATAAATTCCACAAGTTTTGGTGAATATATGAGTGCAGGGATTAAATGGCAAAAGAGGAGGACATTTGGGCTCAGGGCTGGGTCGCCCGACCCCCTTAGGTCGGCCGACCTGGGCCGAAGCCCAATGGAGCCCATCTTTGACCTCAGCAAAGAAGCACACTCCAGGACCATCCTAGCCACTGATTCCATGTCGGTTGGATCCAAGAGTTGGGAGTGGTCCAAGGGGAGGTCACATGGATTGAAGGGTCCACCTCGCAAACTAAACGTACTCAATCCAAGCGTACCTACCTCGAACTGACTTCAAGGCCCACAATGTAGTCACTCAGAAGAAACTGGGCCCGAGAAGCGGCAACTCCAGGTCGGCCGACCTGGGCGCACGCCCGAATTGGTCCTCCCTTGACCTGTAACTTCCAACCGCCTTCAGGAGCTGCCACACTGGAATGTTGGACCCACATATGGCAAGAGCCCAGGGTGAAGTTACTGGATTGCAAGAGGGGAGAAGGGGAAAAAAGATACCTTTCTACAATGACAAGCTCCTGCACCTTGATCTTCACCTCAAGCAACTTCACAAACACCAAGCAACTTCACAAGCACCCATTTCCTTCTCATAACATTTCTGCTAGCAAAATTCCAGGAACATTGATCATAAAGAGTCCAAGGTCATCACAGTTTCTTAAATAGTGAAGCTTTTGATGCAGCTACCAAAACTGTAGTACACCATTTTTTACTATTAGGGAACCTTTCAATAATCAGTGCATTCACAACATCCATGTGCTCATTCCTAGTGGAAAGGATTGCAAGCTCTTGCATGTAGACTGCAAGTCAAGAAATATCATGTCAAATAATGTCATGCAACAGGACAAAAGGATTCAGAGGAACTGCATGTTGTTGCTTCTTCACACAGCAAGTGCACTAATCATCAAACAAAATATGTGTATAGTTCCTCTTTCCAATACAATCGTGTTACTGCATAAAAAAAGTAAATACCGAGCTGCGAAATGATAATTAAAAATATTGTGGGCATATATTTTGAATCACATGGAAAACAATTCAGAAACAATTAGTGCAAACATACAGGCATGCTGAATTTACAGGAAAAAAGAAATAATAATGATCAGATTTAATAAAGCATGCCAGAATAGAAAGACCAATGATACCACAGTTTCCTCACCTATCATATCCAGAGGCCAATCAAATATGCATTCCCTCACATGATAGTTTTTGAGGAAATATCAAAGCTGAACCTGAAGCAAGGTATTAGAGAGCATGAGATGGGCAATGATAAACTTAAAATTAAAAGAAAAAAAAGAAATGGTGGCAAAATGTATGGGATACAACTTACCTTGCAGCAGCAGTTGGACTGNGGACTGATGTCAAAATTTATCCATTAATTGAATCAGAACACGCTCTTTTCTCTTGCAGGTTTTATTTGCCACGAGTAAGGATCAGGCTAGATTTTATTTGCTAGTACACACTATCAGAGGTTGATTGAACCATTGAAGCAATGATGGATAAAAGCTAACCTGTTTGAAGCCGCCACTAATTTATGCCAAAAGTCCACGACAACCATGGTCTGATGAAGTACCTAGGCCTGGCGTCAGGTGCCACTCAAAAGTATATATATCGGCCATCAACCTCGTGCACCTAAAAAATCGTTCTACAATGAATGGCAGAGATTGAATGGGAAACAAACAAGAAAAAATATTCATGCAGAAAAAACAATAATAATAATATTAAAAATAGCAACAGCGATACTCAATATTGTATGCCCAATTAGATCAGGGTTTAACCATGTTTCAAAACCAATACAAATTATTGTTTCAAAAAAATAAAATTCATGGCCCAGGGTTTAATCTAGCACGGACACATCATGCCAAAAAGTGTTATGTATAGTTCATATATATGCGGGATTACATGCTCCTGGAAGCGGAGAATCTATTCCATAAAAAAAATTATATGCCCAAATGCTAAAATGAACTCACCTCCCAACCGTGATGCTCGTAGCAGCTCCTGATGTCCAAAGGGCTATAACCAAAAACATATAGGCAAGTCATAAGCATTTCAGGTAAAATAATTCATCACCTCCAAGTTACACGTACAATGTAAACAAATTAATTGTAGCTTCCTGTTAAATGGCCAAGACAATTTTCATAGTACTTATTAGTAATCTATTATGCAACAACCTAGGAATTCCATACATAAGAAAATTATTTCAGATTATAAACAAGAAAGTTTGGCGTCAACTAAAAGAAACACACCTCAAGAGTAAAGCTTCTCATTCCTGCGACAGATAAACTTGAGAGCATTGCACGCTAACCACTGCTTTCTTTAATCCATTCCATCATCACTAAAGAAGACTTTGCAACAATATCCGTGTGATCTGAAACTAAGATCTTGGGCATGCTTCATGCAAAATCTTACCGGCTACCAATACTATAGAACAGTCAACAGAGACTATCGTCATACAACCTGAGAAATCTATCACAATTTGAATATGTAAATGTTTTTAAATTGAAATCCCTAACCTGTGCGGCATTAGATTGGCACGTGTGCGAAGCAATTTCTCTACCTCCCTGTCATCGCTTGGGCGACTGCCGCCGAGGTCAACCGGGTTGGGGAAGCCAACCGCATCCGCCACCGTAGTCCCAAAGCGATGCAGATGGCGGTGGGGATACGCGCTATGGCCGGCCGCTGCCGCCGTCCCCGAGGCACTCTGAGAGAGACGCTGAGGATGGGATGTTGGTACGATGCGCCGGCCGCCAGACGGTACATCTCGCTCGCTCGCTCCCTCACGCACGCGACAAACCCCCCGCGCCGCCGCCGGAGAGGGGGTCTGGGGTCCTTGCTGGTTGGGAGGCAGAATGCGGCAAGGGGATATGAGGAAGAAGAGAGAGAAAAAAGGAAGGTCTACTGCTCGAGACCGGCAAGGCCACAAGGAAGGAAATCAACAGTCATCTCTCATCCGCGTGAAAAAAGGAACATAAATTCAGGGGCGGGATTGGTGCCAGAGCAAGGTAATTAGACGCAAAATAGGAAACGGAAGATAGAGAAAGGGAGGGTAATAGGGAACAACGACGAAGTGAATAAGGAAACAAATACCCGAAAATGGGGCGGGATTGGAATTTTGAATGGTGGGTACACGGGTGGGTAACTAAAAAGCGCGGTGAGAAAAAATTAAAATGTTTTGCCGCAGCTATTTTCTAACAATCAAGTTTTCCATCTCCCCCCCCCCCTCCTGTCAAACTTTTTGGACTGTATCGTGGGCCCATCAAAGGAATTTGTGAGAGGTAAGGTGGGTAGCTTTTGGGTGAGAATTGTCCTCAAAAGTTATTCTCTTTATAGTATAGATCAGGAATTTTGTGTTTTCTTGGCGCTTACGCTTTAACAAGCTGTCCATGTCCATCCATACGAATACGTCTCTACTTCTTTACATGATTACATTGTTACTGAAGAATTATACAAAAGAATTACTGTAAAATTTCAGAACCTTTTCTTTTCTAAGGATGTCGCATCCAAAACCTACGTAGTACATTAGGTAGTAAATGACATTCAACTATTCAGCACAAAATTTGAGCAAAAAATTTGAATGCATGGATAGTAAAAATAAAAAGTTTACACAAGATGAGCCCTCCCTGTTGGTTAACGTCTGCCAATCAATCAGGGCGGCGAACATTCCCTGATTTTCCTTAAAAAAATGATGGCCCCTCCCTGTTGGTTAACGTCTCCTTAGCTTAACTGGGGGATTATTAGTGCCTATTGGGATTAAGGAATAAGCAATAGAGCCGACAAGACTAAATTGTTTGTAGATTACACCTGGCAACCCACAATACTACACATCACAGCTGGCGGCGTTGTGCCTGCCTTGAGCCCTTGACCCTTGCGCCTATGGTTTTCAGGTTTTCATAAACCGGGAAGTTGAGTGTTTTAGTAGGAAATTAGAACAATCCCAGCCGAAGTGCCTTTGACTTCAAGGTTCTATTGTTTGAAATGCATGGATTTATAATTACTGAACATAAAGAAATTCAATTCCAGAAGGGTCAGGAGAACTTCCTGCATTCCGAGCCAGTCAGAAACCAGACGTATACATGAATTCGGATTAGCGCCATAATTTTGTATTGTCGGATGTTGTTCACAGTTGCCCCTATTTGTTTCACGCATCTTGTTTGATACTAGTTGTTGTAGGTTACTAGTCTACCGAGGCCTCTTCAGTTAGACACAGACAGCAAATTGCGGACTCCTTCCGTATTTTCAACAAGAAACAAGCTTTAGAGGTTGAGCTCAAGTCAACATAATTACAGTTTTAACGGCTACTGCCAAAAATAGTACAGAGGCTTACAACACAATTATACTTTTTATATATAACACTAGCAAATGTGCCCGTGCATTGCTACGGGTGACTATCTAACTATTTAACTATTTTTAGAAAGGAGATGCAAAGTAAAGTGCCTGCACTAACGCTACGACGTTTTGCAATGGAAATCAAAGAAATGTTAAAATTTCTTGATGTTTCAATATGCAAATTATTTTATCATGAAAAATCGTGCCGCTATGTATGTTATGGTAAACATCCCATTCTTCGTATATTATAAAAGTAAAGAAAAATAAAATAAAAATAGAGACAACACATCATACATAAATGGAAGTCCAACACATAAAATTTTTATTTTATTTTATTCCATTTAATGTAATATTTTATAGATAACCCCTCCAGAGATAAGTTTTTAAAAAGTAGTCTCATCAAATTGTTTAGCACGACTCACCTAGCCATGTGCCACACCGAGCGATGCCGGCACCAGTGTGGTCACTAAATGGGGGAGTCACGTCCAATTGCATGGCATGACAAAAAAGCTACTTTCTGAAAAATCAGATTCACATAGATTATTTTTAAAGTATTATTAAAAAAGTTTAAAACAAAAAAAATCTCTACATATCGTACTTTCATTTGAGACAAAACCTAAGGTAATATAGAAGTGACACAAAATCGGATGCAATGGCCCATCCTCAACCAAAATAATATTTCTTTCTCCATCAGCTTCTCTCCGCGAGCACCTCTGTCCAGAGACCAGAGATCATCTAGCCAGTGGCACTTTTATTTTCTTTCAAAAAAAGTGGTACTTTTATCAAGTAATGGGTATTTTAGTGGCACATACCTGGCAGGCTGGCACATACAACGGCTTGAGGGTAAAACAGATCAAGGGGCCCGTGGCCCTACCTACCTCAACGACGGAGGGAAAAAAATCCAATACTACGCACCGCCCGCCGTCGCTGCTGTGTGCTAGTACCAGATGACAGGCGTGTCAAAGCAGAGCAGCGTGAGCGCAAAGGGATGGAGGGACAGCCGGCGCCGCATCCTAGGCTCGAGGCATGGCCATTGGCCAAGGGAAGGGGCACCTGGTTCGACGGCGTATTTTAGTGGACAGTTAAAAACCGATGCGGACATCCAATTGAGAGCTGGCCCACCTGTCACCGTGATTAAACATAGACGGACGAAACACCGACGGACGAAACCTTTCTTTAATATTAGGTAGATAGATAGAGATAGAGAATAGGAGTATTTGTTTCTGAAGGTTCAACTGAAGATCAAAGCAAGAATAATAGAAAAAAGAGTAAATGAGGGCGCATGGAGTTGTAGCTTTGTGAAATAATTGATCCCAGAAGTTACGTTGCGGTCACACTGCAACGAGTGTCACTTATTCCTAAAAAAATTTACTCAAAATATATTTCCTTTTCTTTCAACATAATCATGTGAACAAAGATCAAATGACTCATGTCCATGTTTATAGTACATAAAAAGTACACTTATTGTTATATATGACCTGGTAATCAGAAAAGGAGAGAAAAATGTTGCTCATAATGTCAAAGAATAGAATGAGGAAATAGCCAAGTGCTGAATAGCATCAGACGGTGAAACATAAGCTCTGGGAACAATATGCACAGTCATATCAATGCGTTTGGTATTTGGACATCTGGCCCACATGAAGAGAATTTTTGTACACATTTTGGAGCACACATAATGCCATGATTGATGGCTCATTCTCATTCACATGTAAATTGGGAACGATACACTTTTGGAAGTGACAGACCATTGTATTACTGTAAGTTCAACGAAGCGAGGACTTCAAGAAGGGAAGCAACAAATTGCATCTGAACTTCCTCATTAATTGCCAAGAAGAGGGGGAAATGAACGAAGAAAGACCAGATACCATGTTTCTCTGCAAACCTAAGAGAGTGATAATAAACATAGTTGCACACAAATCGACCAGCATCATCTGAAGGTGTCACATCATATCCCATTTGTTGGAGAGACTTGCTTATTTCTTTCACTGGCAGTGTAGTCTGCTCGATCACAAAAGTAAAATGTAGTTCAGCTAGGATAACTATCAGGTAGCAGGGAACAAACAGTATGCAAATAAGCAGTGACGTAGAAGCTGGGGAGTATTTGAAATAAACCACAGAATTTCCTTGTGAAAACCTCCTCAGTCAAAGACCTTCTAAGGAGGAGGAACTGTATGTATATTAATTAATTAATGAAGGTGAGGTGGTGCATTAAAGTAATAGCTCTAAGTTTAACAAAGAAAAATCAATACTTAAAAATGAAAAAGGGTGTCATTGCCTGACGCAGAGTTAGCAAAACAGAGGATTTGCAGGACAGTAAGTTAACAACATGATGTAAAACACAAGTTTAGGTTTTGACAGATATCCATAATGATTTTTAAAAGTAACGATTAAAATATACCTTTCTTGCACGTAAGATGCTTCCATCAGATGACATGATAGGCACCCTCTGTAATATAAAAAGGAAGAGAATGATTGAATGCAAAGAAATAATGAAATAAAGAGTGAACATGATTGTGTAAGAAAATAACAAGAGGTAAAAGTTTAGCAACCTGCGGTTTCCATCCAAGCTCATCTGGGCATCGGAAAGTAGCTTCATTAACAGCTTGATTCTCAAGAGCAAATCTATGTGAACCACTGTTGGCTCCAAAGTGGAGCTGAAAATGTTCCATAACCATAAATCAATTGTTTCAAACCGCATAAATGGACAAAGCAAGAAAGTTTGAAATTTGAAAACATTGCAGCATTATATATTCTTCTTTAAACACAATTGTGATAAACAATGACTGGGCAAGGTCAAACTTGGCTACCACATAACTTCAAGCATCAAAGCTCTACTGTAAGCTCAGGGTATGCATATGCTCCATATCATGATTCTTATTTCTTAATATATCCTGCTGCACAAGCAAGAATGTTTATTTATACCCAGGGTTCCATTACTATAATAAATTCAAATAAACCAAAATTGTATCATTCTCGGATTGGGAATAATGTAGTTCGTATACATAAGCAAGTGAAGTGGGTTTTACTATGAGAATTTAGAAAAATCACTAGCATTTGTTCCATACCAAAACAAGACTAAAGGACACAGTAGCATATTCATTAATCACTATGTTAAGTATTACCAGGGCCTACCACCTAATCCATAGCATAACTTTTAATCATCACAAAGGAGTTCCTTGATATCCTTCCAAATTAAACAACACCAACTCCTATGTAAATGGACAAATTTACATTTTCGTACCATTGCTGATAGAATTCTGTAAAAATATATTGTCTTGACTTTTGACTGCAGGAAAATGTATTAGTTCTGGCTTTTGACTATTCACACAAAATTGTCAGGAGCTTAATATTTAAACTTGAAATCAACACCATGAACGGGCATTTTCCTCGTCAAAAGTCATAACTATATGTATTTTTACAGAACTCCATCAGTCTCACAGTAAGTCAATTTCATACTTCGTCAGATAAATGTATTTTCATCACTGATATATGATCTGGCGGTGGTGGTGGTAAAGGTCTTACCAGAATTACTCGCTCCTGATTTGGTGATCCACTTTCCCGGTCAACGACAGTTGACTCCAACACTTCATACAATGGAGCAAGCCCGCCCTGCCCGGCTGCCTCAAGGACAGTGCAGCTTCCAAGCACAAGGCCCTTGGGCAGCCCTCTCTTCTCCATGAACGATTGCAGATTGCGCACGATTTTCTCGGTCGGGTTCTCATCGACTCCATGGAACCTCTTGAATCCAGTCACATGAACAGTGACAGGAGAAGGCCCCTCGGAACCCATCTATCTTCTTATGCGACCGTTGAGCAATGAAACTGCGCCAGAGACCCTGGACAGAGGCGGCCAATATATGTCAAGGTACTGCAGTCTGCAGGGGGAAACCATGTTTGCTGAGGTACTGCAGATTGTTGCTGCAACCGCACAGCATGAATGCATTCACACATGTGTGGGTAGTGCTAAGCAAGCTAATAATACATATCATTCAGCAATATCTTTCCCAGAAGAAATTTAATTATGGAACGGACGAAAGTCATAAAATGTGGTCCTAACCGTCAGGCATCATCATATCAACAACTGATGGAAAGGGAGGATACAATTGGGTGTTTGTTTACATGTGTGATAGCCGGGACGCCACGGAGCGGCGAAACCATCATGCCACGGACACTGACACCGACTGACGCAGACGTCGCCCGGATTCTCAAATTAGGATAATGAAGAAAAAAAAGAGGCTAAAACTTGAGCAAGTAAGCAATGAGTGACAAGGCCGCCCATCTTTTTTGACCGGATCATAGGGATTCAAATCTGATGGTAAGTCTGAACAAGCAAGCATGGAAAAACAGAGGAAAACTGAATCCTCTTCACGTTGTGTGCTTTCTAGTCAGCCCTGAAGCAGTTCAGGTTTTTGTAGCAGCGTGGCAGCCCAAGCACCAAGCCATCGAGAAACCTCACAAAATTACCAGACAGCTAAGAAGATTCGAAGAACACATGCATAGCGCAGGGATTTCTTTGCGTTCTAGCAAGCACATGATTGACCGCAAGAAGAAGGGAGCTGTCCCATGATCCCATCCTACGTGTTACAAGTTTATCCAAGTTCCGAAATTGAATTCCCCCACACGAGAGCAGTAGAGCCGAAATTAAAAGGCAACCCCACTCACCTCGGGACAGGGGAGCGAAGCAGGGCGGGGCGGGGATGGGGCGAGGAAGGAGCTTCTCCTCCTGCTGCTGGGTTGAGCGCGCCGCTACTAGACTGCAACAATCTTCTCTCGGTGTCGGACCGGGTGGGGGAAGAAGAAGAAGAAGAAGCGGACGGAAGAAAGAGCTGGAGGGTAGCGGATCAGAGGGCCGGGTCCGGCCAGCTGCCTCCTTGATTAAAGCGCGCGTCCACGTCACGGCAGAGCGTGCGGCCCCACGTGTCGGCGGCGCCTGGGTGGGAGCCAGCTGCCCTGGCGTGGGATAAGCACGCGGGATCGGGAAAGCAAAGCGAAACGGAACGGCAGATGAGATGAGCTGAGCCGAGACTGACTCTGCCAGCGTGGCGGCGCCGGGACGGCAGCCTTTGTCCGCGGCGCCGCCAGCGGCCGCCTCCGGTTTGGTTCTCCAGGGCTGGGCAGGTGGTCTCCTGCGCTACGCCACGCAGGCGCAGGGGGACGCATGTATCCCGACACCACATGGCGCGCGCGCGGCACCAATCTCTTCTCCGGCGTGTCGAGGTCGCGGCGCCTGCTGGAAGAACCCCGCGTTCGGAGGTCCGGATGGTACGGCAAGGCGGCCAAGCGGACGGCACGGACAAAACGGGGGGCGCCCCGTTTGCCTGCTGCTGCTGGCGCTGTTTGCGCCACAGCTGCCAGCTCTTGACCTCTTGCATTTTTTTATTTTAATTTTTTTTACGAATTTTCAAAAACAACTCTCGGGTGACAGATTTTGCAAATCTATCACCCAACCACCGTATCATATAGCTGATACGGCGGTAAGAACCCGCAACCGCCAAATCAAAAGGCGGCTATAAAAACCACCAAATGAACTGCGGTTAGCTACAGTACCGCGCAGTATACTGTAGCTAACCGCGCGGTACTGTAGCAACCACGACCGGTTCCTCCTTTTCTGTTAAAAAAATCATAACTTTTTCATATGAACTTGAATAGAGCTAAAATTTATATAAAAATTGTAGATCTCGACGAGATCTACAACTTTGTAGTTCAAACTTTTTTCATTTGAAATCATCTTCATGTTCAAATAATCCACACAATATTCGTATCTAAAATTTGAATTTTAGATCTGAACATTGTCTCGATTATTTGAGCACCAAAATTATTCGTAATGAAAAAAGTTTGAACAACAAAGTTATAGATCTCATCGAGCTCTACAATTTTCATATGAAGCTTATCTCCAACCGAATTCATATGAAAAAGTTATAATTTTTTGAAAATATGCTGTCCGGAGAAGGAAAATTCTTCTGGTTCATTAAATATGAATATTGCGTGAAAAATTCTTCTGGTTCATTAAATATGAATATCTCGGCGATCTTCATGTTTGGCGACTCGATCGTTGACCCCGGCAACAACAACCACCGAATATGAATATCTCGGCGATTATAAGCTTTTTCATATGAAAATTCGGTTGACTATCAAAAAACTGTAACTTTTTCATATGAATTCGGTTGGAGATAAGCTTCATATGAAAATTGTAGAGCTCGATGAGATCTATAACTTTGTTGTTCAAACTTTTTTCATTGTGAAAAATTTTGGTGCTCAAATAATCGATACAATGTTCAGATCTAAAATTCAAATTTTAGATACGAATATTGTGTGTATTATTTGAACATGAAGATGATTTCAAATGAAAAAAGTTTGAACTACAAAGTTGTAGATCTCGTCGAGATCTACAATTTTTGTATAAATTTTAGCTCCATTCAAGTTCATATGAAAAAGTTATGATTTTTTTAACAGAGAAAGAGGAACCGGACGTGGCTGCTACAGCTACAGTACCGTATGTTACTGTAGCTACCCGACATTTCATTTGGTGGTTAGCTACAGTACCACGCGGTACTGTAGCTAATCGCTATTTCATTTGGCGGTTTTTATAGCAGCCGTTTGATTTGGCGGATGTGGGTTCTTACCGCCGTATCATATGGCTCCGCCATATGATACGGCGGTTGGGTGACAGGAGTTGTTTTTGAAAATTCGTAAAAAGAAATTAAAATAAAAAAGAATTCTGACCTCTTCTAGTTCCGCCTTTTTCAGCCCACAACGGAATGTCGATAGTCACGGGCTTAATTCGGCCCAGCCGCCCACCTTAATTGTTTGATGAACATGCCATATTGTTTGAGGAGAACCAAGGAAGGATTGGGGCGTGGGCTGACGCGTAGGCTGCGAGGGGCTCATCGCGTGCGTGTTGTGCGACAAACAATAGGTAGGGTCTATCCTGTCATTCTGGGCCTGCTAACTCACATTGGGCCCATGAACTTCAAACAATAGTTAGGGGCTGAAAATGGACGTTATAACTCTTACACTTTAAAAAAAAATGTTCTGAAAGAATTTTCTAAAAAAACACTTATCCTATCCCGTCCCGTTTTCGACATTTTTCACGTCCGTTTCTGCATTTCTTTTTTTAGACAGGTTTCTGCATTTTCTTTGAGGCACACTGTTGGCCCAAAGAGGCAGGCCCACGAATCGAGACCACATAACCTGATGCTTGCTCTATGCCACCGAGAGAAGCGCTTAGGCTTGTGGTCACTGGTCACTAGATTGTGAACGTGAATTTGTGCACTCCAATATCCGACATGCATCGGTGGTGGGGTGGTGGCACGGTGCTGCCTGCTGATGCGGTGGTAGTTCTTTTTATGATGCTTGTTGATGCCGTGGTAGCATTTAGGGATCAAAACGGTCAGACCATTCCCCAATCTGATTTCTATATTTTACACGCTCGTTTTCATATTTGCGGACAAAAACAGAATACGGCATAAAAAATACGAAATTGTTGGGACCAAAACGGTGTAGGTTGTATCCTAATCGTTTTCGTATTTTCCGTACTTAGTCGGGATATCCTATTTTATATCCATACGGGATATCGTGTTTTCCTAGCCCACTTGTTGGCGCCTACTCTGGCCAACAAACTGAGATTGCACTAGTTTACGTGGATCCTCAACGAATCGAAAATCTACGGCAGGTCCCATACACACCGGTCAGACCAGATTTCTAGGATTTGTTGTGTCGACCTACAAACACTGGCGTGAAAGGTCCCTTCAAGGCTGGCACGCCTAGGGTTTTTCTGAGATCGGCAGGCTATTCAGAGAGCTGTCGATTACCGTGGAGACGAAGAACTGACAATAAAGGGATTAGAGAAGCTAAGATTTGAAAAAGACGAAAAAGTAGATGTATTAACGATTGACCAATTAGATAAACCCTCAATCGGCTGTGACTCTTATATTTATAGGGTGGGGAAGGTCTTCCTCGCAAGAAATCCTTTTACAACTGGAAATTCACATGGATGTCCAATTCTATCAGGACTCAGTGTAAACCCGTCAGATCGGATCGCCAAACCGGTCATACCAGATATCTGTGCCAGATCGGCTATAGGACTAAAAACCGATCTGACCATTTCTGTAACCGATCAGACTGGTTTGTCCGGCCAGAATAACTTTGCCTCCAACATATATCCTCCTGTTTTTTGGTAAAGCTTGCATACCAGAAAACATAGGTCAAAATTATACATCTCGGGGCGATTCATAATGCAAAATCATCGGCCTTTTACCCTAAAGACCATATTTGATGATATCGACCAAATGCAACTAAGTTTCTTGCCAAACATTTGGGTAATATTTTTTCAAGTATCTTCCATTAAGAGCTCTAGGCAGCCGCTGACCTTGCGTTATCTCCACCAATTAAAAATTTTCAAAGATCACTTTAATCAGCTTGTATGGCCCTTTCCAACTTGGAGACCATTTATCAAACTTGTTGCTCTTCGTTCCTACAGGCAAGACTATCTTCCAAGCCAAGTCAACAACCTGGAAAGACTTTTATTTTACCTCTTTATTATAACCTCTAGCGACCCAGGCTTTATCTTTCTCAATCTCCGTCAAACCTCCTAAATGCCTGTCGGTTACCTCATCATTATTATCCAACATTAAATCATGCTACTCAAGAACACTAAGATCATTTTGTTCGGCCAATCTATATGCACCCAGATTCACCTCAACAGGTAAAACGACTTTTTGACTATATACAAATTCAAAAGGAGTAACTTTAATAGCACCATATCTAGACATATGATGAGCCCATAAAATTTTAGATAAAACCTCGTACCACCTCCTACGATTATCTTCTAGTTTCTTTTTAATGAGTTGATCGAATCAAAATGTTACTACTAGACTCGAGGCTTGTCCGTGTCGTATAGTACTCGGGGCACCTGCTGGATAACGCACTTGGGGCGAAGAGAAGAAGAAGAAGCACACGGAAGAAAGAGCTTGGGTAGCGAAGCAGAGGAGCCAGGTCCGGCCAGCTGCCTCCTTATTAAGGCTGTCCGCACCGGTGGAACGGAAGCGTTACTGCAGTATCAAAAAACCCCGCAGCGGTGGAACGGAAGCGATACGCGAACGTCCCGTACCGCGCGCGCGAGCGGTACTGCTAGCGCGGTACGGCGCGCTGACAGCAGCCTGCGCGGGCCCCACGTTTTTTTGAGATAAAAAATGTTATAACTCACAAACCAAAAAACCAAATTAAATTCCGATTGCACCATTAAATTCGTTGCAATAAATTCTTCAAAACAAGATCTCAGATGGATATATTTTGATAAAATTTATAAAGAAAAGAAAAAAAAGGTGAGAAGAGAGATGATATAGTAGTTGGGATAGATGGATAAAATATAGTAGAGTTGGGATAGAGTATGTGATTTGGAGTATGACGGGTGCGGGAGAAGTTGGTTTAGAGTACGGAATCTCGATGACCAGGACAGGATATTCCTTTTAGAGGATGCATTTAGGGGACGACGAGTGCGGACAGCCTAAACACGGCCAGGAGCAGGTCATGGTAGAGCGTGCAGTCCGACTTGTCAGCGGTGTCTGGACAAGGTGGGAGCAAAACGAAACGACAGCTGAGCTCAGAGTCTGCCAAAGCATGGATTCAGATGTTCAGACATCCGAATTATCCATATTCGTATTCGACTAAAACGTCAATATGGATATTCGTATTCGTATTTGATTTTAATGTGGATGTTAAATGGATATATCCAGATTCATTTTTTGTTATTTTCTCTATCCGAAATCCATATTTATATTCGAATAAAATGTGGAATATTCGATATTATCCGTATCCATGAAGAATTAACACGTGATGAAGTCATCTATCCGAATGTGAATCCGTATTCGATGTATTCGTATCCGATAAGAATGGACAACGTTCGCATCCGTATTCGTATCGGGCAAGATTCATATTCGATTCGTATTCGAATTAAAATATGGTAAAAGGTGATATCCGGATTCGATTCCATATGTATCCGATCCGAATCCATTCCTAGCCAAAGCATGGACGGGAGCCGGGGCAGCCTTTGCCGCCCGCGCCCGCCTCCAGTTTGGTTTTCCACGACAGTTCTCTTCAGCTACGCCATGTAGCCGCCACGGTAAATACTTGTTCCGTTCCAAATTGCAGGTCGTTTTGGCTTTATTTTTGTCATGCACCTTGATATACGTGTTGTACCTAGATGTATGTTAAAAGTCCCATTCAATAGTATGTTCCACACTAAACAATATCACGGACCCAAAGAAGTAGTTCCCCGACCCACCACTGAACGGTGGCAGGGCCGTGAGATCGAGCTATCAGAAACATGAATCGATAGTTAGTATATAGTATATAAAATATATATGGAGTTATGAACTAGCCTATTACCGTTCTCTTGTACAAGCTAATAATTTTAAATTATCAATAATATAAGAGAAAATTCCCTCAGTGCCATAAAAATTTTGATGGCTTCCTTGTGTGCCACAAAAATTTTCAAAGTTCCCTCAGTGCCATCAAAGTTATGAATTATGCCCTGTGTGCCATTTCCGTCCATTTGGGATGAAACGTCAGCTAACGGTGAGATGAAATGTCTATTTTAGCCTTCGCTTCACTATGCGTGGGATAGCCATTGACATCTGGGACCCACTGTAAGACTCATCTCTCTCTTCACCTCCCCGCGTGCACGACTCAGGCACCTTCGGTTGCATCTGCGGTCACGCAGGGGCCAGACCTGGCGCCCGAGCCTGCCTCGGCGCTGGAACCGACGGCAGGCTGCCGCGAGGCCCCGCTGCCGGCGCCTGCGTCACCACAGCCTTCCTCTCCACCCGGCGCTGTTACATGCTGCCCGCGCCCCTGAGGCACGCCAGGGTAGCCACCTCTCCCGGCCCCGGCCGCCAGATGCGGTGGCTGGAAGTGGCCCCGTCTCCGGGCGGCGCCTGGCGCCACGGCCAGCCCCACTGTGCGCGTCGTCCGCAGGGTGGCCACCGAGGTCCACGGCGCCCCGGCCGCGCCCTTGTCGGCCAACGACGCCGGCGCCATCAGCACCTCCACGGTCCCCTCCCTGGTCGCCCCGGCCTCCGCCCGGGTTGCTGCGGCCTCCGCCCGGGTTGGTCCCGCCCTGCGCTGCCGCAATCGGCGCTCGTGATCCCGCGAGCCGTGGCTACGAGCCCTGCACGCTAGTTGGCCACGGCGTTCTGTGTTCGGCGCTGCCCCCGGCTTGCCATGGCTGCGCCCATAGCCCGTGGCTGCCGCATGCGCTGAGGCTGCCTCCGCGCCGC
Organism: Alloteropsis semialata; assembly: GCA_004135705.1. Lineage (NCBI taxonomy): Eukaryota > Viridiplantae > Streptophyta > Magnoliopsida > Poales > Poaceae > Alloteropsis > Alloteropsis semialata. Next base: position 77,100,228 of record CM014278.1, read on the forward strand.
CCCGTCCCTATCAGATTCAATAGAGAGAGAGAGAGAGAGAGAGTTCGTGGTGGTTTTATTCCATGAGGAAGAACAGAGGGTGGACTGTGGAGGAGCTGTTGGATTTTGGTAGCAGCTAGTGTTGGATTTGAATTTGGTGTAGGTAATTTCGGTCGATATGATGCTGATTTGGTGTGGAGGGCCAAATGAGTCATTTCCTTAGTCTTCTAACTGGAACATAACAGCCCATGGATGGAAATGGCACACATGACATAATTCATAACTTTGATGGCACTGAGAGAACTTTAAAAAATTTTATGGCACACAAGGAAGCCATCAAAATTTTCATGGCACTGAGGGAATTTTCTCATAATATAAACATTTAATTTAGTAGGAATTGCAGGCAGAATCTAAAAATCATGTGTTCGCCATTGGCTGCTCATTCCTTTGGAGAGAGATATGTAGAGCTAGCGAACGAGTTAACCAAACAAAACGCCGTGACTATTGGCTCTGGGAACGGAGCCTAGAGGTAATAAGGCCATTCATGGTGCAAGGATTTTATTGCACAGTAAACTAAAATGATACATTATAAAAAAAAACGCTGACATGACAACATATTTTTAATACCTATAGAATGTCAACTGAAAAAAACAAAGACAGATGTTGGTGTCACTGATAAATTAAGCACTTGGTGACCGCCACTGCTATTAAACAAGTGACAAGTCATCGTGCCGACCGGAAAACCGCACATGGGTATCAAATAACATGTCAAAAACTGAGACTGTTTTCGAGCGCACAGGGTCATACTTATTACGTAGAAATTAAAACCAATAAACAATTAATGGTCTTAGTCTGAGTTGCAAAACAATATGCTCGCCAGTTAAGTTGTAGCTCCTTAAATTTCTCGGCAAGCGTTTTGGGTTTGCTCCAAACAATCTGGCTCCATTATTCTTGGTTCTCTAATTCGACTCGCCCGTCTCCGAGGAGGGTACTGCATGCAATGTATTCCCCGCGGTTTAGGGATTGCACATCCCAGACCCAGGTAAAAGCCTAGCTAGTTTATTCTCTATCGTTGCATCGTAATTTCCCTTGTAAAAGAGACATCGATCACTAATAAATCTAACTATTTCAAATATACATGCATCGTAATTAATGTAATGTAATGGTTTGTTGCATTATGTTTTATTGCGGATTTATTATTAGTGTAACGTGCAGTGTGAGATCGATTGAGTCCTCGTCCTCGTGATCGATGAGCCACAATGCCAGTTATTACTAACGGATCATATCGGATTCAAATATCTCGTCCAATTGTCCAAATGCCTGTTACGTTCATTTATCTGCCGATCCATGCTCTGCAGGCGTTGGTTCAAGTCAGGCGTCACCCAGGGTCGTCCCTCGCCGGCGCGCCGCAGTCCACGGCCCGATGTGGCCGCAGCTTCCACTCCACGGCGGCACTGAGGAGCTCCCCCGGCGCATCTGAAGCCGCCGCGCCCCGCGACGACATCCCGCTGTCCCGTCTCTCGGCGGACAGCTTCGGCGACGGCAACATCTACCTGGAGGAGGAAGTCCGACGCGCCGTGGAAATGAAATCCGGTGACCACGCATGCAACAATTTCTTCTCCATCCAAGAGAGCATGCAGATCCTCCTGCTCATCCGGGACTACCAGGTCAACGGCCACATGGTGGCCAAGCTCGACCCCCTTGGCCTCGACGACGACGACGACGACGACACCTACGGCCTCCTCGACCTCAGCCTGTACGGCTTCACCGAGGCCGACCTCGACAGGGGGTTCTTCCTCGGCGACATCTGCCGCAGGATGCACGGAGACAAGCGCCGCCCCGTACTCACCCTCCGCGAGGTGCTCAGCAAGCTGCAGCGAGCGTACTGCGGCTCCATCGGCTACGAGTACATGCACATCCACGACAGGGACAAGCGCACCTGGCTCACGGACAGGATCGAGGCCGCCGAGCCCAAGGAGGAGTATGACAGGGAGCGCGGCCTCGCCATGCTCCACAAGCTCGTATGGGCCACGCGGTTCGACGAGAGCTTCGCCGCTGCCAAGTACCCCACGGCCAAGAGGTGTAGCCTGGAGGGCGGGGAGGCTCTCATCCCGGCCGTGGTGGAGATGTTCAACAGCGCCGCTGACCTCGGCGTCGAGAGCATCGTCATCGGGATGATGCACAGGGGGAGGATCAACTTCATGGCCAATGTCGCCGGCATGCCCTTGTCTCAGATATTCAACGAGCTCGGTACCGGCGGGGCAAACCCCGTTGACGAAGGTGACGAGCAAGACGGCCGCCCGGTCTACGCCGGCACTGGCGATCTCTACATCTTTGCCGGTATCTCCTGTGACCAGCCAAACCGAGGTGGCAAGAGCCTCCACTTGTCCGTGGTCGCCAGCCCCAGCCATCTGGAGTCCGTGTGCCCCGTGGTCGTGGGCAAGACACGCGCGAAACAGTTCTACTCCGACGACATGGGCAGCAGAACGAGGAACATGGCCGTCGTGGTCCACGGAGACGGCGGCTTCTCCGGCCAGGGCGTGGTCTACGAGACGCTCAATTAATCTGAGCGCCCTCCCCGGGTACACAACTGGCGGAACCGTCCACATCGTCGTCAACAACCGGATTGCCTACACAAACGAGTCCAGGACCGGCAGGTCTTCCCGGTACTGCACGGACGTCGCCAAAGCCCTGGGTGCTCCTGTATTCCATGTCAATGGCGACGATCTGGAGGCGGTGGTCCGTGTCTGTGAACTTGCAGCTGAGTGGCGCCAGACCTTCCATTCCGACGTGGTGGTCGATTTCATCTGCTACCGCCGAGCTGGCCACTCTGAACTCGACGACCCAACCTTCACGCAGCCACTTCTGTGTCAGGTACGTGCGTGCCTGATCCTAATTAACCGTGTGCTGTTGTTACTTCACTTGTACATGCGTCGTCGTTACAAGGTTGTTATATTGGTTCGTAGCCACACTTTTGCCACACATAATGTTATAGGCGAGGTTGATCAAGCTAAGTTGGTAAATGTTTGATTGGCAACTAACTTTAGATGATATTTTTTCGGCTCCGCCCATACATGTCAGAGAGTCAAAAGAAAAGTGTGACAAGATTTTCTCAGTCTCAAAAAAAAGATTTCCTGTTGGAAAATCTTCCACGGGCAATGAGGACAGTAATTATATTAATTAAACTTCTAATAAGCAGCCCCACACACAGGAGAGATAGTCTAAGTTGTGGACCTAACTTGAGTATATTTAGCACAATGTGTACAACCTTCCAAGAGAAGGGGGAAGTGCTAAAATAAGGAGAGGAGCCCACGAAAATTTTAGAATCAGAGCCTCTACAAGGAGAAGAAAGAAGAGAGAAGAGAGGGAGAAGTAGGTGATTGGAGAGTAGATCTTGCAAGAGAGCTAGACGGATTCATTTTCAAGGTTGTGAAGGTTCATATCGATCAAGTCCTTGGTGCCTTCAATCTATTGTTTCACCACTCTTGGTGAGGATGACGGAGATGGAGGTCGTGAGGCCACCCGCCCCCCCCGCGTCGCTCCTGTGGGCGACTGCCCTGCGGCGCCACAGCCCTCCCCGCCTCGCTCCGGCGGCCGCCGCCGCCGGCGTCCTTCGGCGGCGGCGGCCAGCGGTGGTTGCCGGGTCGGCACCCCCCGCGTCTTCCCCTCCCCCTCTCTCCCCTCCCTCTCCTGCTCTCACCCGGCTCCCCACCCAATCCTCGTTGGCGTCCCCTTCTTCTGCTGCCGGACTCGTCGCCCGCCGGTCTCCGGATCCGCGCCGCCCTTGGCCGTCCCCCGCCGGATCTGCCCGCCCCCCGCTGGTTCCGCTCGCCTTCGGGTGGGGACGTCGGTCGCCGGATCCGCGCCGNGGTGCGGCCTGGTGCGCCGCCCGGCGGCTGGCTTCGCCCCGGCCGCTGCGCGTGACCGCTGCGTGTTGGCCGTGGGTGGTTGCCGGGTCTTGGCCTCGTCAACTCCTGTCTGCTGGTGCTTGTCGTTGAGGAGGGGGTGCTGGCGAAAGCCGTACGCCCGCTTGCGGGCTGATGATGGCGACGCCTCCGGGCGCCGTTTACCTTCTTGAAGGCATCATCCGCCCCCCTCCTCTTCCTTCGTCTTGGTTGTGCCCTCCTGGTGTTCGCGGCGGCGCCGTTGGCGTCGCTCCCTCCCTGGAGGCATTGTCTTGGAGGCTCTGCACCTGCTGTGGGTTCCTTGATGTCGTCGGGATTCGGGTTGGCGTTGGCGGCGGTGTCCGCTTGGGGATGTTGCTCCTTCTGATCCTGCCAGGGCTTGTTTTGCCCCCCGTCATCTAGGTTGTTTTGGTCGCTTCTGTCTGGTGGATGCTTTGCCACCTTGCTGGTTGGGGCTTGTTTTGGCGGATGCTTTGCCGTCAAGGTCGTTCTTCTTGGGTGGATGCTTTGCCACCGCTTCTTGCTTCGGGCGGATGCTTTGCCGCCATGGTGCTGATGATGCTTGCTCTGGGAGGATGCTTCGCCTGCCCAGGTTGTGGTCTTTGGATGGATGTTGGGCCGTCGTTCTTCGTCGTTCTTGGTCGTGGTGGATGCTTTGCCACCGTTGCTTGGTCGGGCGCTCTGCCGCCTCGTCGGATCTGGGCGGATGCTTTGCCGCCGTGCCGTTTCTTCTCTGGCGGATGCTTTGCCGCCGTGGTCGTATTGTCCGGTGGATGCTTTGCCACCTTTTGGTCGGCATCCTTGGTGACGGGGTTTCCTTTTTGCAGGTTCAGTTCTTTGGTCGCCTGTTTGGGTGGCTGGGCTGGGTGTATCCTCACCCCCTTCTTGCTTTCCTCTGTTGTCGGTGTGTTGTGTTGTCGTGCGTTTGGTTGTAGTCTTTTTCAGTATTTCTCTGTTCTTTATTCCTTTGTGCGCTTGGGTTGGCCAAGTCTGTTTGGCGGCACAAGTACTGTTTGTAAATTGCTTTCTGTTTAATGAAATACGTGCTAAGGCACGGTCGCGAAAAAAAAACCACTCTTGGTGAGGTCCTTCTGTATCCCAACTCTGTAGCCACAAATATTGATATTGCTATCCAAGATGAGAAACCTTGATGTATGAGATACTCTAGTGCGAGAAGAAATAGTGGAAAGACGATTTGGTTGGCTTGATCCCGTGGTTTTTTTCTTCTGGTTTGAGTTTTCCACATTAAATATGGTGTCTTTTGGTTAATGTGCTGCTACTATGATTATTCCTCCATGTATATGTGATGCGTATGTTTGTCTCCATGGATAGGTTGATATTTTTGGCCGATTTCAGATCTTACTGAATTTAGTTGCTTCTGCGCTGTCACAAATCCGCTGCGTTAGTGTGGTTATTCCCAACATTTCCTTAGTCAAGCCAAAGGGTGACTTCAATTTTTTAAGCCACAATTTTGTATCTTGCCGCATTTGGCGAAGGTTAGTGTGGCAAACTATGGCTAGCTAGCAACCAAACATCGCGTACCTATCACGTCACACATCGTAGTATAGAACGTGGTATTTTTGTGGATTGCATACATACAAATAGAAAAAAAAAATCATTGAAATCTTCTCTGGCATTTTCTTGCAGGTTATCAAGAACCATCCCAGTTCATTGCAGCTTTACGAGAAGAAACTGTTAGGAGCGGGCCAAGTCACCAGAGAAGATATACAGATGATCCACAACGAAGTTGACAGAATCTTGGACGAGGAGCTTGCAAAGAGCAAATCAGACAGCTATGCGCCCAACAAGATAGATTGGCTCTCGGCCCAGTGGACTGGAATCAAGTCACGGGACCAAGTATCACGTGCCCGGGACACCGGGTAGTCCTCTAAACCCTGCCAGAATCTCATATATGATAATATATATATATAGCAGTGCTCTCTACACATACATACACACATTATACCCACTGAAAAGTCGATGATTCCCTGCAGGGTTAAGCTGGATGAGCTGAAACGAGTTGGGCAGGCGATCACCGCACTGCCTGAAAGCCTCAAGCCCCACAGAGCAGTGAAGGAGATGTTTGAAGAGCGGGCGGCGATGGCGGAGAGTGGGGAAGGAATCGATTGGGGTTTCGCAGAAGCTCTTGCCTTTGCAACCCTGGTAGTGGAAGGGTATCATGTTCGGCTGAGCGGGATGGATGTGCAACGAGCAACTTTTTGTCACCGGCATGCCATCGTACATGACCAGGAGACTGGTGCCAAGTACTGCCCGCTCCACCATGTTGTGCCGAATCAGAAACCGGAGCTCTTTACTGTTAGCAACAGGTAATAATAAGTTAACATTCTTACGGATTATTCTACCATAACGGTCGGGTTAATAATTACGATAATGAGATCACTTGATGATTGAGATTCTAAGTCAATCATTTGGGTATGCTTTTCTATTTATGAAAATGACGTGTGAGCGAAATGTAATTCAAACCCGTATAAAAATGATATAATTTGCACTCTTAGCTAGGCTGATAGGCCAACATGGTCAGGCTATTATTCATGCATGGTTAGAATGAAAAATACCATATTGTTGTACTGGTAATATCTGTGACGCTTGCAAGCGGTCACCCATCTGGGTCACAATACAGTGAGATCGATGGAGTATATATAGGGCGTACTGTTTCTAACATTGTGTATACTTGCAGCCCACTTTCTGAATATGCGATTCTCGGATTTGAAATGGGTTACTCCATGGAGAACCCTAACTCACTAGTCCTTTGGGAAGCACAGTTCGGTGACTTTGCCAATGTTGCGCAAGTGATGATCGATCAGTTTTTGAGCTGTGCCGAGGCAAAATGGCTACGCCAATCTGGCCTTGTTCTTCTACTGCCTCATGGTTATGATGGCCAAGGCCCTGAGCATTCCAGTGCCTATTTGGAACGCTTCCTTCAGGTAATTAACAGCAACAAAAATTTCTCATGGTTTTGTCTTTCTGCAGCTTTTGTTTCACATTTTTTGTTTTTGAAATTTTTCTATGACATGGCAATGGCATGCATAGTCTCTTGTTTGTCCATACGATTTGCAAAAGTTTGACGAGACCTTTACATGCACAAAAATTGAACCTTTTGAGCTCATCAGTTTCGAACTATAGCAGTACTGACTGCAGCTAATAAGCCATACTCGAACTCAATACACATCAGGGAAATTTATTCTAGTAATGCACAGATAGTGTAATCGTGTCACTGTGAACATAGGGAATATTTGATATTTTTGGAGATAAATTTCAATATACCTGAGACTGAGAGATAATTGTGTTTTAGGGATGGTTCCTCTTTTTCTTTTACATTATACTAACCCTTTGTGCTTGAATATTCGGCATGTTTGGATCATGAATATTCATTATTGGTTACATGAGTCTGTCAATTTTCTGTGCAGATGAGTGATGATAATCCTTTTGTCATACCTGAGATGGAGCCAACGCTCTGCAAGCAGGTCCAGGAGTGTAATTGGCAAGTTGTGAATTTGACGACTCCTGCCAATTATTTCCATGTACTGTGCCGTCAGGTCTGTCTATGTGCCTTGCTATTTTCCCCCTGTTTGTCTTCCTGATATAGAGAATGCTGCTGCTGCCTTGCATGTATCGATCTTTCTATTGACACACAGTGTTGAGGAAACGCAGATACATAGGGAGTTTCGAAAGCCGCTGATTGTAATGGCTCCTAAGAAGCTGCTTCAGCACAAGGATTTTAGATCCAATCTTTCTGAGTTTGATGAAATTCAAGACCATCCAGGACCTGATAAGGAAGGAACCCGTTTCAAGCAGCTGATAGCGGACAGTAATAACTATCACAAGCAAGTCGAGAAGGGTATCAACCGTTTCATATTATGCAGTGGACAAGTAAGCAATAAGTCTGTTGATTAACATACAAAAAACAAACAAATTAGTTGTATATATGTATAGGTTCAGACAATAGAAAACAACATGTGAACCAAACTGCTGCCTGTGTTTTCAGGTCTACTTTGAACTCGATGAGGAACGGAAACAGTCTGGGCGGACTGATGTTGCAATTTGCAGAATTGAGCAGCTTTGCCCATTCCCATATGACCTTGTCCAGAGAGAGCTAAAAAGATATCCAAGTATTACACCTTATTCAATTGTTCACTTCAATACATATACTATGTTTGCATTTTGTGTCCAATTATTAATAATCTATCGATGCCACATATATAATCCGTAGTTGGTACCAACTCTTGCTTGATCCTAGAAGTTATTATACTTAACGCAAAAGTGTAGTGAATATATAATTAAGATCATCTTTAATTTGCCTTGTGGGCGTGCAGATGCAGAGGTTGTGTGGTGTCAAGAGGAGCCCATGAACAGGGGTGCATACAGCTACATCGCTCCTCGCCTGAGTGCTTGTATGAAGGCTCTTGGGCGGGGTTCCTTCGAAGACATCAAGTATGTGGGCAGGGCGCCTTCAGCTGCAACAGCCACTGGCTTCCCATCGGTTCATGTGAAGGAACAGACAGAGCTAGTCAAGAAAGCGTTGCAGCGTGAGCCGATCAAGTTCCCCTGATGTCCCCTAATTCAGCGAGACTACTTTGCTCATCATGTACCAATTTATGTAGCTCCTTAATATATCTCCTCTTTTATTATGTGCTTATAAAAATAATTGGTACTCTTGAATTCATGTTGAACTCAATTCAATTTTCTTTCTTTAGAAAAAAAAGAATATCTTTGGCCTCTGCGACCGCACAATACCCTATCCAATTTGGTTGGTGGTCAAAAGAAATAATTTCTTTTCAATCCGTACTTATGAATCTTAGATTTGGTATTTTTTTTCTATTTCTATTGTATTTTCTTGGAATTTTAGTTTTGGATGTTGATTTTGGTCAACCCACACCCCTACACGTACTAGCAATCTAAGAGATATATGAGTATTAGAAATTCGCACTTAGCTCAACCTCGCCGACAGCATAGGAGAGCCCGAGGTCAGCGGCGGCGCTTGAGCTCAAGTGAGGACGGTGACGGAGGGGTGGAGCTCAAGAGACGGCGGTGACGGAGGGGGCTCGACTTCAATCCTCAGGGAGGGCAGCCGCATCACCTGCGCGTCGATTCGAGCAGCTCGGCCATCGATTTGATCGGCAGCCGGCTCGGCCATCGCCCATCGACGGGGTCGCGAATCAATCTGCACGCACCATGGGGGGCTTGGTGGAGGCGCCAGAGAGGAGAGGGGGAGGAGAACTGAGGGGGAAGGGAGGAGCTTGGAGCGGCAGAGCTTGGGGACGGGCTGGATCTCGGGGCGACGCTCGCTCGGCGCAGGCGCGGAGCTTGGATGCGGAAGGCAACGCCGCAGCAGAAGGCGGATGCCACGCCGTGGGAAAAAGCGAGGGCGAGGCTGCTTCCGGGAGCAGTCATTTTTACGTGGTGGGCTGAGAAGCGCTGGTTTTTAAGCGGGCCAAGAAGTTCGATGTTTGGGCAGCCCGTCAGCTTCCTTTTAATTTTAAGCTGCCCATAATCAGTTCTAAACAGGCCCATCTTATCTGACATAATTTGTACTATTTTCCCCTCCATACATGTTAGGGTTAAATCAAGAATTTCTTGTAGGGAAATCGTCCGTAAGAGGGGGAGAGAGTGATCTAGGATACTTAATTAAAACCTGAACTTACATATGCTTGCTCTAAAACTTGCTCAGTTTTTTAATCTTAGAGCTAAACTTGAATAACAATCTAGACTACCAAGTTTCTTTAGGGCAGCAAAGGCATACAAATTGCAAATACGTAACGTAAAGACGGTGGGCAATAGGAGGCAAACTTAGCACATGGATTGATTTCTATTATATTTTTTATGGCTTTTTAAAATTTATTTCTAGGAGCAGGTCATATTGCGGTCCTTTTTCTATTTTAGCTAAAAAAAGCAGTAGCGGGCGGTGGAATATCAATACTACGATTTTGACTGGCACTACAATTTTTTGTGTAATAGTAGTGTAAATTTGAAGATGTTCTTAATCTTACAAGGGTGTCCGAGGCACAAAGCTACCATGTGGCTGCTGAAACCAAGGTGGCCTTGCTAACCAAAGTTCACGAACATAACAAATATATATGTCGTAGCATAGCAGGTAACAGGAGCAGAACCAAACCATCCAACCATCCTTGCACAACAACACGCGCGAACTGCGGCCGCCGCGGTCACATAATTACATAAATGACTTTCCACAGCTTACAATTAGTGGCTCAGGCCTCAGGCGTAGGCTTCCGGCACGAGGCGCGGCGTGACGACGGCGCGGAGCGGCACGGCCTTGGGCAGCGCGAGGCCGAAGGTCTCGGCCATGTCCAGCTTCTCCTCGCCGTCCGGCAGGCGCCAGTCGAAGGCGTGCAGCAGCGTGCCCAGGAAGTAGTGCACGAACACCATCCCCGCCAGCTTCCCGGCGCAGATCCTGCGGCCGGCGCCGAAGGGGATGAGCTCGAAGTAGTTCCCGAGCGGGTCCACCTTCTCGGCGGCGCCCCCGGGGAGGAAGCGCTCGGGCCGGAACTCGAGCGGCGCCTCCCAGGCCGAGGGGTCGCGGCCGATGGCCCAGATGTTGATGAGCAGGCGGGTGTTGGCGGGGACGCGGTAGCCGCCGTCCACGTCGTCGCAGGCCTCGAAGGAGAAGTGCGGCAGGCTGAGCGGCGTCGAGGGGTGCAGCCGCATGGCCTCCTTGCACACGGCCTGCAGGTAGGGGAGGCCCGCCAGGTCCGACTCCTCCAGCCGCCGGCCGCGGCCCACCACGCGGTCCAGCTCCTCCTGCGCCCGCGCCATCACCGACGGGTTCTGCAGCAGCTCCGCCATCGCCCACTCCACGATGATCGACGACGTGTCCGTGCCAGCCGTGAACATGTCCTGCGTCGGCGCGCACAGGCACAGCCATTTTATTTTCTACACATTAATTATTAGCAATAGCATTACATTCAATGAACTTAAAAACTTGGCCATGCATGTTCATATATATGATTAGGAAATTAAGCGCACTACTAGGCAGCTACCACTCATCAGTCAGTCTGTTCGTGCTGAATTAGTGAATCGCTGATGCATGCTGAGCTTGGACCACCACCAAACACGCGAAAACAATGCACAACTCGCTCAGTATATGCTATATATGTGCTAGCAGCTCTGCACCAACCGAGTACTGCACATGAGTGGAGTAGTCTATATCTTTCAAGCCGACCTAATTAAGAACTAAATTAACCATATATAGATTGGTTCAATGCATACGAGAATTAGCTAGGATATATATATGTTGTCGATCAGTTCCTTTTCAAGTTTGGCCCAGCCCCCAAAAGTGTTATGCTTTTACTGTAACTTGCTTTAAGTAGAAAAAATGCAAAACAGCAGCGGTACATTGCAAGGCAAGTGAGTTGAGAACAACGGCAAGTGTGGTTCACGGCAGCACTACTTCGTTAGAGAGAAAAAGATCTCACCTAGTGCAGTCTAATAAGCTGTACAATATGTGATTTTGACGTATCAGAGTATAAATAAATAAATAAATTCATTTTTTTGAACGAACAGCACGAGATTGTGCCTATTTCATTGAAATAGAAGAAGAGTTTTACAAAAACCGCCTAGGCGGTGTTGGGCAAAAGTACATGGTCTACTCTCGCAGTATAAGAAACTCTAAGGGCTTTGCGTCGGCTGTCAGCCATGTGGTCGCCTCGTCCTTAATCTTTGCAAGGAGCGCTTGAGTGGAGAGTTCTCTTCGATCGAATACACGTGCATTCCTTTCCTTCCATATTTCCCAGATCACTAGCATGGCTAAGGAGCGTGTCGATTTTGCCGGAATCCCTGTAGCTTGTGAGATGGCTACCCACCATTCCTCGGGCGTCTCGTGGCGATTCCAGTGTTGTGGTCGCAGTTGCGGTTGCCTCACCCAGTCAGCCACCAGGTTCCAGATTCTTCTCGTGTATCGGCAATCCGATAGGAGATGCAGGGCTGTTTCCATGGTCTGCCTGCATAGGGGGCACGTTTCGCTGTGGTCCCAGTTACGCTTGGCGAGTCGGTCGGAGGTCCATACCCGGTTTTGCAGGATTAGCCATGCGAAGAGCTTGCATTTGGGGGGAGCCCACGTCTTCCAGACGGAGCTGAGACGTGGGTTTTTGGTGCATCCTATGAACTGTGCACGGTAGGCGGAGGAGGCTGTGTACTGACCGCTGGCGGTGAGATTCCAGACAATCTGGTCGTCCTGTTGCGTGTCACGCTCGATCTGGGAGATGTTCCACCAAAGGGTCGCGTATTGCAAGAAGTGGTTCACTGTGAAGCCAACCCGGTGGTTGAGGTCTCGGATCCAATTGTTGTTGTGTAGGGCGTCCTCCCAACTTTTCTGTTTTTGCGGCTAGATTTTGCAAAGAGCAAAGGCGCGATATCCTTCGGCCTGCGACCTTGGATCCATGCATCATCCCAGAAACTGGTCTTGCGTCCGTTCCCCACCGTGATGGTCGTGCAAGTAGCGAAGAGGAGTCGGTCTGAGTCATCACACGGCGGCTTGGTTCCGGCCCAAGTCTTGTCCGGGGACACCCAGGCGTGCCAGAGCCATCTGAGACGCAGTGCTCGCGCGAAGCGTTTAAGGTCGAGGACTCCCAGGCCTCCATTTTCCTTGGGCAAGCATGATCGCGTCCAGTTCACCTTACATTTGCCCCCCGTCAGGTCACCGTGGCCTGCCCAGAGGAAGCGCCTCCGCATCTTGTCGAGATCACCAAGGATCTCGTCGGGGGGCTTAAGGGCCGTCAGGAGAAAGACCGGCTGAGACGATAACACGGACTTCACAAGGCAAGTGCGGCCTGCCAGGTTGAGGTTGCGGCCCTTCCAGGCGGCTAGGCGACTCGCCGCCTTGTCTATCAGTGGCTGGAAGTGCAGACGCTTGAGGCGCTTAATTGAGAGGGGCAATCCCAGGTATCGTAGAGGGAATGCAGCCCGCTTGACAGGTAGCCCTTCCAAGATCGAATCGACATCAACGTTGTCGCAGGCAATAGGCGTGACAGTTGTTTTTTGCAGGTTGGTGCATAGGCCAGTGGCTTCGCCGAAGAGTGAAAGAAGGTGCTGAATGTTGCGGATATCCTTGGCCGTGGGCTTGATAAAAATAGCCGCATCATCCGCGTACATGGAGGCACGAAAACGTATATTCCGGCTGCCAACCTTGCTCAGCAGTCCCCGATTGGTGGCCTCCTCAAGCAGCCTATGTAGTGGATCAATTGCTAGGATGAACAGGAAGGGCGATAGGGGGTCCCCTTGTCGGAGGCCACGTCCGTGATGGATCGGGTCGAGTGGAGAGCCATTTAAGAGGACTCGAGAGGTGGAAGAGACAAGGCAGGCAGCGAGCCAGCTACACCATTTTGGCGGAAAGCCTCGCTTCTGCAGTAGCGTGAGCAGATAGTCCCATCTGACAGAGTCGAAGGCCTTTGAGATGTCAAGTTTCAAGAAAAGTGCTGGTGTTTTGTTTCGGTGGAGACGCCTGGCCGTATTCCGTACGTACATGAAGTTGTCGTGGATGCTTCTGCCCTTGATGAAGGCACTCTGGCATGGAGAGATAAGCTCGTTCAGATGCGGCGAGAGCCGCGTTGCCATAAGTTTGGAGACAATTTTAGCGAACCCATGGATGAGGCTTATCGGTCGGTAATCCGTTATCTCTTCTGGCCCATCTTTCTTTGGTATGAGCACAATGTTGCCTTGTTGAGGAGATCGAAGTCCCTGCATCTGAGGTTGTAGATGGAGTTGATGGCGCTAATTATATCTTGCTTGATGATTGGCCAGCAAGTTTTGTAGAAGAGGCCCGTGAAGCCGTCTGGTCTAGGCGCTTTGTCCTGCGGGATTTGATTGATTGCGCTTAAAATCTCTTCCTCTGTGAATGGGTCGTCGAGGCCGGATAGATTGACCACCGGAAGCTGCAGTGAGTCCCAGTGGAGGTCTTTGGACCGTGCTGTAGGTTGGTTCATCATGCCTTCAAAGTGGTTTTGTACTAGGCGCCCTTTGTCTTCGTGTGACGTCACCCACCCGGGACCGTT
>CM014278.1:77115136-77133305 GCA_004135705.1 Alloteropsis semialata
CGGGCCACGTGGACGCCACGCGTACGCCACGCGTACGCCACGCGCACGCCACGTGGACGCCACGCGTACGCCACGTGGGAGCCCAGTCAGCACAGCAGTGTGTCTATGACAGGTGGGGCCCGCAGCTGACACGTGGGGCCCACTGGTCAGGGTTGACCGTTGACCGGTCAACGATGACGTCAGCAGGGCCCACGCTGACGTCATCATTCCGGGACCCACACGATGACGTCATGCTGACGTCATCCTGACACGTGGCACAATCACGGGCCGCCACGTGGCATCACCAGAAGCCGACACATGTCCTGGCGGGTTTAATAATTTCAGAAATGATTAAAAATGGCTGAAAACCTTCAAAAATTCATAACTAATTCATTTCAGCTCAGAAAAATATGAAACCAGTTTCATATTTTTCTATAAATCGAGCTCTTGCTGTTTGTAGATAGTTTGGAGTTATTTGGATCTTATTTGGTTCTGTTTTGGATCTTTTTGCATTGTATGTTAGGCCGTTTATTTACTGTTCTTATATCTTATGGATCTCTAGACCCCAGCTTGGACTACACCAACTACGACGACCCTAACTACACTGAAGAAGAGTGGATCGACGAACCAGGTGTCTAGTCACTCTCCATCATATAGAATCCTATTAGGCTTGCAGTAGAGCTAGTGCTTTGATGAATGAATTGCATGTCTTGAATTGCATAACCTGTTTAATTAAGCCATGCCTTGATAATTTAATACTTGATTCCTTGAAATTACCTAATCGGAACTAGCTACTTACCCATAGCTAGTTCCTTACTATTTAATCACATGCTATTTGTGTGATGGTTGGGCATGTTTATGCCATGGTTTGGTGATGGGATCCTTGACCACTCTCGGCGTGTGTTTTGGGTGAGTATACTCCTTGATGTGTTTTAGCGGGGAGCGAGCCAGGACGGTACTATGGAAGTGCCTTGCCGGGAAGGAGGTTTCGGGACCTTCCCATACTTTGTACCTGTGGCGGGTACTTGTTTGCGACTTCGACTGAGGTGTTTGGTGGCTGGTCTGTAATGGACTAGCAGTTGTACTGCGGTACATTTTGAGGAGGAGAGTGCTCGCTCTCTGCAACCTAGGACCCGAGTCGGTATATCACCAGATACAGTACTTTTAGTACAGACCACTCGCCTTGTATGGGCGGGGAACGGTTTTGGGACTGGAGGGAAGACAGCACCTGCCTGTAGGCGGATTGGCGGATCGTGTACGAGTCGATGGACTCAGAGAGACTTAGTCCACACTGGCCCTGTGGACGGTCGTCACAGCTTCGAGGTCTACAGTTAGCGACGGTGTGCCCTGTGACTGAAGACATCCCCGGACTCGGAGAGGCAGGACGGTGCTGGCTTCCCACTAGCGCTCGGGCCGTTGGGTATAGTTGGATGGTTGATCCCCAGCCAGCTGTATCACGGGTGGGTACAGTTGTACACCCTCTGCAGAGGTATAATCTATACGTATAGCCGCGTCCTCGGTTATGGACGGTACTGTTATCTACTGCTACCTCCGACTAGACTTTTCTTGTGCTTCTACCTTCCCTCTTCTTGATATTCCGGTCTTGGGGACCGCTGAGATGTGCAGGGGAGGGAGCTCTCACATCGAACTGTGTTGGGCCGGAACATGGGAGATGTTCCGGGTGTTGGTGTAGACTTCCTTGGTTGGGGCGAGGCCCCGCAGATATAATAATATAATCCTTGATTGCTTGCTGCTGCCTAGGAAATCCACAGCCAAATACATAGAATCCTTGCATATAGTTAATTCCCCCGTTTCCTTGGCTTGCTGCTATGGAGAGTGACTCGGCCTACCCGCTTCCCGGGTAGATGGTGGTGTTTCAGGAACAGATCCGGAGTACCACACTGAAGACGAGGATTGGGAGGAGTAGGGCTTCGCCTATGCTCAAGCTGGACTGAGGGATGGGAGTTCCCCTCGCTTCTACTTCGCTGCTCTTCGTAGATGTTTTACATTACATGATTCAGTCCTGTCGGACTTGTACCGGCTAGAATGCCAAAATGATGTAATAAACATAACTGCTTTATCTATCTATAAACCTTGCTATTATCTCTATTGTGTGTTTTGCATGGTTTGTAACAGCTTAAACAGGGATTGCACGCGATAGCCACTTCCTGGGACTATCGCAGAGGTGCAGAGATTCGGATTCTCAGTTTTGGGAATTCGGGTCGTTTCAGGCGCGATATCCTTCGGCCTGCGACCTTGGATCCATGCATCATCCCAGAAGCTGGTCTTGCGTCCGTTCCCCACCGTGATGGTCGTGCAAGTAGCGAAGAGGAGTCGGTCTGAGTCATCACACGGCGGCTTGGTTCCGGCCCAAGTCTTGTCCGGGGACACCCAGGCGTGCCAGAGCCATCTGAGGCGCAGTGCTCGCGCGAAGCGTTTAAGGTCGAGGACTCCCAGGCCTCCATTTTCCTTGGGCAAGCATGATCGCGTCCAGTTCACCTTACATTTGCCCCCCGTCAGGTCACCGTGGCCTGCCCAGAGGAAGCGCCTCCGCATCTTGTCGAGATCACCAAGGATCTCGTCGGGGGGCTTAAGGGCCGTCAGGAGAAAGACCGGCTGAGACGATAACACGGACTTCACAAGGCAAGTGCGGCCTGCCAGGTTGAGGTTGCGGCCCTTCCAGGCGGCTAGGCGACTCGCCGCCTTGTCTATCAGTGGCTGGAAGTGCAGACGCTTGAGGCGCTTAATTGAGAGGGGCAATCCCAGGTATCGTAGAGGGAATGCAGCCCGCTTGACAGGTAGCCCTTCCAAGATCGAATCGACATCAACGTTGTCGCAGGCAATAGGCGTGACAGTTGTTTTTTGCAGGTTGGTGCATAGGCCAGTGG
Source organism: Alloteropsis semialata (assembly GCA_004135705.1). Lineage (NCBI taxonomy): Eukaryota > Viridiplantae > Streptophyta > Magnoliopsida > Poales > Poaceae > Alloteropsis > Alloteropsis semialata. The sequence goes on from CM014278.1 coordinate 77,118,004, forward strand.
CTTCGCCGAAGAGTGAAAGAAGGTGCTGAATGTTGCGGATATCCTTGGCCGTGGGCTTGATAAAAATAGCCGCATCATCCGCGTACATGGAGGCACGAAAACGTATATTCCGGCTGCCAACCTTGCTCAGCAGTCCCCGATTGGTGGCCTCCTCAAGCAGCCTATGTAGTGGATCAATTGCTAGGATGAACAGGAAGGGCGATAGGGGGTCCCCTTGTCGGAGGCCACGTCCGTGATGGATCGGGTCGAGTGGAGAGCCATTTAAGAGGACTCGAGAGGTGGAAGAGACAAGGCAGGCAGCGAGCCAGCTACACCATTTTGGCGGAAAGCCTCGCTTCTGCAGTAGCGTGAGCAGATAGTCCCATCTGACAGAGTCGAAGGCCTTTGAGATGTCAAGTTTCAAGAAAAGTGCTGGTGTTTTGTTTCGGTGGAGACGCCTGGCCGTATTCCGTACGTACATGAAGTTGTCGTGGATGCTTCTGCCCTTGATGAAGGCACTCTGGCATGGAGAGATAAGCTCGTTCAGATGCGGCGAGAGCCGCGTTGCCATAAGTTTGGAGACAATTTTAGCGAACCCATGGATGAGGCTTATCGGTCGGTAATCCGTTATCTCTTCTGGCCCATCTTTCTTTGGTATGAGCACAATGTTTGCCTTGTTGAGGAGATCGAAGTCCCTGCATCTGAGGTTGTAGATGGAGTTGATGGCGCTAATTATATCTTGCTTGATGATTGGCCAGCAAGTTTTGTAGAAGAGGCCCGTGAAGCCGTCTGGTCCAGGCGCTTTGTCCTGCGGGATTTGATTGATTGCGCTTAAAATCTCTTCCTCTGTGAATGGGTCGTCGAGGCCGGATAGATTGACCACCGGAAGCTGCAGTGAGTCCCAGTGGAGGTCTTTGGACCGTGCTGTAGGTTGGTTCATCATGCCTTCAAAGTGGTTTTGTACTAGGCGCCCTTTGTCTTCGTGTGACGTCACCCACCCGGGACCGTTGCGCAACCGTTGAATGGAGTTTTTTCTTCTACGAGCGTTTGCCCTTAAATGGAAGAATTTAGTGTTGGCGTCTCCTTCTTTGATGTAGTTTATCCGTGCACATTGCTTGCGCCTTGCCTTTTCGACGACGGCCCACCCCAGGACTCGTTTCTTGAGCTGTTGCCTCAGTGTAGCTTCCTCTGTGGATAGGGTGCGAAACTCCTGGGCTTCGTCCAGCCGTAGGATCACTTCCTGGGCCATGTGGAGCTTTAGGCGGGCATTAGAGATCGTGCTTCTGCCCCAAGTGCGGAGAGCTCGGGCAGTGTCATGCAGCTTGTGGCCAAGCCGATGAAAAGGCTCAGTGTGCGTGGTCGGCTTATTCCAAGCCTCTCTGACGACGTCCATGAAGTGCGGGAGTTTGGTCCAGAAGTTCTCGAAGCGGAAGGGGGTCGGTTTACGGGGCCCCTTCTGTTGGCACAGGAGTAGAGGGCAGTGGTCCGAGTGAGACGAGGAGAGGGCATGCAGAGCATAATCGCGCGAAGTGTAGGTCCCAACGTTCATTGCAGAAAACTCTGTCGAGGCGAACTAATGTGGGACTCCGTCTTTCATTGCTCCACGTATACTTCCTGTTCTGGAGGGCGATTTCTTTAAGCTCGCAGTGTGCTAGCGTGTCGCGGAAACGCCGCATCAAGTCGAGGTTAAGGCGATTGTTATTTTTGTCCCGCGCACGGTAGATGAGGTTAAAGTCCCCCATGACCAGCCATTTGACGTCGTCATCCGGCTTGAGGTTTCGCAAGTGTTGCAGGAAGCAGCCCTTTTCCGCCCTTCGCGAGGGCCCGTACACTGCGGTGAGTTTAAAGGTGGAGGCATTGCGATGCGAACATACTGTCGCGGATACCGAGTAGCGGCCGATCGCTATGTCCGTCACTTTCATCACAGAACCGTTCCAGAGAAGCAGGATTCCCCCCCGGGTACCCCTAGCCGGCTTGTATGTGAAGCTGTCAAATTTGTAGCCCCCCAGAAAGGTGGCAAGTGCCTGGTCAATGTGCTGGAGTTTTGTCTCCTGGAGACATACCATATGGCAGGGCGTGGCTTTAACCATCTCGTGCACTGTTATGCAGCGTGCCGCAGTGTTGAGGCCGCGGACGTTCCAGCATAGCATGTCAATGTCGTCGCTTATCATTACAGTGGCATAGCTCTAAGACCAACGTTTGCCGGCAAATCATTACAGTACGTAGCACAAGCAGGCTCAGGTAGTTGCATAATATAGTAGCGTTCTCATGAAGTGCAGTAGGGGCTCGAAGGTCGCAGCCAGCAGAGCTTTTGAAGACGTCCGCCCGAAGGTCGCAGCCAGCAGGGCACCATGGGAGCACATAAAGTCGATACATAAGTAGATAATGCATAAGGGTAATAGGGGCGCTGCTTGAAGTCGGGTCTGGTCGTCACTGTCCCGCGGCAGCGGCCTCCAGCTGTAAGTCGTCGATGCCCTGTCCAACCTGGTGTATGAGAGCGTCATCCACCTCTCCCGCTTCGACGTTGTCGAGGTCGAAGATGGTCGCCATTGCTCCGATGATGTGCGGCGGCAGGGGTCCGGTGAACATGGCGACGACGTCCTTGAACACCTGCTCGACCGGCGCTGGCTCGTCCATTCCTGGGCCGAGGCCCAGCTTGCGCCATAAATTGCGCTGGGCCATTTCAGCCACCGGTAGTCGAGGTTTGGCGGCGAGTCTTGCACTGCGGCGCGACGTGGAGACATCGTAGGTGCGCCGCTGACGAGGGCGCGTAGGCGGTGGAGGACCGGGGGCGACAGCAGGGGCCGGTGCTGTGAAGAGGGCCGCAATGCCGTCTTGGTGGCCCTGGTGCCCGTTGCCCTCCTCCCCCGGACCGCCCGTGGGCTCCTGTGGCGGCCCATGGGCCGTAGATGCCGCAATGCCGTCCTGGTGGCCCTGGTGCCCGTTGCCCTCCTCCCCCGGACCGCCCATCAGCTCCTGGGGCGGCCCATGGGCCGTAGATGCCGGCGCAGGCCCATCGTGGGGTGGTGTTGCCTCCCCAGGGTCCACGGCTTGGCCCCCTGCGCCAGACGCCTAGGGGCAGACCGGTTCGGCCCGCAGCGAATCGCCGTCCAGGCCGCCGCCCGCAGCCGCCTGCCGCGGCGTAGTGGGGTTGGTGATGCCGAGCAGGCGATCGTCGTCGTCGTGTGGAGGATGTTGAAGCGCCGTCTGGATGCGTGCGAAGGACCTGCGCACCGGCACCACCCGTTCGGTCGGTGGAACCGTCGCAGCAGCGCAGCCGGCGTGGGCGTCGGACCAGGCTGCATTCCCGGCGGCATCAGGGTTGAGCCCGAGGTGCGCCGCGAAGCTGTTCGCCATGTCAAGGTAGTGCTGCATGTCAGGGAGGAGATCAGTGTCGTCAATCGGATGTACCTTAGCACATTTTGCGGCCGCCGCACGATCACGAAGGCTGCGCGCTCGGGACGCGAAGTGCTCCTGGATGGCGACGTTGGGGCGAGTCGGGGTCGGGGAGCGCGCATCGATGTCCTCAGCAGCGTACCCCCAGAAACTCGCCGCGCCTCGACGAGGCGAGCGGGAGCGCGCGCGATAGACCGGGTTCGCCGAGGTGTCGCCGCCGTAGAAGCCGTAATTGCCGGTGTAGCCGCGGCCGTTGCCGTTGTCGTGGCCGCCGTTGTCGTGGCCGCCGTTGTCGTGGGCCAGGTGAAGTCGCGGTCGTCGCAGGACTGCCGGCCGGAGTTCGACCGGGTCCTGTCCTTGTCTCGGCGTTTGCGTTCGCCCTTGGCGTCGCGGGCGTCGCGTCCGTCGCTGCCGCTGCGAGCGTGGGGCTCCTTGCGACTGCTACGGTCACGGTCGTCGCCATGACCCCTGCGGTCCGGGAAATTCATTGATATAGCCATCGTTGTTTGGTGAAAGAGATTTGGGTATATATCAATCCATGGGTAGGTGAAACCCTGTAACTATCCTATTCCTAGCTATATATATAGCGACCAATCGATTTTGGGGCAGTCGCGTGCAGCTGGTGTCGTCACAACGCGGTGTGCAGTGGGTGCAAATGATATGATGGTTGTTATGCTGGGTGCCCTGTTTTTTCAACCTTATCTCAGCCGGTGTAGTGGTTTTGGTAGCTCGAGTCATAGTGCGGGCTTTAGATTATTCAATACTATATAGTGTCAACACTAGCTCACCACTAATCATCACAAACTCACAATGCAACCAGCTGATGACGCTTTAATTAAGGCATTGACAGCCTTGGAAACATATAGGTTCATTTCACTACCAAATTCTTCTTGGAGATGACCTGCATGATCCATGGGTTACACCACGTAAACTACTCCAAAGATTCTAGTAGAGGCATATATATAAAAAGCTGTCGTTCTCGCGTTCTGGTGAAATTTGTACCTTTGCACTACGTTAAAGCGTCAATCCCTCTCACTCTCCCCTATTGCTTATACCATCTCGCTATATAGTGTCAACACTAGCTCAGCACTAGTCATCACAAACTCACAATGCAAACCAGCTGATGACGCTTTAATTAAGGCATCGACAGCCTTGGAAACATACAAGTCCATTTCACTACCAAATTCTTGTTGGAGAAGACCCGCATGGTCCATGGGTTACACCACGTTAACTACTCCAAAGATTCTAGTAGAGGCATATATCTAAAGCTGTCATTCGCGCGTTCTGGTGAAATTGGTACCATTGCACTACGTTAAAGCGTCAATCCCTCTCACTCTCCCTATTGCTTATATCATCTCGCTATATCCGACGACGACGCGTCTACACACTAGCTGGTAATTAATTAAGTGGTACGTCACTGCCTCACTGGGGAAGATTATGCTAAAATGTCATGATCAAGTGTAGTGTTTTATATGGTAGACTGAAAAGGTACCCTGCAGGGGCCCCAAACCATCACTCAGAACGACCAGAAACCAAACACATCAGTTCAGTTGGAGCGTGCTCTCGATCGCCTCTTTCCAACCACTCCGTCCACCAGCTCCACCACCTACCTCTCGCCGGCCTCACTATGTCTGTGCTAGAGCCGCTGCGAGCCGCGCTCCACTCATCGAATTGCACCCGCACCAACGCCACATTTCATGGCTAGCTCGCCTGAGCTTTCGGCTAGTGCTCTCCGTTTGGTGGCTGGCTCGCCCCATCCCATGTCAAGCCATGGTCCAAGCACTTTTCAGCACAAGTTCAGTTACGTAATTAATCATGGAAGGCCCTGGAAGGAAGAAGATTAGAGCAAGCTAGTGAGATGGAGTGGGGAGCTTACGAAGATGAGGCCCTTGATGTTGACCTCGGTGATGGTCTCGCCGCTCTCGCCGTCGGCGCCGGCGTCCATGCTGGCGCGGAGCCTGTCGACGAAGTCCTGGCGGCCCTGGCTGGCGCGGTCGGCGGCCGTGGCGGCGTGCTCCGTCAGAAGCTTGGTGATGAGCCCGTCGAACTGGTGGTGGATCCGCCGCAGCTTCGCCTGCACGCCCTGCAGGTCCAGCCGCGCCAGCGCCGGCACGAAGTCGCCGATGTTGAACAGGCCCGTGCCCGTCAGCAGCGACACGATCATCTCCTTGTAGCTGCACGTACGTAGCCGCGTATATATAATATTTGGATGAAAAATTCACTTTGATGCGTGTCAAATCCGAGATCCACCGTGTTAAAATTCAAGTGACCTCAAACAAATTTTTAAAAAAAGTTTGTTGGGTGGCCGTGTTTCCATCGCCCTTTTTCACTCTCAAGTATTGGTGAGAGACTCTCTTTACTGACAAAGACTGAGTACCATTATTCAGTCCGTGGCAGTTGGCAATACTGATTCTGTCACGTCCTGACAGCATAGGTCAATAGTTGGACTAAACCTAATTGATTGTTCATCAAAGGACAATCCAACTTAAATTCCATCCAAACTAAAAGGAATATAAATAATAATCCTGAAATGATGGAAAAACTGTGGTCTTATTCACTTATATCTTCGCTGTTCTCGATCAACACACAATAATTCTCTTGGTTATTAAATTCTGAGTTTTTTAGAGCAAAAAAGTTCTGAAATTTTATTGCCCGTGTATCTGCCATGGTGTTCGTCGTGAGAGATGTTTGAGAATTGGAGGCGGGTCCTCACTCACCTGTTGGACTCGTCCCCCTGCGCGTCGAACACCCGCTTGCTGACGGTGATCTGGCCCACGATGTTGGCGAGCGCGCAAACGAGCATGTCCGGCACGACGACGGGCCGCCCGGCGGCGGCCGCCTCCGCCATGCCCCGCAGCAGGTGCCCGGCCTCGTCCCGCCGCACGCACGCCCAGTCCGCGAGCGCGCGCGCCCCGAGCAGGTGCACGCTGGACAGCTTGCGCATCAGCTTCCACTTGGGCCCGTAGTCGGCGAACACCATGTTCTCGCGCCCGTACGTGATGTCGGCGGCGCTGGCCACCGCGGGGCGGTTGGCGTAGCGCGCGTCCAGCGCCTTGAGGAACGTCCGCGCCGCCGCGGGGGACGACGCCACCACCACGCCGGCCGTGCCCATCTTGAGGTACATGATGGGTCCGTACTTGCGCGCCAGCGCGGCGAGCCCGGCGTGCGGGGCCGGGCCGACGAGCGGCAGCGCGCCGAGGATGGGGAGCCCCGGCGGGCCAGGCGGGAGGCGGCGGCCGCGGCCGGAGGAGGAGGAGGAGGAGGAGGAGGAGGAGGCGTGCAGGGAGCGGAGCGCGAGGTGGAGGAGGAGGCAGAAGAAGACGCAGGAGAGCACGACGGGGTCGGTGCACAGCTCGGCGAGCTGCATGGTGGCGCGCGCTAGGGAGGAAGACCTGCCCTAAGCTTCACCCCGCGCGCGCACCATGGCTTTATGTATCCGTGACGGGAGTCGAACTGTAGCTGATATCGATCTTTTTTAAACACCTTCTCATCCCTTTATCTGAAAGTTATAAAATCTACTATAATTCACAAGTGCACTCTACTATAAATGTACTATAATTGTTAGATTGATCAGATCAGAATCTATACATATATAATATATGTAGCTATGTGCCAACATCTTCAGTATCCACTAGAGGGTGTAGGTAAAAGCTGAGCTTGACTCCTTGCGGTAGTGCAGCATGTAGAAAAATGGAAAAAGTATTAGGCCTTGTTTAGTTTCAGCGAGAATCTGCAATTCAACCAAAAGTAACGTATTGAAAAACATGCCCTCCTCTCTGCAACACGCTTTCTAATGTATTTTTTCTACAGAAAATTCAACCAATTTTCACGAACTGAACAAGGCCTTAGGCGTGCAAGATGAACTCCCATGGCCAATTGGCCATAATGATGACTATCACCGCATTTTATGGTGGTTCTGTGTTGAGAAGTGTCGAAGCCTCTCGTATCCTAGTTGTATTTTGTTATCCAAATTATCAAACGTGATCCTCAACAAGAAACTAAACAAAGTAAAGGAGTTGGTTTTGTGAGCTTGATGCACACGACATATATAGTGGTAGAGGGCATTGATAATTTTGATTAGGATATTGCTCTGGTACCTGGTACACAGGAAAAAAATATTTTTGATTCCTACCTTTTTATAAAGCTGCGTAAGGGTCTGTTTGGTAGAGCTCTAGCTCCCAGCTCTATGCGGGAGCTGATGTTTGTTTAATAAAATAAACTATCTTAAACTTTTAATTTACAATCAGCTCACAGCTCTAGCTCTACAGATTTCTAGAGCTAGAAATGACCAGCTCTAGCTCTACGAATTTGTAGAGTAGTACCAAACATGACCTAAAAGAATTTATTTGTCGCCACGCGTATGCCAACTAAGTGGTGTGCCAAATTATATAGGAGTGAGTTTCTGACCTTGTAGCTTACCCTCGTAAACATAACTGCCCGTCAGTTACATAGCTTTATCAAAATATATACCAATTATTTTTTATGATTACACATTTTAGAATTCGTAAGTCAAATTATTATAAGTTTGGCCAAGTTTATAGGAAAGATCAATAGTAGTATATTACACACGATGTCAGTTAAGTATAATTAGATTTGTTATAAAATATTTTTTTATAATTTACTTATTTGATGTGTTATGCGCATGTTAATATTTTTTCTGTACATTTTTTTTTTGAATGAACCACACTAGACAATGCGAGCTTCTATTTGGTAATACTTTATATGGTCTGACTTTTACACGACAGATTGATATGCTCTTATTTGAAGACAGATTGAGCAAAGGTTGCCTCAAAACTTACATTAATTTGACCCAAAAAAAGCTGCATTAATTTGTAACTGCCACTAGTACGTCTCATCGGTGCCTGATCCAAATGCAACAAATTAAATCTCGTGCTAAAATTCCAAGTCAAGTTTGTTGCTCCACTCGTTGTGTCTCTGCAAGTGTGTGGTGAAGTCGATGTGAAGCCAGCCAGGGGTGACGTCATGGTGACGCTTCCGCGGCGGGAAGGAAAGCGACGGCCGGGCCGGGCCCAGCGAACCGAATCGAAGTGGATGGATCCATCCATATATCTATGGGCCGTGGCACGGTGGCCGACGGGGGTGCGTGTGCGTGTCCCCGTCACGGTTTGGTGAGGCTTAACTACCAGTCCACCACCAAGCGGACAGGCCGCGGAGACATCGCTAACTCATCAGCCCCCTGCAGGCTGCAGCTATGACTGAGCTCGGCAACGAGTCAGTGACCGACGGCCAGCAAACGCAGGCAACACCAATATGGAGGCTAATATTTGCTATGCTCATACGAAGCAAAGCAACGGAAAAATATCGGCTAGCTTATAAAAAGGAAGGATTCTACAAGCTTATAAAAAAGACCCCCTAAATCAAGATCCTAGAAGAATCATGGAAAACTATTGTATGGCGTGGAAGGTATAGTGCTTGTTGCCCAGCCCCATGAAGTCTCGTTCAGTTGGAACGAATTTAAAAAGGCTGGAGAGTATTGTCAGGAATTAAATCTCCAACAAGTCAAAATTCCCACTCAAATCTCCTTAGTGCATGGATTAACCCAAAAAGGCCTCAATGAGCGCTGACAAACACACCCCTAATCGCCTATGATGACAGCAGGGAAAAAGACTAAAAGCATGACGAATGGGCGATGAAACACTACGTCAAGATTCACCGTCATCATCTGTCCGGTTAGCATCCGACGTGGACTCGTACAGCGAGCAGCAAACCCACTGCCACCACCACCAGCCGCAGGGAAATAACAAGCCGTCGCCGTTCAAAGAGGGAAAGACACGGCACACGATCGCTCGTCGTACCATTCAGATTCTGTAGGTTCTGCGGAGGCGTTTCCAGAGCTAACGGTTGCCGTGGCATCACCATCACCAAAATGCATCGCATCATCAAAACTGAGACCAATTCTTCCCACGCTTACAGCCTTACAGGGCGGCCGGTACTTTTTCATTTCTTCTCATTTACACCACTGGTTACATTTTACACATGGTCCGTTTTCCATACATCCAAACTTTTCGTGGCAACGTTTCATCGCCGAGTAAACAGAATGCCAGAACGCTCGAACAGATTCCTCTTCACTGCTATGATTCTGGAGGTCACTGCTGCTGAATGAAAGTGCGCCTCAGAGTATCGTGCACCTGTTCAGGCCAAGTGAGGCGAAGATCCTCCTCCCAGAAGGCCAAAAGCGGGCAAGCAGTCCAGGCCTCTCTTCCTCGAAGGCATACTCTGATTCTCCGCTCGGACTGCCCTTTGTGTCTGCATCTCTATCAGCACTTGTTGCCTCGCCAGAGCCTTTCGTGTCACCCACGCCCTTTCGACCCTCTGATTCTGCACCGACTTCGGATATCTCTCCAGGTTTCTTGTCGAAGAGTCCTTTGAACTGCTTCCTCGCTTTCTTTTCAGTTTCCTGATTGACAACGTGTGCATCTGATGTCAGCTCTAAATTTTGAAGGGTCTGGGGTTCAGGATGCTCCATTGCGTACCTGTTCCTTCTGCTTAAGTTTAAGAAGGGCAGTTGTAGCATCTTGTTCTGATGACTCGTCCACGGTAATCATCTGACAAAGACCCAGAATCAGACGTAGCTTAGGGCAGTGGTGCATATGCTAAAAGATAGGCATGGCACTGATGAAGGCATCACTCACCTTCTCAAAATCATTCCTTGCATCATCAAATTCCCCAAGTAACATGTAGGACGTTCCTCGGCGATAGAGAGCTTTTACATGCACAGGATTTGCTTCCAGCACCTGCTCAAAGGTAAACGAAAATAACTTGCTAATTTAGCTTCAGCATCACATAGCTTAGAGCAGTGATGCATACTATGTGAAAGTGAAACAAAACGAATAAGCTAAAAATTTATGAGCTTATATTACAATTCGGTGTACCATGTAAAAATTTATGAGCCTATGTTACTAATATTCTGATAAAACCCTACCTTATTGCATGTTTCAATGGATTTTCTGTATTCACCCATCTTCTGGTAGCAAAAGGCTACATTTAGATGTAGAGAACTCTGCATGTGTAACAAAAGAGAAGGTGAATAAACCATTCAATTCTTCTCACCGGCGGCGGATGCGCAAGAAAATGGTCAATAGATCATGTATCAAAATTTTATGGTAGAAGAGGAGTTAGAAAAGAGTATCGTCATACTCTTGAATTAGCAAAGATTTTCCCCTCTTCATCATCATGCGGATGCACGTGGTTATACTCCCTAAGCACCTGTAGGCGTAGAGGGTAGAAGGACCATAGTTAGCGAAACGTTTGAAAACAGTGTTTACTTGTATCAGGCAAACAGAGAATATGTACTCATGAATATAGCACATATAACAATGGAACAGTATGGGAGACCATGCAGAGACAAAATAATTAAAATCGCTGGAAAGATGTAGATAACCAGATTATTATTACAAAGACAGAACAACATCTACCTTCAATTATATGACAAATGCAGCAATTTATCAATTAGTAAACAGAACAATATCAAAGTGCAACAACAAATGTGCCTTCATTCTACATATATACAATCATGATAAACATCAATTTATGGCATACAAATTCCAGATCCTGTGGAGGCCGTACCTTATCATATTTTGCCTTTGCAAGATCGAACTTTCCTTCTTTAAACAGTCTGTTACCCTGAGAAAAACCTCCAATTTAGAACCAGTCATGTGAATAGCAAGCACAAGCATTTTACAGCAGGCACAATTAGTACTGGTTGAAGTATAGGAAGAAAACCACCACCAAAACCAGACTCAGCTAATGGACTAACCTAAGCTTCAAGGCTTTCATATGTCCATACTAAGAACATCTTAACCAATTCATCTTGAGAAACTTTGCTTGCATTTCCTTTTAGCTATCATTCGAAATAGCAGTGATCAGTTTGTCCATATAGAATGGAACACAAGGAATTCTATAATTTGGATGACTAGTCAGTTTGTTAAAGTACACACATTTCTGCATAAATGCACTTATGAAAGCTCACGGGATACTAATTTTGGCAAGCTAAGCAATAAGCATAATTAGTTTTAATATACCGTGATTTTTATTTTGTCTGCCTCATCCATGATTTCTTTGAAGGTCAAGCCAGTCCAGTCCTACATAAAATTGGATCAATTATCAGAGAACAAAGATAACTACTTTGGTATTAGTGAAAGCAAAAGTGGATCAAAAGGTCTGTTACCTTGGGCATTTCAAATCCAAGCAGTTCAATTTCCCACTGAACATGAGCTCCTTCAGGAACATTTGCTGGCCTGTTGCAACCATAATACATTATTCAGAAAGCTCCATTAAAAAAATGCACACTAATATAATGTTTGATACAACCTTGGGAACTTGTCATATGCAAAATCTGGAGGGCAGGTGACAATAGATTTTTCACCAGGAAGCATCAGTCGAACACACATTTCAAATCCTTCTGGAACCTGCAAAATGCTTTGTCGATTTGTAACTTTAACAGCAAGGTTTCATTCCACTGATCATTGTATAGCATAACAAAGATTAATGTGATATTATTTACCAAGCCTTCTCCGGAACAGAACTCCAATGGTTCACCATCATTATCCACTCGTGTATCATAAAATACTGATTTTGGTTCATCAAGGAGCATACCCTTATAATGCACCCTTAATAAGCTATCATGAAGAGGGCAGTCCATTGGAAATTCGCCTGATTTTGGTAAGGAACACAAAGAAGCATAACAAGTATAACTACATGATATAATCAAAACAAATAAGAGTAACATCATTTTTCTCGAATATAAGAGTAACATCATCAAAGATTTAAAATGTTTTACATTCCATCTGCAAAGTTTATTTAGTGAAGAACCTGCAGGTTTTTATTAAAATGAAAAGAATAAATAACAAACTAGTTTGTCCAATTTCACATTACAAATGCTGCCCTTAACCCAAATTTTGGTTGTTTTTAGCGCTAGTACTCAGATTAACAGACACCATTAATCATCTGATTTCATCTCGTGGAATAATGATATATACAAGTCAACTCGACTTATTCAATATAGGGAACTGTTGGTGACCAGGAGGTTCTGGCATCCATACTAGCGAAAATGTGACATATTGCAGTGTTTAAAAAAACATAAAATCATGTATGTAGTACATAAAGTTAAGTATTCCTGCAAAAATCTCAATTTAAAATTCATACTTGATATAGACTCAAAAAACAAAGTGTTACTGTTAACACATGATGGACAATGCTGGATGCACTGCTTGTGTTTTGTTTCTTGACATCTAGGACGAATTGACTCTGAATTTTATTGCAGGCTTACTTTATGTGTAATACATAGTACATACATGATTTTTTTTGATGAATTTTGAAACACTGCAGTCACAAAAGTGGGTGCCAGAATCCCTGGATGCAAAATCTGATAGCTAAATATATATGATTTAAATCTAGTTCAAGAAGAAAAGCAAATGATTAGGGATTTTTAACTCACTCGCTCCGCCTTGTCTTTTAGCTATCTACAAGGTAGCCTATGAGTCAACACTAAAAAGTAGAAAAGCAATCCATTGTTAAAAAAAATGTTTTATTTTCTAAATGTTATCTTGCACCTCACACAAGTATAACACTAACCCAAATGAAAAAAGTAAAAAAAAAAACTTCCAGTTTTTCCATAGGTGAATTTTGGGAAGGAAACAACCATTCGTACCAAAACTTTGTGAAACATAATTTCATTAGTTCTAGAGAAGTTATGCAAACGAAAGTCATAGGAGACGCAAAGAAATTTCCATGCCAACAAAAAAACATACGAATTGACATGAAACAGAATGTTAAGGTTATCTACCTTTACCATCAACCACACGTCGTTTTATGAGGCGACCATCACCAAGCATGTCTCTCACCTGTTAATGCATCCAACACACAAACTTCAAATGCAGTTCAGCATTGAAATATGGAAAGGAGAATGTGGTATTTCCATAACAATAGAATATATCTAGTGGAAAGCTTGTGTATTAAGCAGATAAATCAAGTGAACCAGAACTGAATACCCTAATATCTTCCGTCCACATATTTAGGTATAAGAATCTGAGTAATCTAGTATGGCAGGAACCCTTCATGCCTGACCAGTGAGCACATCAAGTGATTTTTGGAACTTAAATATGGTCAAGCATATCTGGAAATTAGGGGTCATAACCTTGTTGCAGTATTGCACCCAGTTTTCTGATGTTTCAATCTACCCAAAAGTTGTAATACACTCTGATTCAGTCTCAAGAAACATAGATTCAAAATTCCTTAGGCAAATGCATTTTATTAAATGCACAACCATAGAAGAAAGCAAAATATTGGTACCTTCAAATAACACCAATCATAAGAATCTTGAAAAAAAGACCACATAACAATTTCTTAGTGATTAGTGGATGGTAGGTGATCACCCTATCCTCAAAACACTTTAGGTTGGTGTGTGGATGCAAGCAGGCTGATTTATGACATATTACACTCAATCAGTTCGCCTCTCACTTAATTAATGGTCCAAGTTATACACATGTTCAGTAAAGCAAAAGAGCTTAGGATGTGCCAACAATCAGCATGACTGAGCATGTATCCCTAGGTTGGTGGCCTATATAGGAGAAGTGATATGCTATAGTGGGCCTTGATATGATATTGTCTGCTACAATGATGCATTAAAAGGTGAATTGTGCCTTCAGTGACCTTGACCTTGAAACTGTTTCTGAAAAATGACATTGTGCCTTGCCACTCATAACATGCCAGAAAATCATTTTCATTGCAGTGTTCTAGTAGCCAGGATAACCAAATGGTGAAAAACCAAAGTATGACCAAATGACCGAATCATCATCAGGTAACAAAGTGAAACTACCAAACAGTACCTGAATAAACTGAACCAGTTCAACATCAAAATGAACTTCTTCAAGACCTTCAAGTTGTGGCATTAATGAGGACTTGGTCAAATAGGTACCGCTAACAAAAATAACCGCCTTTTCCTTGCGTGCCATTGTTCCAATGCCCATCTCAAGCCCTTTAGGTACCTAAACTAGAACAGTAACAAGGATATTGCAACAAACAGTAGTTAGGGGCAAAAAAGGAACTTAAATCAAAATGAACCATATATGATTCTACTGTCATTTAAATCAAACGCTATCAAGTTTAGAATTATGTTATGACCAGGAAGACAGCCCTACAGATTGTTCCACTGAATTAACTGCTAGATGTTACACAGTTCATGTATATGAAAGGAAAACCCACCAGCCAAACACACATCATCCAATGCGCTACAAGCAAGCAACTATATGTCTATATCCTTGTAGAGAACTTCAAAAGAGATGATATAACATTTTAACTCGTGATGAGCACTATGTTTTCTCAAAGTTGTAGAATATTTTACAACAGAAGAGTCTGGAGAAGTACACAATGTATCTTTATCCTGCTACATGCAACAGGAATGCAATTGATGTCACATAAGTATCCTGTACCCCAAGAAGCACATAATATTGATACAGCCTATGTTACTACTACATTACAAGCAACAAGAATGTCACTGACCTCAGATTTTCCGATAGTAAAGAAATATGCCTCTTCTTTACTGGGAATAACTTCTTTTCCATCTGCTGTTCTTGCAGTTATCCTGAAAATGACATAAGTATCTTAGTTTTTTTCTATATAGTATTCAGGTAGCCAAAAAACAATATGACCATAGGTTACATGTATGAACGCGTCCTCCACAACACTGTTGTAATTTGTAAACAGAAATGGCAAATGCAGAAGGCAGTGAATATAAGAATGCAATTGAAGTACAGAAAGACTGACATGTATACTGGTTTGCATCAAATACTTCAATGTCCATAGTGCTCGTACTAGGTAATTGTTGAAGCCAAGGGTATATTGATCACATAGGGATGCAAGTGGGTACCCAGTGGGTCATTCTAGGTCATTGCCTTAGTTCATTTGCA
>CM014278.1:77134392-77164185 GCA_004135705.1 Alloteropsis semialata
TAGACTAGACATGTAAGAATCAATTGTAAGATACAAATAATACAGAAAAGACACTGTAGTCTAATATATTGTCCCGGAGGATGTAAGGAAGCACAGGACAGGTGTTTAGATAGAAATTAGGATGTGCATGGATTTCTGTTTTTCTTTAAATTGCATATATGCTTGCCAATGAAAACAGCAAAATTGGATTCTTCCAGCATAAATTAAGAATCATAACCAGGCAATGAAAACAAATATAAACCTCTGGGGC
This sequence comes from Alloteropsis semialata, assembly GCA_004135705.1. Classification (NCBI taxonomy): domain Eukaryota; kingdom Viridiplantae; phylum Streptophyta; class Magnoliopsida; order Poales; family Poaceae; genus Alloteropsis; species Alloteropsis semialata. The sequence continues at coordinate 77,134,643 of CM014278.1, forward strand.
CCTCCGCAACTAAGAAATTGTTAGTTGTGAAATGGAAGCGGCCAAGCAGGATACCCTCAGCCAGAGCAGAGGGGAAAGCAAACTATAATTAATATTTAAAAAGGGTATGGAAGCAACATCAATTTAAGTGCTGCTAAATCCACGGTTTATATATCTCCATGATTCTCAACACATTTGCAGTATAGATAATAATAGGGTGAAAAATGACGAAAGATGTTGGCATATTGCATCACCTCCATGCTCTCTTCTTGTAGAATTTACAACAATACCATCCATTGTCCGTATGGTGCAATGAATTATAACCTGCACACACAGTTATACAAATGAGTAATATTCGATCACCTAAAATTTCTTATGCCTACAATCACAAAAAAGGGACTGTCTGAAAACCTATGGGGGCCAGAAAAAAGTGCAGTCATGAACAAGCAAACATAAACTCACTAGTCCTGAAACAAGGAACAGATTCCATGCTATGTAATATTAGCATTCCAGCATCACTTAAGCATTAGGGTAATTTTCGGCAATCGGCATTACCCCAAAAATGACACCAGAAGGGTTATTCCTATTTAAGTATCACAAGTGCATCGCGCGATATAGGAAGGGGAGAATGCAGGCGGACGTTCTAACCTGATCGCCGTCCGCAGGGGTAGCATCACCACTCCCAGACCGTATGAGCCCCTTCATCAAACTCCCAGGGGTGAGTTTCTTCCTCCTGCGGCACAACACGAACAACGCGTGATCACGAACAAGCAAGCAGCAGCGGTCCAACCAACGAATGGAGAGCCTGAGTTGCGAAATCCTACATCCGCAACACGAAAACAGAAAACTACGCCGCGGAATCGAACTTTGTTTGCTTCGGAATCCGGGGGGGCGCACCGGGACTGACCTCTTCTCGGCCGCCTCCTCGGCAGGCGACTTCTTCTTCGCGGGCGGCGGTAGTTCGGCGCCGTCATCGCCGGCGTCGTGGGCCATGGCCGGAGCTAGCTTCGGAGGAGGTGCTCGCCGGCGGCCGCCTCGTCGAAACGGATGGGGAGAGGTAGGCCAAGGGTTCGATCTCTTCGCCAATCAAGGGCGCTGGGCGAGAGCGTAGCTGCGCATTAATGGCCGGCAGGCGGAGCAGTTGCGGTAGCGGCAGCGCTGCCCACCTAGCGAGTCCTCCTGGATGGAGCGGGTGGGGTGGTGGTGTGGACTCGCCGGTCGCCGGCGGAGAGTCCAACGAAGAAGCTTCGCTCGCTGCTGGTTTGCTTTGACTTGGGTCGCGCGGTCCACTGGGCCGCTGGCTCGCTCAGTTTGCTGCTCATCAGAATGGGCCGTCCTCGTGCCCAAAAAAAAGAATGGGCCGTCCTCTAAAAACAATGGGCCGTTGGGCCTCCCGTTTCAGGTTAGGCCACCACACGCTCTTGCAGTCTTGCAGTTGACGAGAACGGGCTCAGTGGGGTATGCTGCGTGGCTTCGCCTGCCCTCTCCCCTTCCTCTGCGGCGGCGCGCGCCGCGCGCCTTCTCGGCCTCCGACTACGCGAGGCGGTCGGTCGACGAGCACGGCGCCCACACGCCTTCCGTAAATTATGCAAGTATAAAGGTACAATTCCTTTCCTCTCTCTCTCCTGTCTTCAGTTCGTTCATTTCCTTTCTCTTGTCTTTAGTTCGCCACAAACTACTATTTCGCCAGAACTAGGAATTGTAATGTTTGGTTGTTGTTGCTGGTCGTGCTTACATTTATTAAGTTGATACTTTCTGCATTGGCTGTTTAGTCATATAGAGGAATGGCGGTGATTCATGGAACTACGGAGGTATGGGGATTATTTGAGGTTTTGAGCTGCACTTTAGGTGTTCGAGGAAAGGACCAACCATATAAAACAAAATAGCCTTGATAAAAGGCGAGTAGCTTCACTTGTAAGACCTTTAGTTGGGTGAGTTCTGACCCGGGTTGTCACTCTTGTACTTGCTTTAGTATGGGATTGGGAATGGAAATCAATCAGCAATGCAGATGGTTCCTGTGGTTAGGATAGCAGTCCATTACACCTTTGGACTCATCATGTTTGCTTGTCTTGAAGGGATGTGGCAATTTTCTTTTGTGCTCATTCTGTCTGAAAACAAATGTGAAGCTCTTGTAACATCTCTTCCCTAACATTCGCAGCATGGACCTTCGTCTTCATCTGGTGCACATCAAGATTCTGGCTGCGGACCTTCTATCCCTAACCGTGCAGCAGACTTTGCCGCCTTCCTTTCTTCGTCGCGGCCGTACGGTTGCTCGTGCGGAGCTTGTCGGAATTGTGGTCTCACGTGACCGTAGGGAGAAATTCCTCCGCTTCTTCATCGATGATGGCACTGGCTGTGTACCATGCGTCCTGTGGTTGAACCACCAATATTTAAATGCGAATGCTTCCTCTGGGCTGTCAGATTCCGATCCTACCGTGGAGATGGCATTGAAAATGTTAGAGGAGGTTCGTCTAGGCACGCTTTTGAGGATCCGCGGAAAGATTGTCGTGTATCGTGGTGCAATCCAGATTGCTGTTAGAGATGTTGTTCTGGAGAAGGACCCCAATGTAGAGGTGTTACATTGGTTAGAATGTGTTCGCTTGGCCAAGGAATGCTATGATCTGGCACCACCTTCTGCTCAAGGTGCCACTTGAATGGAATTTATGATGTGTAATACGTACAAATTCGTCTCTGTACTTGCTGGAGAGCCAATCTCTTCTAACATGGTCAAGTTGTGCATAATAAGCCTCATTAATGATATATGGGCTAGTTGGAAATATATAAATGTTTTTGTTGGTTGTGGGGGATTTACGCTGATTTGATTCCTTGGGATCTTTGCAACTGCATTAGGAAGTTCAATGCAGATGCACCTAGTGGTAAGATTTACATTTGGAACCAGGTGATATCCATTTGCCCAATAATGTGTGTGTTTATCTTTCAATCAAAAAAGGGAAAAAATATTTAGAGTCCTCACTTATCAGTTTAAGTGTGTGTTGCTGACTCTGAATGGTACTCTGTCTACTATCTCATTCATATTTCGTTTTTCAAGTATGTGCTTTGGTACTCAGAATGGATTATTCGCCTCGCAGGAGGCTCCTGTTCTTGGATTCCTGTTCCTCCATGTCAATATGTCTGGCAACGGTAAGACAGGTCAAGCTGCACCTAAAAGAATATAGCCAGTAGCATTATGGCTTCTGAGGAACTTAGCATGACTCAAGCCAAGTGTACAACAGCAATATCTAGCAATGTTACTACCTATGGACAGAAAGAATGATCAAGCTACTGGTTATCATGGAACATATTATGACTGATCTGTGTGAGGCACAAAACTTATGCACCTTTTTCTTCTGAGATCTATAATGTCAGCAGCATCCCAAGTCTTTCCATTGTATGCATCGTTTATGAATTACTATATTTACATGCTGTGATCCTCAAGGGCACAACAAATTAAACAAACCCATGTCGAATTGAAGATGATCTTATATCCTCTTTTAGTTAGTGTATTTACAGTTTTATATTGAAATTCACATTTGCTAAATGATATTTTCAATGTTTTTTTACTCGTTTCTAGAGGTTACTGTATTTGAACACTGTTTGTTATTGAAAAAAATTACATATTCTAGCACTGTTTCAATGCCAGAAGTTTATGATCTTGCAAAGTAACAAGTGCTGCTAACAGATTTACCATCACAATCTCCTTTGGGTTCCTTTTCCCTTTTTTGGATTATGTGCAAAAAGAAGTGCTATCTTTCCTAGTAAGGACTTACATATTCTGATTTTTCTGATGGTGACAATCCGTTGCGAGTCAATGTTTATGTTAAAATTAAACTTTAGGAGTGGCTTTTGCTTTTCTGCAGGTTTGGAAACCCCTTGGATCAAACAAAGAAACTAAGGCAATCTATGCGTCCTCCTCTTTGGACATGTTTCTTTGATTAAAAAAAAACAGTTATTTCCTGACAGCTATTTATTTACTCCTAAAAAACATGGTTCTATCTCTGCTTATGCATTATTAGAGGTGGAGTCTGTTGAAACTTTAGAACTTCCTCGGTGCAAAATTGCCTGACCAATATATTCCTTGAAGTATCTGTTGCTCAATCTGAATTTGGGCATTCAGTTCTTATTTTTTGTCACAGCTGCAAGAAAAATCCTGCATTGTTCAAAGTATTTTGTACCATTGTCCAGGACAACAATATTTGTTTATTTACTGAAAGGATTTGTCACAGCTGCAAGAAAAATCCTGCATTGTTCAAAGTATTTTGTACCATTGTCCAGGACAACAATATTTGTTTATTTACTGAAAGGACAACATTCTTTGGTAGCTAGAAGTTACAGTATGTAGTCACACCTTTGAGAAAAACTCATCGTCTCTAGGGGGTGTTTAATTCCGGTGAAAAATTTTGGTGAAAAATTTTGCAAAGAGAATCTTACCATTTAGGAGTACTAAATGTAGACTAATAATAAAACTAATTATAGATCTCACCTGGAAATCGCGAGACGAATCTAATGACGGTAAGTAATCCATGATTAGTGGATGATTAGCGGATGGTTACTGTAGCATCACTGTTGCAAATCATGGCCTAATTAGGCTCATTAGATTCGTCTCACGAATTTACCCGGGGGTTATGGAATGGGTTTTATCATTAACACACGTTTACTACTCCATGCATGTAAGATTCCCTTTGGTGAAAAATTTTGGTGAATTGAACACCCTAGAGGTCATTGGACAACTTTTGATCCATAATGGACCCCTTGGGTTCAGAAAGTTGGCACCTTCCGATGATTCCCTCTTGCCTTTCCTCCTCTTCGCTCCTCCTTTATCCATGGAGATCTAAATCTTTGCATCTACTGAGACCACCCCAAGCCCCAAGGGAGGCATATCAAAAGAGGAGCTCACCAGTACAATCATTGCTCGCAACATTCTTCAGTCACTTGGTTGATTCCCTGCATATGCACTTTCCTACAGGCTTGCTTTTTAGCACGCCATAGAGACAGCCCATGTTATTGTGTTGCTAGTAAATTGTCCAATCTTCTACATCGCCTCTTTCTAAATTCTAATGTATGCCAGTCATATGTTGATGGGAGATCATCAACTTCTGGAACATGTAGGTTATTCCTTCATGTGCTTAAAAATGAAAATTAGGATAATATTTTCTGCTCTCTATATTTATGTCTATATATGCATGCCTAATCCCTGATGTCCCTGGATGGAATGTACATGTAGGATATATGTTGATGGGAAATCATCAGCTTCTGAGTCCACTCTTGTCAATCACCCGCTGTCTTGTTCATATTCCGCAGACTATAGTTGAGAAACTATTAAAGGTAATGAACAGTGAAACATGTTTATGTTGTTTCTTTCAGTCTAATCTTGCTTAAGCTGTAAAGGTGGCATTTGTGGGAGAAAGAAAAGGAATTGAGAAGGTGACTGTATACTCAATATCTGCTGAACCTGCAATGAAACCCATGTCACTGAAATGTTCCATTCATCCTAGGAACATCTAATAGTAGGATTATAGCTTAACTCCATTATCAACAGAAGACCATCCTGTCAGAAACAAACTTAAGCATTTAATTGAGTGTGCCAGGTGCTTAATCCTATCATAATTTTAGATCAGTATGTTTTTTTAATTGTAGAAAAGAGGCCAATGCTGAAGCCCGGTCATGATTAGATTCTGCAAGAACTTAAGGGCCTGTTTAGTTGGAAAAGTTTGAGAAAGTTTGGAAAGAAAGTTTTCATTGGAAAGCGTGTTCTGTGAGAGGGGGCACGGTTGTCAGTGTGAAAAATGGAAACTTAGTTTTGGAAACTTTCCTATCTAAACAGGGCCTAAATGGCTCTAGCAAAGCCATCACATTGCACATTCTGAGGGCTGCGGCACGCTTGGCCAGTAAAAATGAAAAAAAAAGGAAATATTGGCTTCAGATGCAGAGGCCAGCCAAGCAAATACACATTGAAACATGTAAAATTATTCCCTTCTAATGTTGTGGCCATGGCGCATGTGACTCCATGTGGCGCGACAGAATACCGGACAGACAATACTGGAGAGTGTAAGACCTCTGCTACTCAGCTGTGTGTGTGTGTGGCAGAGTGTATGTGTATGTGAGAGTGTGTGTTGGAAGCTTCATGCTCATGAGCCTGGTGTCAACTCACGTGTGCAGTGCACGAGCTTGGACTGATGCCTGGTGGACTGCTCCCATCAGTGCCCATATGTAGGCAGAAATAATTAGTGAGGTGGCAGTGGCGCATGCATGCGCTTGTTCTGCTGCTCAGGCTCAGCTGTGCGCCGCTGTATTTTCTGTCTCTGTATATCTGGAACCGGAACCCAGAGAGTTGACGCTGCACATGCTTTATGATAATGCATGATATATCTGTATTATGGTATATAGACACTTATATTTAAGGCGATAGAAAATGATGGTTGTTTGGATGAAAAATAGTTCTGTCTAATAAGTTGATTTGTACTGCTTGCCTTTGAATGCTTTCTTCTGTAATCTCTAACTTGTAGTGCTTTCTAATGTTGACTTGCAGGCTTGCGGCAACCTTCGAAGACATGGTATTGTTTGCATTTCGTCAGCCGGGGGCTATGGGTGGCCTCGGTGAGCAACTTACAGTTGTCCTTTGATAATGCCTTCTAAAGCGATACTTGCTAAGTTAGTCTTCTACTCCTTCCGTTCTCTATGACAAGTAATTTTAGTTTTTTTTTCTAAACTATGCATCTACATATAATGTATGAGTATCTATGTGCATAGCAAAAACTGTATTTAGAAAAGACAAGAACGATCTACGATTTGGAATGGAGAGAGTAGCATATTCAGTAAACATTGTTTGTCCCTCAATTCTTTAAAAGTGGTATGGACTTGTTCACTATTGTATACGTTGATATATGGGGGCCAGTATTGTACTAATTATATAAGATGATAGTGTATCTATCTGTGCTGAGATAGAATGAGGTGGCTGCAGTGTGGCAGCACTATTGGTTCATCTGCGCATAAGATGTCCTTTGTTTATTAATGCAGAAACATCTAAATCTAGTGCACAGAGCCATTCCTGTCTCTCCTCTATCCTACCACAGCAGCCCCATGGCAGCATGAGAGAGAGAGAGAGGTCATGCACATGTGACATGTGGGGTGTGTAAGAGTTTGGAAAAAGAGTGGTGGTGGTAAATTCACATCTTTACACCACCTTTATGAGCACTGACTTTAATCAGGTCTCTCTTAATGCTCTGCACCCTGACCCACGCCCCCTCACTCAGAGGAAATGTTCTCTGAAAAGTTTCCCTTGGCTGGCCAGCCACCTTACTCATCTTTGAGCACCTTTTCTCTGTTTTTCTCCTGCATTGAAACTTCAGAGTTCTTGATAAAAATGAGATGATTTTTAAGGAATCGTGCAGTAGTAAATAATTTATGCAATGGTAAATAATATATATGTCATATTTGAGAATATCTTCTGATCATTAGAGTTTTTTTCTTTTCTAATAGGACACCTATGAGAAGGAGCCATGGAGCAATTTTTCCCTACTTGCATTGATTTCCTTTTCAGGCTAGGTGGAGAGTGGATGATAGAAGGATTTCTATTTAATCAGGTACGTTCAATTGTCATGAGGTGAGGTTGCAGGTACAATACAAGAATGGTCATTGGGCTTAAATCAAACAGTACTCGCTGCTCTTCTCGATGCACCCAGGAACATGCATCAACAGTAGTCTATATTCACGTGAGCTCAATTCTTGTTCTACCTAGCCAGTTTCATACTGTAGTTGCATAGGGCCTTATGCTGTTCTTTCCATCTTTTTCATTTTAATAATCATGGATGACTATTGTGGCACATATCAGTGTTCCAAAAACGGTCAGTTACTACTTACAGCTGGGTGCAGGCCCGAAAATTTAAACCACCCTCCCAGTATTTTTTTTTAAAAAAGAACTGACCTGGTAACATAGAACTCTCAGACTCACCCCCCATTCTCGCTGTTCAAAACTTATTCTGACTGTTTCTAGTTTGTACCATACTTCAAATGTGCAAAACAAATAGTTTCAAAATTTTGAAAATTCAGAAAGACAGTAAAGCAACAGCCTTTTTCTCCAAGACAAGTGGCCCACTAGCCGGGCTGTCGGTTTATATGTACCAAAGTTGCATGAAACTAAAAAGCTTGGATGATCTGATGTATAAACCTAATCCGGCAGAAAGATCTGATACGCAAAATAATTGAGCCCAAGGATCTCAAGGGAACCAACAAAACTTGTCAGATACTCTTGTCCAAAGAGCTTGGTCTTTTGTTATGGCATGCATGATGCCATCAGCTTATTTTTTGGCCTCATCCATATGCATATAAGAACAAAGCATGCTTTCACTTTTATCTAATATGTAATGTGATGATCCACATCTCATCATTTCTCCCTTTTGTTTTTTTGGGAGGTTTATACGATGCAGCCAGTCAAAGGTAGATCTGGACCTCCCCAGTGGCCACAAATGCAGTGGGCCACATGTGGGATGGGGAAAGGTCATGTGATGTACTCATAAAATGTCTCTGCAAACACATCATGGACACAGCTTTGTCATATATAGAACAGAATCTTCCAAGATATTCAAATTCTATAGCCAATTACCACATCACACGAATGCAATTCATTTGATTATCACAAATAAATGTTTGTACATTAATATGCCTCCACTCTCCCGGTGGGTTATGACTTATGACCTTTTCTGATCCTTAGGTGCTAAAGCTGATTGCAGTTAGGGAGCTAATAAATAATGCAGGACCTTTGCCATCAGGCCATTCATACCTGCACTGATGCTTCTGCATCTGTGTTTTTTGCAGGATATATGTGGTATTTGAAAAGCATCGCCATGGTCCAGGCCTGCCCTGATTTTGATTTGTACATGGGGTGCAGGGTAGCATATCCCGGCTTTGGGGCTAACTTGACTGAGACAAACTGAATGGGGAAAAGGAATAGAGGGGCTGCGATTTCAGTTAATGCAGACCAGAACCCTTGCTGCATCTCCTTTTGCATAAAGGTAAAGATTCACGTATTATGGACAGCGCCCAGCTTTTAGGTTCAGCTATGGATTTCTCTATACTACGAATTCATCTGGTTCTTCATCCCTGTTGTTTCTAATGTTTCGTGGCATCTCCTTTTATGGACACTACCTGACCTAGCTTCTATGAGACTATGAATCATGCATTCATGCATGGTCAATCTGCATGTTTGCAAACTTTCTTCCAGTCTCCAAATCCCAAGAAGGAATTAAGAAACATTCACCGACTTCCAAAGAACACCTAAACTAAAGAAAATGGTTGTGGGATTTGGTTTGTTCTTTTGCAGGTGGACCTGATATTAATGAAGCAATTACAGCAGGTATAGCACACCCATGCATGCAGTCCAATGGATGGGAAGAGCAGTAGGAAATTGATGCTGCTTCAGAAGGAACCCGTCAGTGGTATATAGTTTTGTATACTCTACTCGTCCTATGATTATCCCTCTCACATCTTCTAATTCCTATGTGTTGTGGCCATGTGTTGTATAGATGTCACGGGTATGCCTTGAGAAAAAAAAAGAGGTATGCAGTATCCTTGTTCATTTCACTGCAAAGAAACACAACATACCTCTGAGAGAGAAACCATATATACAACCGGAAGGTGAGGAGGCTGTGAAGAACATAATCTGGTCACCAAATACCATTGGGATACATTCGTACATACCAAATTACCAATCAGGACTCTATGGTAGTGTGGTTAGTACAGTACAAAACAAACAAGTTCATCTTCTCTGGATAGAAAAAGGGAATTTATAGGTCTGTGAAATTCCATGAATCCAGAACCTATGCATGCATGCACATTTCCCTTATTTTGTGTAAGTGTACTTTCTCCTGAACTTAAATGCATGCCAGTGTGCTATCACGTCGAATCATAGTGCTTATAAATGTAGAATTGTACATTTCCTGAAGGTGTCTTTTGTTTCCATATTTATTAAGCTGAAAAGGCTGTAGAGATAGGATTGTACAATCCTATAATTAACAAAATAAATCTTTACCGGGATAATTGATGCCAGGATATGTATATTTTAGCTATATTTTTCTGTAGACATTAACTAGAACTGAGCATTAGCTTGGTTGTAGAGTTTCCTGTTGAGTAGGCCTCCCATTCATCTGCCTTGAACCAGGGTGCTCACAAAACATGGATAGTGCGCTGAGAATATATAGGTTTAGGAGCTTCATGGCCGATTGCCGTCCAGGTTCAGTACTCCCTTGTTTAAGACAAATCCAGAAGATATCTTGTGGTTGAGTTTTTTTGTGGACAGTAAGTGCAAATGTCGAAATGTGAGCTTCGGAAATTCCTGCGACAAGTTTTTAGATTTAGAAGGCAGGGAAAAAAAGTGTTTATAGAAACATATATATCTTTTGTTTGGCCTATTAATTAATTTGTCAAAATTGCTTCAGTTGGAATACAAAAAGTTGCTAGAGTTGCTCAGCGTTTGATTTAAGAATGGCGCTGTATTTAGGAATTCGCTAGGTTGCTCAGAGGTAACCCTAAAGTATAGCTAGGTTGCTCAGAACTCCTGGAGGCTAAGTTATACTGTTAGGCTGTCCCCAACCCAAGACACTAGACATAGTTTTCATAATCCCCACATCATCAAGAAACTAGTACTAAACACTACCTCTCCAATGCAGACACTACTAGTTCATATGCAAATTTAATGCTACTCATCTCTCAATGTGTCTTGGATATTATGTAGAAACTATGTCTCATGCAAGACCCAATTTCCTTTTCTTTCTTGATTAACTCACATGTCACATCATCTTTTATCCTAGGTGACAACTCATTTAATTCCATAGATATCATCCTAGTCATTGGTTTTTTTTTTATACTCCTAGTCATTGGTTTTTTTTATACTCCTAGTAGTCATTGGGTTGGGATGGCCTTATACTATCTTCAATTATTGCATATTCTTTTAGTACTAGAGCAATATAATATTATTAGCAAAGCTTCAATCCTGGATCCCACGTGCATGGAAACATATTTATCGGTGAGATTTGTTTGAGTTGGGATTTTGTGACTGCTAGTACGTCATACATAGCTTTAGGCCTGTAGGCTGTAGCAGCTGACGATGATGATAAGCGTCAGTTATCAATCACCTTAACTTACTAGTGTTCGTACGTGTTTGAAAAAAAAAGAAGAGCTTGGTTTGAACCGTTAGGGTTCTGCTGGTAGCATCAATTGTGTACTAATGTTTGTAGTCAAGTCATGATCCATGTGTACGGGCATTCTATAAAAGTAATCCATGATCATGTTTGCATCTGCATGTTTGGTCTCTTTGCATATATGCATCACACATGTTCAATTATTCACTTAGTTTCTACTCCCTCCGTCCTGAAATACCTTCTAAGTTTATTTTAAGTCAAACTAGATAAACTTTTGATCAAATTTATAGAAAAGAAATATAATATTTACTTTTCTGTCATTTTGGCCGGCCGGCGCTGATCGGTTCGGAGGTCGGGTTGTAACAATGCTTTCCTCTTAATGAAATACTCGTTCAGACGCGTTCTAAAAAAATGTATTTTAATATTTTATTTATTTGGTTTGGTATATGTTAATATTATTCTCTGTAATCTTGATCAAGACTAGAAAATTTTAATTTAAAACAAACTCGAAATGACTTGTACTTGGGGACTGAGAGTGTAACCAATAACTTAATATCTTGTGAGAGGAAGAAGATGGTAATATTACGTACAAGCAGTGCTCAACTGCTCATAAAAAATATGAGAAGTTCCGTAGCAGGAGCGAGTGGGCCGTGTTTAGATGGCCCCTGAAAAATTTTTCAGGGTATTAAATGCATCTTTGACCACTAATTAGGGGTATTAAATAATGTCAGTTTACAAAACTACCTCCACAACCTCTAGTAAATTTCCGAGAAGAATCTAATGAGGCCTTTGACCGCATGATTAGAGGATGATTAGAAGATGGTTACTGTAGCATCACTGTAGCAAATCATGGATTAATTAGGCTCATTAGATTCGTCTCGGAAAGTTACGCTCATCCGTGGCTGGGTTTTGCAAATAGACTTCATTTAGTACTCCATGCAAAAAAGATTCCCTTTTGCAAAATTTTGCAAGGGCCATCTAAACACGGCTCGTGAGTGTACTGAGCAGCGCCTCCTAAGGCCAGGCCCAACGCGCCATGTTGGTTGGGAGCCTCAGCGTCCATGTAAGCTTGAGAGCTCCACGTAGGTGATGCTGGTGGCTCTGCAGAGGTCAGGAGTAGCCTGCAGAGGGAGTGCTGCTTCGTCTGACAAAAGTACCAAGCATCTGTTGAAGCATCCCGTTGGACAAAACAAACACCTACCTCATCTGGCAAAGTCTGAAATTCAAGGACAAAAGTAAAAACCAACTTTTTAAAAGCAAGAGAGATGGGACCGCGCAGGCTTGCACTTGGGTTGAGAGCTCCGTAGCCCCAGGACCTCCCTGTCTATCTGGCCTGTTACTTTTTTCGAGGCCACTGCTTTTTCAGCTGCGTGTTGAGCTTGCCCTAAAAACCAAGCGGAGGAGAGCTGGTACGTGCCAAGCGGAAGTGCGTGCAGAGCGCAGGCTCTCACACAGATACCCATGCACATATATGCCAGTTTAATGATGAGAGAGAGAGATATGGCCGATGGGGACAGAGATCGGAGGAGACTAGCTAGCTCGGGCAAGAGGTCCGGACAGCGACCCACCCCACAGCGAGAATATTTGAAAGTGGCTCCCTGTGCGGCTGTGCCTGCATGTGTGTATGTGCGTGCTCCAGTCTCAGACAGTGAGACTGGAGATATAGCTCTAGAGAGAGACACATTAGAGAAGGAGAGGCCTTCTTTCTCCTGTCTCAAGTCTCAAACATATAGCTGTGCTGTGCCTATTAGCTCCTTCATTGGTGCCTCCTCTGATCTTGTCGTCGCAGATGGCATTCCTTGTGGAGAGGCGCGGCGGCGGCGGCGACGGCGGCGAGACGGTGGCGTTGTCCATGGGCGTGGAGCTGATGAGCTCGTCGCAGCACGCCAAGCCGGTGGTGCCGGCCCCCTTCCTGACCAAGACCTTCCAGCTGGTGGACGACCCCCGCACCGACCACGTCGTGTCGTGGGGGGAGGACGGCGCCACCTTCGTGGTGTGGCGGCCGCCGGAGTTCGCCAGGGACCTCCTCCCCAACTACTTCAAGCACAACAACTTCTCCAGCTTCGTCAGGCAGCTCAACACCTATGTAAGTGCGTGATTAGCTGCTAATCTGCTATGCCCTTTATGTGCGTCTCAACGCGCATGCCTGCCCTCTTCATTCAATCATTTGCAAGGCTGATTTCATTTTTTTGCTTGGTTCGATTTGGAGGCTCATGTTCTCTCTGCGACTTATTGATGAGGTTCTGACTTTCTGAATGAAGCTACATTTTTTTTGTTCAGTTTTAACAATAATTTTTTTAGGAATTGTTCATATCTAGTATTACTCTCATGCATGCATGGCTTGCAAACCAATACTAATTTGTCACAAGTTCACAAATCACAAACAATGGAAGTAGCTGCATTATACAATGCATCACATTTACAACATCCATCTTCTAGCTCTTGACCCTACTGTCATTAACAGCTAGCACGCCATGAATTCATGATGCCTCTCATCATGCACCAGTGAATAGTACATTTTTTGCAGTGATGTTAGTCTCCCAAATCCCAATCATTGTCAGAGAAAAGATTGACATAAACACTTGCAATGCAAGTACAGTACACCAACTCCTATGCCATTATACTGAGTCCATGTGTAGCATCGATTTTCACACAAGAAGCTTTGTGACAAATGAGCATTCAAACTTGCATCGCTGTCCTCCTGATTGTCATGGTTTCTGCAGGGTTTTAGGAAGATCGTGGCAGACAGGTGGGAGTTCGCCAACGAGTTCTTCAAGAAGGGAGCCAAGCACCTCCTCTCGGAGATCCACCGGAGGAAGTCGTCGTCATGCTCGCCGCCGTCACCGCTGCAGCCGCTTCCTCCGCACCAGCCTTACCTCAGCCTCTTCTCGCCGCGACAGCCGCCGCCGACTCCGCTGGCCTATCGCGTGCAGGAGGAGGACCACGGCGACGGGGACTTCCTGGCGACGCTGTCGGAGGACAACCGGGAGCTCCGGCGGCGCAACTCGCTGCTGCTGTCGGAGCTGGCGCACATGAGGCGGCTCTACAACGACATCATCTACTTCCTGCAGAACCACGTGGAACCGGTTCCGCCGCCGCCGCCGCCGCCTGCCAGCGTCTGCAGGCTGGTGGAGCTCGGCTCTGCCGACACCACCTCGCCACCGAGGCTACGCGGTGGCGACGATGAGGCACCGGTGAAGCTGTTTGGCGTGCAGCTGAACGGCGGCAAGAAGAGGAAGGCGCAGGCGGCCGTGCCGCTGGAAAAAGGCGATGATGGTGACAGCCTCGGCGGCAGCGATGGTGGTCACAATAATGGCCATGGCGTTGGCGATGAGCACATTGACCAGGGAAGTGAGACATAGGTAGCTGTTGCGGCGTAGAACGTAGATTGTTTTGTAGATAGGGAGGTAAGGTAGAACGTACGCTGCTGATGGCTAGCTAAGCTTGGTAGGCATCCATTTTATGTGAGTTGATTGGAACCACCTTTGCTTGATAGGAATCATTGCCCTTTTTACCTTTGCATGGTCTCGGTCTGCATGCATGCATATATATGCATGGAATCACTAATCTTGCTCCTTGTTTCAAAAGAATGGTTTGTGTATTGGCTAAAATTCGGATATGCACAGACACCATGTGGGCGTGCCTTGTTGCATACTTGAACAAAATTGAGGATCTAACCTTAAGGCCCTTTGTGACTACTTTGAACCCTCCAATCATTCGAAGAAGATTGTGCCTATTTTGAACCCTCCAATCCTCTTCGATCACTCCAAACCAAACAAGTTCTAAGTTGGTGGCCACGTTTTACCGCTCAATGCACTTGTGCGTGTAATATTTTCTCGCACGTTGTTTAATTCCTAGAGAAATGTTTTTTTTAGAGGAATTCCTAGAGAAATGTGACAGGTTTTGGTTTTCTCCGTGCATGGAAGTCAGCCCAGTTACAATTTTGGGCCCAACGAAGGCCCGGTTTGGGGACACCCTACGTCGTCGGTCGTCATCTTTGTTTCTTGTTTTTTGCATGATCAAACCGAGTTTGTTTGTGTTTCCCATCGACCTAACCTCGCGATCGGTGTAATCCTGTCCTGCCACGACTGTTTTAGTACTTAAAACACGGTTTTAAAATATTCTTTTGATGAAGCAGCGATTGTGTTTAAAAGAAGAAGAAGCGTGTGTAGTTGTGCAATGGAACTTGATGCGGATCAGCCTTCCTCGAACAAGCACGTTCCAGTTTGTTCATGCACGATCTCTATACCGATCGATTGGTGGCCACGTGAGACTTTACGTGATTTAGGCTAATTTTATCAACCGGGGTGCAGACAATTTAGTCACTTGTCATGTGTAATATTATCTTCTCTGCACCGGGGCTGGGCTCGTAACTTAAAAGCTTTTTTTTGTTTTGGGGAAAATGTCCAAACTTTGGCACCACTAGCCTCCTCCAATATTAATTCTTGCGTGATCAACTTCATCTGTTCATCCTAGATTTGTTTTGGTGACGCGCGAAACATCAAGATCACGGTGTGACCAAAATGCTCAGTGCCCAAGCTTTGTTTCCCACCGATCTTGTTGCCAATCACCAATACTATAATACTAGAAATTGTCGTCAAAGGTACTCATTAGACATTGTTTCATGTCCAAAAGGTCAAGTGTTTTTGTTGGCTGGAGGGAGTAACACCTAAAAAAAAGAGAACAACCAACTAATGATATTCTCCAGTCTCCACATTTGGAAGCCTCAAGGTGCCAGTTGATTCTTACACATACTATACAGAAGGGTATGACATATATGCATCCTAAATCTGCAAAACAAATCTTCTCTTGTAACCTAGTCCCTAATTGCAAAAGAATGGAAAAAAGAAGTTAACAATTTTGGCCGTTTCCATAATATAAGGACACATGTAATATGAACAAACGTGCAGTGAATCCCAGGTGGAGTGCTGGCTAATTTCAGTTGTACTCTGCACTCCAAGTAATAGCAAATGCTTCCTTGCCAGCTTCATGTTTAATAGGCCATGTCAGGCTGTCAAGTTGCTGAAAGAAGGAGCTTCATCATATTTGGTGGCCAGATATCATCAATCATCTGTATACACTGGCCTTTGCCAAACTTTGGTGTTCTTTTTGGGATCATCACAGAGAGTCAAATCACTGTCAAATTCTCTCATTGTCTTGACAAATGTCTTTGCTCCTTGCATCATTAGCCTCTCCACCATGAATAGCTGATAGTTATTTTCAATTACTGGCTCCAACATGCTACTGAAGTTGGACGAGTATGCTAACTTGTACCTGGATTGTTGCCAAATGAATGAGCAGACACTTTTAGTCTCCACCAGGTGATTCTGGATATATTAACACACATGGAGGTAGAAACCTTAATTGGATTTAACCAGCATATAAATTGAAGAATTGACATGATCAACATCTAATTGCTAAATAAAATGCTTAACCATGGCAACATGAAAACTGACATGGAAAAATAAATTTAGTCACCTTGGGCAACCCTGAGTATGCATGGTACTGCATTTCTTGCTAAGTGCCAGAGATCCTGCTTGGACAAGAACAATGGGAAAAACAGTGCAGGTAGTACCTGTCTGACAGAGGGGAAAAGAACCCTGGAGTTCTTTCATTTGATGCGATGTACAGAGTTCGACCTGGTGGAATCCATTTTGCAATTCTTTTTCTGATGTACTCAGGGCGGGTGTCTCTGTCTAGATGAGGATGAAGGCTCCGCTCAACACCAAATCTATCTTTTCTATTCTTCAACAGATCGCCTCGTCTCACATGAATAGCATCATAATCACCAAGTAGTTCTTTCATCTGAAACAGAGGGGACTGATTTAGGGGCTGCATCATATAGACTACAAAGAGTATTACTGAACATGAGCTGGCAATGGAGCACTCGATTTAACAACTCATATAAAGGAGAGTTAACTAATACCCATACCCATACTTCTAAATCTGATGTTGCATGCTCGACTTCAAGAAAGTGCAATAAACTAGATAAACAGGTATATATATACCTGCAGGGGTGCTAGCTATATATTTTGCTTCATGGATGCAGCATCAAAACAACACTAGATTGCAGAATGTTAGTGCATATGTTTTAAACGATGTATGAGAGTTTTGAGACATTTACTAATGTCAAGGTTCAGTTAGCAACAGTAATTCCCTCTTTAGGTACATCATCATATGATAAAATAAGTCAGTGCAGCTGAATGATTGTATGAAACAACTGGGTCAAGTCATTCCAAAAAGAAATGATAAACCCCTAAGTATATGAACATAAAAAAAAGGTGCAGGAAAAGAAATAGAAACACACTACCAGACCATTTCCAAGATATTTGTTAGACTGCATATAGGGTGAGAAATTATACCTTATTTGCTGCATCCCTCAACTTTTTTGCTGGCATACTTGGCAAAAAGGTGTAGGATAACATAACAGAGCTGCGGTTCTTGCGATCCTTGCACTCCATAAACCTGAATTTCTTGGACATCAATGGCTAAAATTAGCACAGGCATTGGTGAAAAATATATTTAAAGCAAAGGCACAACAAAAACCTGTGTGCTTACCAAGCAAGAGGACTTGCAGTGCGGTTTATTATGAGAGCTGTTGAGTACAGGGGATTTTGCTTGAGTTCACCTCTGCTAATTCCTTGCACATGTGCCACACCTCCCACTTCTAATTTCATACTTCTTGATACTATATCATGCCATCTCTTGGAATTGTCCAGAATAACCGGTACTGTTCTTGAGATCTGATCAATATCATATAGAGATTCCATTGCACAAGAACTTTCCTCCCATCTACAAAATACTTGCTTTAGATACTGAAATATTCAAACTTCACTGTGGGAAAACAACAGAGAGATAGATGAGGCTAGGTCAGAACCTTTGTTTTGAAGTAGCACTGCTTTGGAGGACCCCCTTTGTATTATGTACTGAACTTAGGCACATTCTTGAGGGCATCACAAATGTTCTGCAACGAAACAAACCACTAGCACAATTAGTAGGCTGGTAGCATGGGCCATCTGTCTTCTAGTATCAGTGTGTCTTCGCATTCTGTATTTCTGAGCATAAGCACGGGTTAGTAGCTGTTACCTGCCAAGGAAGAGAGCCTCCTCGAGGGCGCAGCGGAGGCTCGATTCCTGGTGCCCGAGGCCGGCGCAGGAGCCGCAGTGCTTGCCGGGGCAGTCGACGCGGCCGCCCCAGTAAAGGTACCTGTCGCCGCTCCTGGCTCCGGATCTCCAAGCACCCGACAGCGAAGCGGCGGGGAAGGAGGAGAGGAGGCAAAGAACGGCCAGGGCCGCCGCGGCGGCAAATGCAGTCAGGAGAGTCCTCGCCGGTGGGAGCGGGGGTACTCTCGGCTTGCGGGCGCCGCCGCCCCCCGCGATCCGGGGAGGAGGGATGGCCATGGGAGGAGTGCGACGGAGGGCTGGGATCCCGGGGCTGTTTGTCACCGGTGTGGATGGCACTTAAAAGGCAGGTAGCCGTGGAAGCCGTTCAAAGTCAATCCAACGGCTGAAACTAGCCAGGACTCCTTCCTCGTTATTTGCCCTGTTAATGATTTCAGGGTAGTTTAGAGCAGCAGACCCTCTAAACAAGTCTCTGCTCCGAGTTTAGAGGGTGGGGATAAAAAAATGAACTCCAGCAGATCCTTTATTTTGGCCGTTAAAATAGGGAGCCCTCCAAATCCGCTCCCTCACCCCTAGGCCTATGGG
Source organism: Alloteropsis semialata (assembly GCA_004135705.1). Taxonomy (NCBI): domain Eukaryota; kingdom Viridiplantae; phylum Streptophyta; class Magnoliopsida; order Poales; family Poaceae; genus Alloteropsis; species Alloteropsis semialata. Next base: position 77,153,460 of record CM014278.1, read on the forward strand.
GTCCCTAGAGGGCCCTCTATTTCAAAATAGAAACTAACTGGCCACTAAAAGTAGAGGGTTGTTCAGAGGGTATTGCTGGAGTTGAGAGGAAAAATCAAGACCCTAAAAAATAGAGGCAGCCCCTACTGAAAAAATAGAGGGCTTATTTAGAGAGTGTTGCTGGAGACTGGAGTTGCTCTTAGGATCAAGAGAAAATTAAAAAAACAAACCACACCATATGGTAATTAGAATTTGAGATCCTCCTTTCATAACATCCATTTTTCCCAAATGCTCCTACTCTATTAACTCCGTTGCAAAAATCACACAGCACTACTCTTCGGATTCTATATGTTTTTGCCAAATTAGAAACATGGAGCGTGCTAGCCAAATCAAGTTTTTTTCTAATGCTTGGATAATGATAGTCATCATATTGTGCTTGATGAATTTTTCAGATAGCAAAAAAACTTTGTGGCCATGCTTTTAGCTTTTGGTGAACTCTAAAAATGTTAGGAACAATGGACATTTCTATTATACTGGTTTTTGTCCACTTCAATATTGAATTTCAATAGAAGTACTCTAACTTACAATTTATATCAACGGTCTAAATAGATTATAGGGGCAGAGCTTTAGGATGTGTTTAGTTGGAGGGATCAGATGGGATGATTTCATCTTAGTTTTTAAAGATGTGATGACTCTATTCCAGTTTATAGTTTATAGGAACAGGATGGCTCTATTCCACTCTAGGGTCCACTGTGTGCCTCACATTCCAAATATGATAATGTGTTCCATCGATTTTATGGGACAAACTCGTCCAGCATCTAGGGAAATATTCTTCTTCGAGGGCCATTCCATTCCAGTTTATCTAACAACCAAACACGTGAATGTGATGGGATGATTCCATCCCAGTATCCCACGAACCAAACACGCCTAGACTATACCGCTCGAGTCAGCTGCGCTAAAGCCCATCTAGCCTAGACTACATATCACAGCTATAATTTAGCTACTAGGTCCAGTAAAAAGTATTGATGGCCGAGTACAACTAGCAATTCTTTCTCTGTCCATGTTTTCTAGAAAGACTAATTGCTCAAAGAATTAGTAAAAAAAAGAAAACACACTTATAAATGAGTCAACATTCATTCGGCCTAGACTCCTGAAACACTTTGACACACTAATTTCCCCATATCATATCGTCGCTCCATGCTTCCATATGCTTCTAGTCGTCATTCTCCCAGCCTCCGAGTGTAAGCCGCCCACTGCATACCTGTCCATAGATGAAGTAATCCCCACTAGTACAATGCAATTGAAGAATCTTGGTCACGAGCAGGGGCGGAGCTACAGGGGGGGCTAGGGGGGCTCCAGCCCCCCCTACTGTCTTCTAGGCAATGGAGCCCCCCCTGAGCCCCCACCATTTTTGAGGAGGAAGAAGGAAGAAGAAGGAAGAGAAAGGGAGAGAAAGAAGAAGGGAAGGAGAAAGAAGGAAGATGAGGAAGAATGAGCCCCCCCCTTGGCTCATTGGCTGCCTCCGCCACTGGTCACGAGCTTTATATCATATTTACATTGATAACAAGCACACTGATGACATATTTGCAAACTTGAACAATAGTTCTAACTTGCTAGACTAAGCATCCGGTTGCTTTTGCATGAGTCGTCCGCTCCATCAAGCTAGTAAGTGCTTTTACATGATGGAAATTGTCAACATAAAACTGCTAAAAGTATTGGCGGTAATGAATGAATGAATCCATGTATATGATTCGTGGAACAATGATTTCTAGCTACTATTCCAAATGACAACATAATATAAGCTTTCCTTTCATTCTCTTTTTTTTAAAAAAATAGCAAGCTTTCCCCGAGATGGAGGACCATACAGTAGAGAAACTGTAAGAGATAAGTATAGTTTATTTGTTACACAATATGACTATTAATTAGTAATTTTATCCTTTGGTTATACATGATGTAGATTATCATATATTAGAAATTATGTAATGACAAGGAGATGATTTATTCTATCTTGACAAGTTAATGTTCTGTTTAATTTTTATGGTAATAGATATACCCGATATATATTTTCATCAGCGGAGCATGTCATATTTCTTTAAATTAATTCTAATTTTATCATATCCACAAGGAATTAGCAATTGAATATCCACGGTGTTATAAGAAATCTTCAAATGAACTCAAACTCTTGATTGAGTCAGAAATTGCATGCCACTATAATCAAGTAAGGGCAATATAAATCAACAATCTAGCCTAGGAACTAGAACTACATGTAAGTTTTTGCAATATTAATGTATAAAAGCACAAGAACTTGATAGCAAAATCATGCAGTACTGGAAATCAATCTTTGTTGAGTAAATAATACAATCCTTGTGAGCCAATGCCATAAGAGGAGGGAGCCTCCAAGTGAAAGTGCATAGTGTTGACAGCACCTTCCCTGTCTTCGGAAATGCTCCAAACGGCTTCCTTGTGGGCCAAAATGAAGTTGCATTCCCATTTTATTTCCTATAGGTAGTGTTCGCACCTAAACGGTCATTTCTTTGAGCTAAATGGGTGTTTAAATGGGACAAATGCTTGTATGTGTGAAGAACATATGAACATACACAACCGATTAAATGGGTTTGGCTTGGCTGGCCAGTGACCACCATGTAGCGTTTAGACGGCTTGGCTGGCCACCATGTAGCGTTTAAATAGGCTCGGCTGACCACCTACAGGAAAGTCATGTCATTTGAGTTTCATCTTTCTCGACAAGTTGAGTGGTGGACTAGCAATCAATTTTCTTGATAAGAAATTGTTGCATGTTAGTTGTTAAGAAGATTGCTAAGGTAAAGAGCCAACTTGGCCTAGACTAAGTTCCAGATAATCGCAAAGCTAATATTTAACTGTTGATGTATAATAAAATCTTCACAGTTGTATTTCAACACATGTTGACGCGGTATCTAGTGAGAACACAACAATAGAATTTCATGTGAGCATTCACATCTATATGAACTAAGTTTCCTCTCTTACTCCCTACGCGTGCTTATATAATCACTTGCATTGTTCCGTAGAAGCATCATATCTCCATCTACATACTACACTAAGCTAGTCAAACTAAGGGATGGTAAAGTGTAAGACATCCAAAGGTAGGCAAAAGATCGAGATGAAGCGAATCGAGAATGAGAAGGCACGTAACGTATGCTTCTCCAAGCGCCGCCAAGGCATGTTCAAGAAGGCTAGTGAGCTCTCCATTCTATGTGGTGCAATGGTTGCTATTGTTTCCTTCTCCCCTGCTGGTAGGCCCTTCTCCTTTGGCAGTCCCTCTTTTGAGTCCGTGTTCAATAGCTTCCTCACTTTGATTGGTCCTGCTACAAGTGGTGGGAGTTGTGATAGTAATAGTGGAGAGAAAAATATTGTAAGGGAGCATTTAGAGTCTTCAGAGTTGGAACAATCAATTGAGGCTGAGAAGAAGACAAAGGAGAGGTTAAAGGAGGTGACTGAGCGTGATATGGATGGGCGTGTGATGGATTTGTTGACTACAGAAGTCTATTCATCAGGGCTTAATGAGTTGCAGGAATTCCACAAGAAGCTTGCAGCAATACAGGATATTGTCAAGGAAAAGGTCAAGCAGATGCTGCAAGAAGAAAGACAACCAACAAGGCCATATCCACCAGAGTTCTTGAATTTGGCTTCAAAGTACATACTTGATAGTGCGCAGACCGCCACACCAATTTCTTTCATGGCTCCAAATTTCAACCATGGAGTTGTTGATGGGCTTGATGGTAATGACTCCTCGGCTAGCGGTGTCCTTGCCATATTTAGCTCGGTAAACTGTCCCAGCAATCAACTTGATGGGTGATGGATGCGCATGGAATGGTTATAAGAATAACAATGATCAATCATATGTGCAAATATTGATCATTGATAATATGTAGAACATGTCAGTTGCCTTATTTATGTTGGATGTATGTCACCAAGATATATCTAGGACATTTGTCAAGATACATGCATCCAGGAGAGATATTACAATTGGAATTACTTTATGAAGATTGATTTGTCTCGTATTTGTATATGTTTGTACTATTTTTTCATGCATGCAATGAGTCCTTCCATATGATATATTGCTCTATTTCAAATAATTTGATCTGTTCCATTATATATATGGTTAAAATCTCTGAATAATTATGCATGCAGTGGGAATGGAAGATCCATATAGTTGCCTAAAACACCATTTGTGGGGGGACAAAATTTGTTACAGCTACTCCAATTTCGTGGTCTGTGCCGAAGGACATCATGAAGAGTTCTCTGCTATATGAAGAGTCTGATTGTTTGCTATATATATTCGGTAGTGGAGCTTGGACTGAAAATGAGAGGGGGCAAATCAAATGTATTTTTCTAACCAATGGCTAGTCCAGATTTTCCTAGTAATGGAGTGTTAGTTACTCCACAGTGTGTCAACCATTACCTCAGGTTAAGAAAAGTGATGGTGTACGTGACAAGGAGTGAATGGACTTGTTTTCAGGAATACTCCAAAATTACTCCCTTTCTTTCTTTCTTCCTTTACATCACATTGTAATAAAAACAAAAGCATAGAATGTAATTACTTGCAGTTCGGTCCCCTCAAGTATGGCCAAAGTCTGAATAACTTTCTAAACTATGTTTTGGTTCATTTTACCCCATAAACTATGTCATTTGGTCCAATTTACCCCTCGATACGATTTGTTATTTTTGTTTCTTCACACACCAGTTAAATCTTAATTTAAAATTTTGCATAATGGTAGTAGACATTACAACCATTTGTTAAAAATATATCATGATTTTTTTCCTCATTAATTTTTTTGTAATTTGCCTTCCAAGGATTAATTTCTTATTAAATGTTCTTACCCTATGAAAATAATGATGAAAAATTCATGATGTATTTTTCTAACATACAATATGATGTCATCTATCATTCTAAAAAAAATTAACCTTAGACTCCACCTGTGTGTGGAGAAACAAAAATTTTATCGAGGGGTAGTTTGGACCAAATAGAATAGTTTAGGGAGTAAAACAAACGAAAACATAGTTTAGATGGTTATTTAGACTTTGTTCATATTTAGACTAGGTAGAGTAATTTAGGGGGTGTTTAGATGTGTGGAAAGGGTGAAAAGTTTATGCATTGGGTTGCGTGCACAGAGAGAAGAAATAAACTGATACGGTTTCCAATGCATAAACTTTATGCAAAATGTAGTGAACTAAACACGGCCTTAGACTCTTTACTTTTTTTACTAGGTCAGTCGAAACAGGAGCATATATATTCTGCTTTGTAACCTCTTGTCAGAAAAGAATCAGAGAAGCTGAATGCAACCAGAGCTGAGGCAAGCCAAGCCAAGCCATCAAGCTTCATTACACTGCCGCATAAGCTTCGCTTGATGAAATGTTTGATGTGAAGTGATCCAAATACGAGTTTATATATTGTTTGCACTTTAATTTGCAGAGTCTTGCTACCCAGGTCTAAACTTTAGCATTCTTATTTGGATGCCAAATAAATATGAGGGCTAAACATAAGTTATTGTTAATCTAATCCCACAGATAATTGGTAATTATAGAATCCACTCTACCTGATTAGCCCAACTTCAGCCTATGTTTATATAGGCTCATTATAGCACACGTACAGCTAAATTTTAGCCCCCTATTTTAGCCAATACAAACACCCCCAATTTTGACCAATCCAAATTGTTTGGAAGATATGTTCGCCCAACATGTATTCTACTTAGGGATGGGAATGGGTCGGGCCGGCCCCGGCCTTGGACCCCGGCCCTATGGCCTCAAGGCCAATTTTAAGGGCCACGGGTCGACCCAATTTTAATGTTTAACTATGGCCTCGATGGCCCAGCGGGCCGCATGGGTCGCCCCAATACATTTTTAGACTATATTTATAAAAGCACTTTTAAATATATAAGAGATGGAAATTATATTAATGACATCTTAAAGTACAAATTTAAGGTTTTGGGTCGGCTCTACATGACCCACTGGGCCGATAGATTCCGGCTCTTATGACCCCTTTTCTATTTGAGACCGACCCACATGACCCATTGGCCTTGTTTTTTTGGTCGGACCAATTACCCAGTGGGTCGACCCGGCCCATTCCCATCCCTAATTCTACTTGCAACATCATGCCTCAAGAAAAAGAATATGGCATGAACAAGATTTCGTAGGTCGACACGGCCGCGTTTGGATGGTGGGGTAAAATTTTTTGCCCCAAGGAATCTTGCATGCATGAAGTACTAAATGAAGTCTATTTACAAAACCTTTTCACAGATGAGTGCAACTTTGCGCGACGAATCTAACGAGCCTAATCAATCTATGATTTGGTACAGTAATGCTACAGTAATCATCCTCTAATCGTGCGGTCAGAGGCCTCATTATATTCGTCTCGCGAATTTGCCAAGGGGTTGTGGAGGTAGTTTTGTAAACTGACTTTATTTAATACCCCTAATTAGTGGTCAAAATAGAGTGAAAAAAATTTCATCCTACAAAACCGATCGACCGTTCTAAATATAGCGAGTAGCGATTGACATCAGACAAGAGTACATGCATGGAATGCAACGATAAGAGTCTAGCTTCCATGTAAGAGCACGGCACGGATGAATGTTATACTTTAACACTTTGGTCACTGCTGGTCCTGTTCCTCCTGATGATGCTGATGGACTTCGCTCGGCCCGCGACGCCGTTTACTCCGCCGCGACGCGGGAGCTGTTGACAACGGGGGACCGCTCTGTTGACGATCAAAATTGGCACGGTTCATAAGAGGCAAGGTTAAGGCCAGAAGAGCCAATTCTGTGCTAACTCTTATTATTTTGCAAGATTGGTATATGTATGTGTTGTGCAGGACATGGTGATCATTTTTGGATATTCTGGACATGGTTTCATCAAAGACATCAAGAAGCCTTCAAAACAGCATCAAGATGAGGTCAAATCATGAGTTTAAGTACACCAAGACGAAGCCTTCGCCGAGACGATCGAAACGGACATATGGATTGCCTAATTTGGAGTCCGGACGGGAGAATTGCGGCCGTTGCAAGATCTTCTGTCTGGGAAAACCGGTGATACCGGTTTTGTAAACCGGTGGTACCAGTTTTAGCTGCTCAGGACCGAGGGAAATCCGGTTCAACCGGATTTAGAGACCGGTGGGACTGGTTTTTAGCAGATAAGTCCGAATTAGAGTTGTAATTCGATCCTAGGTCGGTTTTTGACATGTTTTTGACCCCTCACGGGTACAGGCCTCCCCACCCTACATATATGAAGGGTTAAGGCCGATTGAGACACATCCAATCGAACCCAAACACTATGCATTTATCTTTTTACTCCTAAACCCTAATTCTCTTCCAACCTCTCCATGCTGCTCGTCTACTGATCTCCACGACCATAGATGACGTCCTAAGGCTTGCTGGTCAACCTAGGGCACGTCCGGCGACGTTCACGCCCTGACGGGGTCCCTCCCGGGCGAGAGCTTCGACGGCCTTTGCTAGTTTGCTCGTAAACTAGTCGTTCTTCGCTACGTAAGTGCGTTGGTTATCCCTTTGCTGGTTTGCTCGTAAACCTCGCCGTTCTTCACCACGTAAGCGTGATAGTTATCCTCTCGAACGACTGATTCTGGCGAAACCCTAGAAATCCGGTATTACCGGTTTGCCAAACCGGTATTACCGGTTTGTGCTGCCTCGCTGCTGTTTGGTCTGTTCGCGACCCGCACGCTCTAGTGCACTCGGTGTGTTGACCGTAAAAGGCGTCAACACATTTTTGGCGACTCCGCTGGGGAAGAATATTCTGGTTATTGAAACAACCGAATTTTTCTGACCTAGCCATATACCTAATTGATTTACTATCTTGATTCGCCACTATAGTTGGATCTGGTCTTTTTGGACCGATTGCATCTATACTTGTGACTTTGCATCAGGCTGCTCAAGCCGGTTGCATTGTGTTTTGCTTACTCTTGCATATTGAAGATTAATAGAGGAGCAAATTATTGGTCATTGGTTGCTTGGAGTATCAAGAATATTTGGATTTATCTATCACAAGATCAGAAGCATCAAGACCTATTATGGCGGGCTATCAATACACTTCAAATCAGTTCATCTACAACGAGCCCAAGGTACAATTTGCAAATATATTACCTATGTCTAATAGTTATTTTGCAAGTACCACAAATCCTCATGTTGATGTTGCTAAATATGATACTAGTAAGCATATTGCATCGGCTAGTAATTATTCAGACAATTTTTATTATGCAAATTATGATTCTGAAAATTATTTGCAAAAGCCAATGTTAAATGATATGCATGCTTTGAATTTTAATGCCACTAGCAACATACAACATTATTCTCACACATCGGCTGTACAACCAGTTCAAGAGCCGATAAGCAATTATCAAGGCCAAACTAACATGGTGAGTTCGGCCAATTTTTATGAAATACCACATGCTATTAATTCTAATAATATTCAGCAAGGAGTTTCCTCTTTTTATTCATCGGCTGCAAATTCACACTATATGGTTATACCACAAAATATGCCGGTGAATGAGACGATTGGCCATGCTAATTCTAGCTATTCGGCCAGTTATTCTCAACCATCATATGCTCCGCAATATGTTACTAAAGTGGAGGTTACACCGATAAATTCAGCACCATATGCAAATGCTAATAATCATGATTCGGCTTCACATGTTACTCATAACAATAGCCGGATTAATGAAAATTCAGCTAGCACACATACACCTTCACATGTTAATTCAGCATATATTTTGTCTCAAAAATCATGTGCTACCAATCTCTATAACATTCAACAAGGTAGAGATGAATCGGTTTCTGATTATATAAGACGATTCAAAGAAACTAAGAATCGTTGTGTTAATTTGTCAATTTCGGATATAAACCTTGCTGATATATGTCTAAAAGGTTTAAGGTCATCTATTAGAGATAGAATAGATGTTTCTTATATTCTTTCGGTTGCGTCAGTACAAATAAGAGCTTTAAATGTGGAGCTTCTAATGATGAAAGAGAAGAAGAACGATTCAGATTTGAGAAATAGTTCGGTTATTACAACAACTGAACGATCCGGATCTGTTCAACCAAAAGAAACAAGCTTGGCTGTACAAAATCAGGTGAATCACAAGAAAACAGCTATGCTTGATTTTTCAAATGGAGTTGTGCATTTATATGGAGATCATGTTATTGAGCAAAAATTTAGGACTGAACAAGGTTCGGTCAGTAAAGAACATCGAAGGAATGAAGAACACAACTCTAGGATCAAGGAGAAGGCGTCATCGTGCCAGAATCCGGTGGTTTCCAGCAGCCCTGGAAAAACCGGTATTACCGGTTTACCAAACCGGTATAACCGGTTTCTGCAGAACAATGTTGCAAGCTGTCGTCAAAAGAGGAAGCACGACATTATTCATATCAAAGTTCCTCGCCTCTCCAATATATTTGATAAGGTATGCTTTACAAGTAATTTACCTAATTCCCAATCAGATCATATGTTTTCAATTAATTCATCTACTGGTGATAATTCTATGAATAATCCTAAAAGATCGATTGAGAAAGGTGATTTATTTGTTAGCAATAAAATGAATTCAGATATTGTCAGCAAGTGCATTGTGAAAATTAGAAAGGCTGATAATAGTAATATTTTGGCATTTAAATTTTCTACATCATCATTGCCAAAGTTTTTGTCTTCATGGTTTGCTTGTGGTCATTCTGGATTTAAAAGCAAGAAACCAAAGTTGATAAACATTGTGAAGCCCGATGATAATATAGTGATCAATTCCAAAATATCGGGTAAAGGAAGCACAAGTAAAGGTATAGCCGAATGGATCGATAATAAATCTGAACCGTTCGTTTGCTTAGCCTTGAAACCTTCTCCACAAAAGAATCAACTAAAGAAGACAAAGTACACTTTTGATTTGACTTTGTGTGATGACTTATTTGATATCTTGTTTGAGCATAATTTTATTAAGTTATTTGATCACAAAGTCATGCCATCACTTCTGGAACTAAAAGAGCAAGAATATTGTAAGTGGCATAATTCATTTGATCATAGCACTAGCCATTGCAATATTTTTCGCCAAATCATTCAATCGGCCATTAATGCAGGACGATTGAGATTTGCTGAAATTTCAGAGGATGACCAGTTGACTCCAATTGGTTTTGATGGCAAGGGATCATCAGATCGGTTAACATCAGCCGGTTCATGCAAAGATCCAAGAGAAATTGATAAAAAGGAAAATTCAATACCCTCAAGTGATAACGAGGACATCGTTCATGATTTGCATATTCCAAAGAACGATGAGCCCATGAAAATTCCAGAAGGCACTGGAGGGCATGCGAATTCTTCCGAATCGAAGCAAGAGCCAGTTACTCCTGCTGTGCTGGAAAAAGAGGTTAAACCGGTTTGGCAAAGAGGTTTAACCGGTTTTCCAAAAGCGGTAAAACCGGTTCGTGAAACCGGTGAAACCGGTTTTGGTCTGAAGTGTCCCAAAATGCCAAGACCTGATCTTTCTAAGGGACGTGGAGCAAAAGATCATAATGAGCACAAGAGCAGAAAGCCGAAGCTCACATTCAATGAACTTCTGGCTAAATATCAGAAAGAAAATAAAGCCAAGCGTGCTCATCGGTCAAATGATGTCAAATCATCTAGAGTGTCTCTAAAACACAAATCCAAAAATTGGAATCGGCCAAGAGAAGACTTTCATGCAGCAGGGTCATATCCTCCTTTTGGGTCGCCGATGACAATCCCATAT
>CM014278.1:77166084-77180705 GCA_004135705.1 Alloteropsis semialata
CGGGGCTAGATGGCGGCGCGAGGTGGAGAGGAAGTGAAAGCCTAGGGTTCCACCGAGAGGCGAGAAGACCGGAGAAGACCGGGGGATATTTATAAGAGTGCAAACTAGTCTCGCCGGCACAAGCCCTATTCCCTCTCCGCTTTCCTTCCAGGCGCCCTGCTCCGTCTTCCTTTCCGGCGCTTCATCTCCTCAGGGGTGTTTACTTCCCCTCTCATTATGCAGAATGAGGTCATTTTGCAAACTACGCGCTTTTCAATGCACTTTTTTCTCTCTGTGCACGTGGCCCAATGTGCCCATTTTGCATTCTCATTTTGCATTCTATGTAACTAAACACCCCCTAAGGGAAAGGAGTGTCCTCGCTATAGATGGCCATATGGCACGAGCCCATTGGGCCGGCCCAAAGCACGAAAATTTGGCCCGGCACGGGCACGGCCCGGCACGGCCTTTCGTGGGCCCGTGCCAGCCCGGCCCGTATAGCGGGCCGTGCTTGGGCTGGATGTTGGGCACGCGGGCCGGCCCGGCCCGGCCCGATAAAGGCCGGGCCCAACGGTCGGCACGACGGGCCCCACGATCGGCACGAAGATAGCAAAAAAACACCTCATATTTATAATAAATGTTTGTTCAATTTTATATTTGTGTGAATTTTTTATGGGTATCTGTGAAATTTATGAGTTTCGTTGAGAAAATAATTGTGGTTTTTATTTATCTGTCAATATTTTAAATTGATTGATGTATTTTTTTGATTTACAGGGCCTGGGCTGAGCACGGGCCCATGGGCTCCATGGGCCGTCGGGCCGGCCCGGCACGCCTAAGGACTGGCCGGGCCGTGCTTGGGCGGCCAGGTGAGCCCGTGGGCCGGCCCGGCCCGGCACGGCAGTTCACCGTGCCCTACCGTGCCCGTGCCTTGACGGGCCCGTGCCGGCCGTGCCCGGGCCGGGCCGGCCGGGCCGGGCGGTCCGAATGGCCATCTATAGTCCTCGCTTCAAAAAAAAAATCCCCGTCCAGTCGCTGCCGCTCCGTCTCCCCGTCATGATCTGCAACGGCACCTCCACACCTCGGCCACCACCTCTGCACCCACGACTCGACGCCTCCAAGATTGTAACACCCAAATTCCATCATGTAATAAATTATAGCAACTTTGTTTAGGTTGATCTTAGGTTAAATGAATTTATTTTCCTTTATTTAATTTGTGGCCTTAATTACTTAAACATTAATTAATTAATTTTAGTTCAACAAGTGAATGTTGCATCTCATGCCTTGCTTTTGTTTTCGTTTGCTTGAGTGATCTCTGTGACATCCTGGTCCAAGGCTTAATAGGATTGATAGAATACTCATACCAACAAGTTGCAACTTCTTTTCCGGAAGCTCATCTCGAAAGAACTCTGAGGTTAAGTGTGCTTGGCCTGGAGCAATTTCGGGATGGGTGACCGACCGGGAGGTTCTTCCCGGGTGCGCATGAGTGAGGACAAAGTGCGCAGAAAAGACTTGTGTTGGTCTGTGAGGGGATTCTTGAGATCCTAGAGAGCTCCCAGGCGTAAGCGGGCCCAGACCCAGGGGTCGGGACGTTACAATTGGTATCAGAGCCGACTCTCGCGGTTTCACGGGCGCGTGGGGTCGCAGTTGCGCAGGCATGGTGCGCATGGCTGGTGTGGGCCCGGAGTGGTCACACAGCATGGCACATGCGCTGGCACTGGGCACACGGACGTGGCCAAGAGAGGACGTTCCTGGCTTGGGGTTGACCGACGAGGACGTCGGTCTTCTAAGAGGGGGAGGATTTGACATCCTGGCCCAAGGCTTAATAGGATTGATAGAATACTCATACCAACAAGTTGCAACTTCTTTTCCGGAAGCTCATCTCGAAAGAACTCCGAGGTTAAGTGTGCTTGGCCTGGAGCAATTTCGGGATGGGTGACCGACCGGGAGGTTCTTCCCGGGTGCGCATGAGTGAGGACAAAGTGCGCAGAAAAGACTTGTGTTGGTCTGTGAGGGGATTCTTGAGATCCTAGAGAGCTGCCAGGCGTAAGCGGGCCCGGACCCAGGGGTCGGGACGTTACAATCTCAAACTCCTATCCAAATTCGAATCCTATCCAATTATCTCTCAAACTTCTCAAATTCTAATTCAAACAAAGATCAAAACATTTCTTTTCCCTCTTTTTCCCTCTCTCTCATTTTGGCCCGGCCCACTTCTCTCTCTTTCTCTCCCGTTCTCCCGCCGGCCCAACCAACCGGCCCATCCGGCCTTCTCTCCCTCCCACATTCTCTCTCGCCCTCTCTCTGACCTGCGGGTCCCGCCTGTCGGCGCGCCCCCCTTCTCCTTCCTCCAGCTGCTCGCCCGACCGAGCCGCCGTCCCCCACGTCCCCAGGATTCCCTCCCCCTCTTCAAGCCTCCATCAACTCGCGCCGAACCCCGGTCCCTCGCCCGTTCTCCCCTCCTTCATTCCTCTCGGCAACGGCCGAATCTTCAAGGCCATCAATGGCCGGACCTCCCGCGCACTCTTCAATTCCTCCCCGAGCGGAGCCCTCTCTTTCCCTCTAGGCCCCTATAAAACCCGACGAAGCTCCCTCCTCGCGCACACACACTCCACACCTCAAACCCACCTCTCCTGTGCGCCGAATCGCTCGCCGGAGCTCGTCAGTGCCGCCGCCGTGAGGTAATCACCGCCGCCGGCTCGATTCAATGTTCCCCGCCCTCCTTTAACCCCCTTGCTCCTCTACGCTCGAACTCAGGATCATCAGGAGCACGTACTTGGAGTTTGGGAGCCACTGCAATCACCGGAGAACCTTCCCCGCCGTCCGTCCGAGCTCGCCGACGCTCCTCCTCGTCGCCAACCCACCTCCGTCCCCCAATCGGCCCCATCAATCCCTCTGGTGAGCTCGCCATGTTTCCCCGAACACCCCTGTGCCATTTGTTCACGTCCTAGTGCACCATAGCGCCGTTTAGCGTCCACGCCGGCGAGTCCCCGCCGCGGCCACGGCGGCGCCGCCGTCTTCCACCGTCGCCGGCGCTCCCTTTTATTCCGCGCCGTCCAATCTTAAATCAAGGGCCCAGATCACCCCCCGATAACGGTCAACTGGGGTCAAACCCGCCGGTCGCCGACCATTTTGCTAAAGAGACCCCCGGTTTTATCTTATTCAACCCGCAGTCCATGCCATGTGTAAAGTATTTATACACATGCCCTTAGAGTTTCTGTTTAGGCCCCTGATCTTTTGAATAATTTCGCCCGCCGTCCTGTCCTTGGTTATTTCACTTGCTAGCCCCTGAGATCTATGGTTATTTATGTTTTAGTCCTTAGTTTTTAATAAAACAGTACGCAGACTTTAGTTTTAATTGCATATAGGCCCCTGCAATCTTGTTATTAGTGTAACTTCGTCGTTTTAAATCCGTTTTGGGCGATTTTCGCGTCCACGCGATCGTCTCTGCATGCTCTTTAGTTTAGGCTATTTGTTCTGTGTTTTTAGTACTGTTTGATGTACTGTTTTTATTTATTTTGTTGTATGTCTTGTGTGATCGTGTAGAGAACGTGCCGTACGTGGAAGATCAGGAGCAGCAGCTGTTTGAAGAGGACCAACAGCAGTTTGTTGAGGAAGGCAAGTGGCCTCCCTCTACATGAACATTCTTTTTGTCCCATTTACATTCATGAAATTCACTTTTACTTTACTGTTATGCATTAATTTTGACGGGTCACCCATTAGGACATGACTAGATCTTTTTACCTTGAACCTTGAATCACCTGGTTATATCATGGGTAGAAATGCTTAGCTTGCTTAAACTTGGGATGGTTCTGTTACCTTTTATGCAAATGTTAATCATGATTTATTTATTGTTGTTATATTCTTGCTTAATTACAAGATCATCATGATTAATTGGAACATGGAGAACCACCCAAGAAAACAGTGCAACCACAGTGTCACATGGCTCTGAACTTAGCTAATTAATTAGACTTGGGGTTAGTTAGTGGCCTTACCGAAAGGGCAAGGAGGGGGACGGTGAAGGGGTCATAGCCCGGTCCTCTTGGAGGAGTAGCCTTTGCTAAGGTACGGTCTCATTAGGGAGGGTTATGGACCTCACCGCGGCTGAAACTCTAGCGGGCTGCTAGTTAACTTTGGGTCTTTGTAAAGGCTTCGTAGTGAACCCTCGCCACTCACCAAAGGAAGTGTTTAAGGGCCTTGCAAACTCGGGCGACAAGGGGAACACGAGCTGTGGGTAAAGTGTACAACCTCTGCAGAGTGTAAAACTGATATATCAGCCGTGCCCACGGTTAAGGGCGGCTTGGACCCTCACATGATAATTGAACTTAAACTTGATCTTAACTTGTGGTTCTTGGTCTTGGTGGAATAATTTTGGGTTATCCTGCTTAATTTTGGGATGGTATAAACTTACATCTAGTAACTAGGTGCTTGCTAATAAAACTTGATCAACTAAAAGTGCTAACCGCATGAGCCTGAACCCCTTTGATGGCCTTGCATTTTTCCCCCACTTGTTGAGTACCAACCATAAGTGTACTCACCCTTGCTAAACAACTGCTGTTCAGAAAATAACAATGATGTGGAGTACTTCAGCGACTTTGATGAGTTCTAGGCGCGTCAACTAGTCAAGTGCCTGTGGATGAAGTCAAGGAGCTGTTTTATCGTATTAGGTTGTCGGTGAACGTTTAAGACCTTCGTGTCTATTTACGATGAGTGTAATAAAGTTATGTACTCTCTTTTGTACGCTTTTGAACATTGTCTTTGATATATTCACTGATGACGTCAACATATGTGTGATGAACGGATCCTGGCACACATATGTGATGCATTCGATTTTGTCCTTAAAATCGGGTGTGACAGAAGTGATATCAAAGCCTGGTTGACTGTAGGACGCCAGCCTAGCTAGAAAATGGTCGAAACATAGGATTTATTATCTTAGTCAGCCTTTCTGCTCTTAGGAAAAATTTTATTTGCATAAAAACTTACTCTGTTCCTGTTCTATCTCTTTTTGTTCTTGTACTTAGTTTTGTTCTTGCTCTATCACAGATGGTCAGGCAGAGACAGACAGCACGCAAGAGCACCGGAGGCAGGAGGCGTATCGCTCCTACACAGCCAGTTCCACGACTTCCACCAGTGGTGGAACAGGAGGAGACAGAGCCCGAGGAGATCCACTACTTCCAGGAGATGGCAGATGGAGACATCGTTCCGGTGGACCCCGCAGTTGACGCTCCACCAGCACCACCTGCTGCTCCTGCTCTGGAGGCTCCAGTACCTGCTGCTGGAGGACAGCCGGATGACGGCCACGACGCAGACCAGGGCCTTGGTCAGGAGGACCAGGGCGAGGCACAGGACGTTGTTTCTGGTGTGGGCCAGAACGACGTGCCAGTTGGACGGGTTGAGTTCGTGCAGGCTACCTACGAGTCTGAGACCTCAGTCAATGAGACTGGCACCTTCCCCAAGATGCTGATGGACGTGCTACAGGAGTTGGGGAACAATGTCAGGCCCCTCTACATGACGCAGCGTGTCTCCAACCCAGGGATGCCGGTCTTCTACATCACCCGGGTCCACATCCGGGAGGCTTCTGACACTGGTGGATACAAGACCTGCTCTATGCACGACTCCGACATCCCCTACTCCACCGTCACCGCCTCCGTCAGCAGCGCTGCCAGGAGAGCTCTGTGGTCTCTCTGCCACGCCCGCCGTGGTGAGCTAAGCATCACGGAGTACCGCCACCTTCCACGACGTGCTAGTGGCACAGAGGTGACCCACGTGCCACTGGGAGGACCTCACGAGCCCCGCATCGACAACCTCGCTCGTGTCGTCGCTGGTCTCAACACAGACGTGGAGGGCACAGCTTCCGACCTCATGGAGACTGCTCAGAGACTGGCCAGTGCTCAGGCCAGGATCAGGCAGCTGGAGGCACAGGTGGCAGGTCACGTGCCACCAGTGGAGGCAGATAGAGCCGACTGTCCCGCCGCTTCACCCCCGCGCAAGAGGCTTCGTACTGGAGAGCCAGGCTCTATCACCGGTCTTTTAGGATAGCTTTAGGAGAGTCTACCAGAATAAGTCATCGCGTTAGAACCGTTCCTGCAAGGACGTGCGATGTTTATGTTTGCTTGTTTGCTTTATGTTTGAGTTGGAGTTTTTGTAATGTCTGTCATGTTTTTGTGGAGTGATGGCCACAAATACATTATTAAATAATTAAGTTAAAGTCAGTTCTTGGTTTCAATCTTGGCTCTGTTCTTTCTATCTTTATCAGTTTATCTATCTTATCTAAAGCATTCCTCTAACGATCAGATGGTAAATACCAGGAGAGGCGGAGGACGTGACATTCCAAGTGTCAGACGTGCTCACGTAATCAACCATCAGAACCAAGCACCACCTCCACCCCCAAACCCAGCAATGGAGCAGTTTCTACAAGCTCAGATGCAGTTGCTGCAGGATCTCACTCAGACTGTGCAAAACTTACAGGCACAGCAGAATCAGCCGCCACAGATGCCTCCACAAGCCCGGGACAGGCACCGGGATTTCATGAGTCACCACCCGCCAACTTACTCTCACTCGGCGGACCCTCTGGATGCTGATGACTGGCTGAAAGTCATTGGCAAGAAGCTGGACATCACCCAGTGTACAGACCGTGAGAGAGTCTTGTATGCTGCTGGATGCCTGGAAGGAGCTGCATCCGATTGGTGGGATGCATACACAGCTGCCCATGCCAACGCCGACACTATTACTTGGGCAGAGTTCAGCAACAGTTTCCGCCTGCATCACATCCCAGCTGGTGTGACGAAACTGAAGAAGAATGAGTTCTTGGCTCTGAAGCAGGGCCATATGTCAGTAAGCGAGTACCGGGACAAATTCATCCAGCTGTCCCGCTACGCGCCCAATGAGGTCGATGATGATGAGAAGAAGCAGGATCGCTTCTTGGATGGTCTGATCGGGCCGCTCAAATATCAGCTGCAGAGCCATACTTTCCCCACATTCCAAAGGCTTATAGACAAAGCTATTGGCCTTGAGAACACTCGCAAGGAGCTCGGTGAGCTCAAGAGAAAGTCCCAGTCACAGGGATAGTCAAGCAATAGCCGCCCGCGCTTCAACTCTCAGCAAGGGTCACAGTTCCGCTCTGGAGGGCAGGGTGGAAACTATCAGCAGAACCAGCAGTACCGCGGCCAGCAGCAGCCGCAACGCTTCAATCAGCAGACCCAGCGCGGTCCTAACTTCCAGCAGAACAGGTCTGGCAGTTCATCTGGCGCCCCAGTGCGCAACAACAATGGCAGCAACAACAATCCTGTCGCACCAGTTCCACCCAACGGCTGTTTCAAATGTGGAGAATTGGGGCATTATGCTAACAACTGCCCCAAGCGCAACATGCAGACACCACAGGGCCAGAAGACTAATGGTCAATGGCCTGGATCATAGACTCCACAGATGCGCAACGGGAATCAGAATTCCCAAGGCAACAAGGGCCAGCAGAACTACATGCGTGGACGGGTGAACCACGTGTCAGCTGAATCAGCCCAGGATGCTCAGGACGTTGTGCTCGGTACGTTCCTTGTTAATTCTGAACCCGCATCAGTTTTGTTTGATTCTGGAGCATCGCATTCTTTCATTACTGAGCAATTTGTGGAAAAATATAATATGCCTATGAGCCTTATGAAGAAAACACTGCTAGTTAGTTCCCCGGGCAACGAGATGAAGGCTACTCACTTATGCCCGCGGGTGAATCTGAAAATCATGGGGGTAGACTTTCTAGCAAACCTTATAGTCCTCAATTCTAGTGGGATTGATGTGATTCTTGGAATGGATTGGTTGACAAAGTGTAATGGAGTGATTCAATGTGCCAAGAAGTCAGTGCTCTTGACCAGTCCTCAAGGAGATCAGATTGAGTTCGTTGCTAGCATGCCATCCACAGATGAAGCAACGGTGAATCAATCAAGGGAACACCTTTGGAGGAGATCAAGGTCGTGAGTGAGTACCCAGACGTCTTTCCGGAGGATTTACGAGGTATGCCACCCGACCGTGACATTGAGTTCCGTATTGATCTCTTACCTGGCACTGCACCTATATTCAAAAGACCCTATAGGTTGGATGTTAAGGATTTAAGTGAACTAAAGAAACAAATAGAAGAGCTATTAGGAAAAGGATATATCCATCCTAGCTCATCACCTTGGGGAGCCCCTGTCATCTTTGTTGATAAAAAGGATGGCACTAGAAGGAGGTGTGTTGATTATAGAGCTCTCAATGATGCTACCATCAAGAACAAATACCCACTACCCAGAATAGAAGATCTGTTTGATCAGATGAGAGGTGCTAAAGTATTCTCCAAGATTGATCTGCGGTCAGGATACCATCAGTTGAGAATTCAACCAGAAGATATCCCCAAAACAGCGTTCACCTCTAGATATGGGTTATTTGAGTACACCGTGATGTCGTTTGGATTGACCAATGCCCCGGCGTACTTCATGTACTTGATGAACAAGGTGTTCATGGAATATCTTGACAAGTTTGTAGTGGTGTTCATCGACGATATCTTGGTGTTTTCTCAGAATGAAGAAGAACATGAAAAACATCTGAGATTGGTACTACAGAAACTCCGAGAGAATCAGTTGTATGCCAAGTTCAGTAAGTGTGATTTTTGGTTGAAGGAAGTTTCTTTCCTTGGTCATGTCATCACCGATGGAGGAATAGCAGTTGATCCCAGCAAGGTTCAGGATGTGTTGAATTGGAAGCCACCTACGAATGTGTCCGAGATCAGGAGTTTCCTTGGTTTGGCAGGATATTACCGCAGATTCATTGAAGGATTCTCCAAGATTGTGAAACCACTCACTTCGTTGTTAGAAAAAGAACGAGAGTTCAAATGGGATGAAGCTTGTCAGAATTGTTTTGAAGAGCTGAAGAAGAGGTTAACCACGGCCCCCGTGTTGATAATGCCAGATATACACAAAGGGTTCGATGTCTATTGTGACGCTTCACGTCTCGGTCTTGGTTGTGTGTTAATGCAAGAAGGCAGAGTAGTAGCTTATGCATCAAGGCAGCTGAGGAAGCATGAGCAAAACTATCCGACTCATGACTTGGAGCTAGCCGCTGTCGTGCACGCACTGAAGATTTGGAGACATTATATGATTGGAAATAAGTGTCAAATTTTCACAGACCATAAAAGCCTGAAATATATCTTCACTCAGAGGGATCTCAATCTCAGACAACGCAGATGGTTGGAATTGATAAAGGATTATGACTTGGATATTCAGTACCATCCTGGCAAGGCCAATGTCGTGGCAGATGCTTTGAGTCGGAAGAGTCAAGCGAATATGGCTATAGCTCGACTAATGCCTCAAGAATTGTGTTGGGAAATGGAACGGCTCAATCTCGGAATCCTCTATCAATCAGAAGCTATGACTATGGAGATTGAACCTACTCTTGAGCAGGAAATCAGGCAAGGTCAGTTGACAGATGCTAAGATCAAAGAAATCAAGATTTTGATTGGTTTAGGAAAAACAACTGTCGGGGTTCTCTACCGCCGGCAAGTAAATTTCTACGATCGCGTGTCAGGGTCCGGATGGTGACTCAAGAGACAGGGGATTTAGACTGGTTCGGGCCTCCGGAGAGTAACACCCTACGTCCTGTGAGTGCCGATGTTCTCAAGTCCAAGTCTGTAGTAGGGGGTACAAACTAGTCGGGAGAGGGAGGGGGTCCCAAGTCCCTGTGCCGTGTGAGTGAGTGTGCTGTTCGCGCTGTGTTCAAATGTTCGTTCGCTGTCCGTCTCCCCCACACTAGTGCCCCTTCGGCCCCTTTTATAGTCTCAAGGAGAGAAGGGAGCGGGAGGTAAGAAAGAAGAAAATTACAAGGGGAGTTACTGCCCCCGAGGCCTTTAACTTGCGCCGCGTGCCAAGCCGTACGGGGAGCAGGTGTTGACGAAGCGGGGCGCTCCGCCAGACCCGGGATCGTACGCCCCGGGTGGTTGATGTAGGAGACTTCTCGGGTAAGTCTCCGGGTAGTTCCTGGGTCGTGGTTGACTTGCTCGAGGCCTTTGGGAACTCCAGGTGTCCTCCTCAGGCTCCAGGTGTCGTCCTTGGGCGCCTGGGGTCGTCCTTGGGCGCCTGATGTTGCGCATGCGTTTCTCCCAGGACTGTAGCGTTCCTGTTCAGATGAGACGGGCGCCACTGTGGCTGCCGTGGCAAAGGACGGACGCCCATCATGCTCTGGTGCGGCGGGTACCAAGTGGGTACGGTACCGGATGGGCCGGGACGGGACGCAGCCGAGTAGTTTGGCCGGGCGAGCCGGAGACTCCTCGGAGGCGGAGAGCTCCCCGGGCGAGCCGGAGACTCCTCGGAGACGGAGAACTCCCCGGGCGAATCGGAGAGCCACTCGGGGGCGGAGAACTCCCCGGGCGAATCAGGGAACCACTCGGAGGCGGAGAACTCCTCGGGCGAATCGGAGACTCGTCGGGCAGCCTCCGAGCTGTCGGGGCATGGAGGATCCGCTTGATTTGGGTCTTCGGCTTTTGTTTTTGAGGGGTGGTTTATCGTGAGGACCCGGATTAAGGGCTTGGTTGGGTACCCCTAATCCAGACCCTCGTCAGTAGCCCCCGAGCCTGGGGGGGAGATGGAGACTCGCGTCCAGGCTGAGAGGCAGCGTAGATATGGTAAGTCACGATTCTTCCGGTGGGGGCGCGCAAGCGCACCCGCCGGGTGTAGCCCCCGAGCCTTGAGAAGAGCTGGTGCTCTTGTTAAGGTTTTTGAGCCCGAGTAGTTTGCCTTGGAGGTCGTCGGGGTTGGGAAGCTTGTCGGGGACGCTTCGTTGGTGGGCCGGGCCGCTGCCCAACCGTCGATGGGCCGAGCACTGGAGCGCCGGCCTGATTTTTTCACCGCGTGGAGGGAGGGTGCGCCTTTTGAGAGAGTCAGGTGAGGCGACGTGCGCACGTCGCGAGGCGCCGGAGGTGGGCCCGCGCATTTAATGCCGCAGCCGTTCCGCCGCGCCGCTTCCCCCTTTTATAGCCCTGAGCCGCGGCCGCTTAGGGTTTAGTTTATTCCCATCGCTTCGCCTTCCGCCGCACTTCGTCTTCCTCGCCGTCGCGCTTGCTCTCTCGCGTTCTCCGTCGCCGCCGCGCTTTTCCGAGGGAGGAGAGACCAAATCCCCGCACCGCCCACGTCGCCTTCGTCTTGCGACCTCACGATGTCGGTCTGGGAGCGCTCCAGGGTGACGCAGAGGCAGTTGGAGGGGCTCGTGCGGGATGGCTCGCTGCCGCCGCTGACGAAGGCCGAAGAATGGAAGGTTCCGGGTACGGAGGACTACCCCCGACCGCCGCGCGGGTACGTGGTCTCCTTCACCGCTTTCCATGAGCGCGGGTTCTCCGTCCCCGCGGGGAGATTCATCCGGGCCGTGCTCAACGAGTACGAACTGGAGCTCCAGCACATCAACCCCAACGGGGTGCAGCAGATGGCGGTGTTCGTCGCGCTCTGCGAAGGGTACTTGGGGATGGAGGCCCATTGGGACCTCTTCCGGTACTTTTTTAAGTTCGTGCTGCATGCCGCCGAGGGTGGCGTCCCCGCGACGCTCGGGTGCGCCGTATTGAAGGCGAAGCAAGGGCGGTCGAAAGACTACATCACGGGGGCCCTGATCAGCTCGAACAAGGGGTGGCACCCCGGGTGGTTCTACCTCAAGAACGACCCGAAAACCCCCTTTCGGAGTACACCGGGAGGTCATTCGAGAAGGCGCCCGACCATTGGGGGTACGGGCCCGAGAAGAAATTGCAGGAGAAGCTCCTCGGGAACATCTGGAAGGCCCTCGCGCGACTCCGCGACGCGAAGGTGTCCGCGGCGGAGGTCATCGGCGGGTACCTCTCGAGAGGTATCGTACCGCTGAGGCGGCGCACCCTCCAGATCTGGCAGATGGTTCCGGCGAAGGCCCCCTTCGTGGGGACCGTGACGATGAACCCCTTGCCCTCGAGGCCGAGGTGGAGCGCCGGGTGACGGCAGCGGTGGGAAAGGCCCATGACGCATATCCTCCCCCGGGCCTTCTCCCTATGCTCCCGAATGCCCGCATCAAGGCTCTGGTAAGGCTTCCTTCATCCGCCTTGAATTCAACCCCGAGTAGTTTTTGGTTTGCTGATCCCGAGTTCTGTAGGTGAAGAGCCATGACTGCTCCTTCTCCCTGCCGCCGCTTCCCAAGGACAGGGCGAAGAATCGGGCCGAGGCCGAGCGGGCCAAGGCAAAGAAGGACCGCCGGGAGAAGTGGAGGATGAGCGAGGTGGCCAAGCGGGAGAGGAACGCCGAGCGGGTCTCCGAGGATGAGGACCCCGAGTCGGAGCCCGCGGAGGGGGACTCGAGGAGCGACGACGACGAGGAGAGCGACGACGAGGTCGCGCCCCCCAGGAAGCTTAAGGCGGTTGCGGCGATGACCGCCTCATCCTCGGCACAGGAGCCGAGGTCCAGCGGGAGAGGGAGAACGCCCCCGCCGGATGCCGGGGGGGGGAAGCTCTCGGTCGGACCGGCATCGACGGTCTTCCGGGGACAGCCAGCGCGAGAGGCGCAGCCGCACGCCTCCGTCCACCCGTTATGTGCCCGAGGAGGGGAAGAGTTCCCGACGGGACGCGGTCTCCCCCCGTCGGGAGAGGAGCCGGAGCCGGGACCTGTCGGAGCGCGCCCACAAGGGGGGTTCGTCGTCGGGGGCGTCGCGCTCCCCCAAAAGGTTCGCGCCACGAGACGACAGGCGGCCGCCGCCAGCCCTTCAAACGACGCGGGCGTCGAGCGAAGGGCGGGACGCGCCCCGGACGCCCGTTCCTGCCGCAAGGGCAGATCCTGTTGGGGGCAGGGTCTCGCCCGCGCCGCCCGTGGTGGAGGCGCAGGCCCCTTCCGCCCCGGTGAGGGCCACGACGGGGCGGCCGGATCCGTGCCCGGTCGAAGGAGGAGGCCCGACTGGTCAGGCGGCGCCCCCCTCGGGCAGGGGCGCCGAAACCGCGCAGGTGGCCCCCGCCCCAACGGCGCTCGCGGGGTCCAAGAGGCCCGCATCCCCGAAGGACCCAGCGCCGACGGGTCCCAAGCGGCCTCGGACCATCTCGTCGAGGTGAGCGATGATCTGTCCTTCTCGAGTGGTTTTTGTTTTCTCTATGGTTGCCATTTTTCTCAGCCGGGCTCCCCGACTTGTGATGCACCAGTCGGGCCGACACTCCGCTCGTGGTGGCGCCGAGGAAGATGCTACGCTGGCGGCGCAGACACCGAGGCCCGCGGCGGAGCAGGCCGAGAAGGTGACGCCGGAGCCCGCGGCGGAGCCGGCCGAGAAGGCGACGCTGGTGCCCTCGGCGGAGCGGGCCGAGGAGGTGACGCCGGTGCCCTCGGCGGAGCGGGCCGAGGAGGCGGCGCCGGTGCCCTCGGCGGAGCAGGCCGAGGAGGCGGCACAGAGGGTGGCGCCCTCCGTGGAGGAGAAGGTGCCGGAGGGAGACGGCGACAGCCCGGGAGATGCGCTCCCGACGGGCCTGGTCGCCACGCAGGCCGTCCCTACGGAGGCGGCTGTCACGGCGCTCCAAGCCGAGCTGGAGCAGCAGCTGGCGGGGACGGCCCCTCCTGCCCCTCAGGAGGCGGCGAGCCACCCTGGGGCGGGGGAGGCCGCCCTATCTGGTGACGCGGCCGTAGCCGAGGCCGAAGAGGTTGCTGCCGGGGGGGATGGTCGCGGGATTGCTACCTCTCCGGGGACCGCGGCCGGCCCCAAGGAAGCAGAGGCGGGGACGTCCGGCGCCCTTCAAGACGCTGCCATCCCGGCGGCGGCAGCCGCTGCAGCCCCCGAGCCCTCCTCCGGGGTGGTTCCTCCAGAGGTCGTCGTGCTCGAGGACTCGCCGGAGGGTAGCTCGCGGAGGGTCGACGGCGAGCCCAGCAGGGGACCGATCGTGGAGTCCCCAAACCCTTCGAGCCCCTCGAGCGAGGGCCTGGACTTTCTCCGGGAGACGCCGGGGATGATGACGATGGATCGTCGTTTCGACACGATCGTACCCATCGAGAACAACCCGAACCTGCCGTGCGAGGGTCGGTTGTTGTGGTACGATCGTCAGAACCCGGGGGATCCCATCTTCGAGCTTGACGACACGTCGGAGAGGGAGCAGTGCCGACTTCTCGCGGAGGGCCTCAATAATATGAAGGAGGTCTTCAATAAGATGATCATCGGGCCTTCCCGGGTGAGTTCTCGGGTTTCGTTCTTCTGGTCTTGGCGCCGTTTTGGGGTGTGTCTTACCGCTCCTCTTTCTGCTTTCGTTCAGAAAATCATGGAGCGCAGCTCCGAGAAGTCCCTGTTCCTCCGCCGGGAGGCCGGGCTTTGGCCCGTCGTCCAACAGCTGAAGGCCGAGAAGGAGCAGCTCGAGGCCCAGCTGACCGAGGCCCGGGAGGCCAGGGACGAGGCGATTGAGGATGCCGCGGAGGAAAAAGCCATCCTCGAGGCGAAGGTGGAGGAGGCCGAGAAGACGGTGATGGAGGCGCTGGTGGCCGCCGACACCTCCAACCGGGCGAAGGACGCCGCCGTGCAGGAGGCCGAGGGGCTGAAGGAAAAGGTGGCGGACCTTCAGAAAGACCTCCAGCACCGCGACCTCGACCTCAAGATGGCCAACAAACAGGTGGTCGGGCTGGCCGAGAAGCTGAAGGCCGCAGAGGTCGAGGGGGCCCGTCTCGGAG
>CM014278.1:77182380-77204122 GCA_004135705.1 Alloteropsis semialata
AAGATTCTGAAGATTTTAGCAGTAATCTTTATTATATGGATTTAAGGCAAGTGTGTTTTGATCATGATTTTCAGTCCCAATAACCAAATGACATGCTCACATTTCATAGTTATGCTATATATGCTTGCATGCTTTTAATCATGATGGGTCCTATGTTAAGAATTGACTAATTTTACTTATCATACCTTGTCAAACCCTGGGTTTATATTTCAATGTTGGGTAGTTGATGCTTAGTTGCTTTAACTTGGGAATGGTTACACTAAGATCCAAGATAATGAATTTGTGCCATCATTTATTCATGTTCCTATGCATTTTGATAAGAAGACCACTTGTGTTAATTGGAACATGGAGTGACCACCTAGGAAAAAAGTATAACCACAAGGACTAACGGGCTATGGTCTTGGCTAAGTAACTAGAGGATCTCAATGTTGTGTGGAGGCACTGCTTGTTTTGGATGGGGCTGGTTGCTACCGGCAAGGTTTGTGTGCAGAGGCGCAGGAGAGGAAGGTTTTCCTTCTAGAGACCTGCATGGTAAGGGAGCACACACACATTGAGAGATTCTTTGAAAAGGCCTCGCAGTGAAACCCAGTACTTTGTTCACGTGGTGTGAGGGGAGTACATGCCTTTGGCAATGGAAATCACGACTTGTGGTGAAAGTGTACAACCTCTGCAGAGTGTTAAAAACTAATATATCAGCCGTGCTCACGGTCAAGAGCGGTCTGGACCCTCACATGATAATTTAAACTTGAAGATGAATTAAATTATATCATTCATGCATTGGGTATGGTTATGGTTTATGGTATATATTTATGCTTAATTGTGTTTGTATATACTTACACTTAGTAATTATGCTGCTAATTAAAATATGACCAACTAAAGTGCTTAAGCAAAATTAAATAGCCAGCTTATTCCTTGTTAAGCCTTTGCATGTCATTTGCTTTTGCTCTACACTTGCTAGGTACCTACCATAAGTGTACTCAACCTTGCTTTATCTGCGGCTCAGGCTAAGACATGAGAGTCTGGTGGAGTATTTTGGAGATTTCTAGGCGTACGTGTTCCCCCAGTCAACTGCCTGTGGTGAAGTGTTGAAGATCCGCTGCTAGTTATTCGCTTCGAGTGATGTAATAATATTCTTTAATATTATTTACGTTTTGCACTGTCTTTTGATTCACTGATGAAGTCTCATATGTGTGTAAACTTGATCCTAGCGCACATATGATAGTCATCTGGTTTTGTCCTTAAAACCGAGTGTGACATCCAGCCTCGTCTCTCTTGCTGGGCGCTCCAACACCTTCGTGCCCTCCCTTCCCTCCAGCACATCCAGAGGCACCTGCGTCTCTGTCGCCTCCTCTGCCCCGATGCTCACCATTTTCACCATCACCCCCTACCCAACCGGACCCAGTGGCGTATCTAGATGCAAATTGTAGGGGGCTCATATGTTCTTCTTCCTCCTCCCTATATTCTTCTCACCATTTTTCTTTTCCCTTCACCTTCTCCTCCCCAAACTTCCGGAGAACACCGCTAGTAAAGGGGGAGGGGGGGCTTGAGCCCCACTAGCCCTTCCTTGGCTACGCCACTACTGCCTGGTGGCCTTCTTTGACGTCCGTTTGTGCAATACTTTTTTTCCACAGGTGGAATGGGACTGAGAGTGTGTGTGGGTGGAGAGAAAGGATGAAGAAATGCTCCATAAATATGAGAGTCGGTACTGTAAGTGGAATAAGAAGATTCAACGACTAGTGGTAGAAAGCTTACTACTAGTCATCTTCACTTCTGTTATTAATAAAGCATGGGGATAATATAACTATTCATTTGCTTAAGCATGGGCCCCATTCTACAACTAGACATAGTACATAAGGTAATAACCTAGTATTTTCTTCTAATTTTTTTTTGTACCGAGCTCCTACTGTACTACTCACTTGAAAGGGACTTGGTGATTTAAAATCGAGCTTGGAATGGGCTGCGACGCGCGGCCAAACCTGGGTCAACATGATGGGAAGCAGCAGCAGTACGACACAGGCCATCACGAGCTCGGCCGGATCCCATCCGCGCGGTGCTTCACCCACCCGTCCACTGCCCCAAGCACCGTCATATTTGGTATCCCCATGCTCGCACCATCCGTGGCCAAAAATGGCGGATGCGGGATGGTGCGGTACAAACATTAGATTTTTCACTCCATATATTTTCATGGTATATTTGTTCTGCGCGTTAATTTTTTTATTCTCTCTAAAATTTTTGTTAAGCTTATTAAAATGGTTTGATTTTTCAAAAATGTTGGAATAATTTATAATTTGAAACAGAGAAAATATTTGACTATTACTCAATTCAAACGTTACGTCATCTTGATTTTAGCATCGCACACGATTTAGTCATGATGAACTTTGGTGGCTAAACTTAAAGCGCATTTGGATTTTGGACACATCACACATGCATAGGGAGCTACAGATGACACATCACACATGCACATGGAGCAACAGAGGACCGCATACACATGCCGTAATAACTGCGGAACGTATGCAACAGAGGGCGTATGCACATGATGGTATGGCGCAATATCACCTGTTCATGCGGACCTGGCGCAGCATGCATCTGTCATTCCTGATTTGGCAACCCAATCGCACTCTCATATGCAACTGTTGCACGCAGTGGCGAATGCAGGACTTTATGCTAGGGGGACGAGATCCTTTTTCTCCTACGTCTTCTATTTTCTTCTTCCTCTCCATATTTTACTCCTTCCTCCTCTTCTTGTTTCTTCATTGATGCATCCAGGGGGGCTAGAGCCGCCTTTTGGCTTCACCCCTGGTTGCACAATCGATCCATATGGTGGGGGCAGAGGGCTAGAGCCCCCTCAGGCCCCCTTTAGCTTCGCCCCTGGTTACATGGTCCATCAAATTCAAGAAAGTCCCTCATTTATTACCGTTCAATACCAATTACCGTCCAATAAGTGGGGCAACTCTTGCTCCTATAGCCGGAGTAGCGTGGTGGCGTCAGATCTCGCTAGGCGTCCGGGCCATATGTGAGCGGCCGGAAGCACATCTTGCTTGTTGTGGTTCCATCTTCTTCTGCAACGCAATTCCTCTGTGATATTTATGCATAATTTTTATTTCGAATCCATTTATGCTCTTCCATTCCTTAATTCTCTCTTTTATTAACACTGAAGGTTTAATCTCATAAACGTTTATCATTTGCAAACTACAGTAAATATCTTCAAGTTAGTTAGTTGCCATACCATGCGAGAAGGGAGATGGAAGCCAAAGAAAGATGTTTAAGTGTTCCAGGATAGTTGATGTTTGATTTCGATCAAATTTTGGAGATGAAAGGGCCGGGCTCAGAGGGGATGGCGAGTTCAATTCAAGCCGTGCCACACGCCGGCGAGCAGCAGAAACAGCGCAAGCAAGCAGGACAAACAGAGGAGGTCATCTTGTTATACTCGCTCTTATATGGGCTTATGTGATACGCGCCTGCAAGGCCTTGTGAATGCCTATGAATCAGAGGTTCTACTTGTGCTTCCAAATAGGTCAGCTTTGAGATTGGTGTCAAATGATGATATAAAGGTGTAAGAACTCGGTGCTCGTATTAGCAAGAGGGGAGGGGTGATCTAAGGGCAAATAATTCGACTCCGTTAATTTTTTCTGAACAAGATTTCAGATGTCGGAGCTCAGTTCCTCTGTTCAGCAAATCTATTGGGAAGGGTTATAAAATTACAAGGCTATACATTACCTTTCGTTAGAAGTATAAATAAAATAAGCACTACATCAATAGAATACGAAATTAGGGTAAGAGGCACAACACAAATGAAGGCAGGGTCTCAACCCATTATTGAGACAGAGAGCACCACAGAGGCACAGACAGCGTTGATCCCCACAAAATCAGCCTAAAATCTTTTAGCCATTCCATTCTTTCCCAAACCAAGTCTG
The DNA here is from genome assembly GCA_004135705.1 of Alloteropsis semialata. Classification (NCBI taxonomy): domain Eukaryota; kingdom Viridiplantae; phylum Streptophyta; class Magnoliopsida; order Poales; family Poaceae; genus Alloteropsis; species Alloteropsis semialata. Next base: position 77,186,295 of record CM014278.1, read on the forward strand.
TACATTCCTCTAAACATCTTGAGTACAATGTTGATTCATGTTGTGAGAGGCGGCGACAATATAGACCTAATGAATAATGATATCATTTACCTCTTACACTACGATCATCTGTTAACCTTTGTACTGCTTTCATGCAACTTCTACAACCAGGCATGCCATGCACTGCCAGAGATTAGTTTAGTTATCACTTTTCTCCCTGGTTGTTGCAAGAGGTTATCTTAGACTTTAGGGATAGTGCGCGAAGAAACTCCATGCAATAGTTTTATGAATCCAAGGAAACTGAGTTTTCCATCAGGATGTCTGATCCAATCTTGGAGAACAACATGAAGTGGAACTGCAGGGCCAAGTCCAAGTTCCTGAAAGATGAACAACACCATAAGTCACAGTTCATTTCCTGTGCATAAACTATGTTTTAAGATCAAAATATACCGATGCAAGTTCTTCAATCACAATTGGTCGGTTGCCCTCCTTATCAAATAATTCATATGCCTGCCGAGCATGTTGTTCCCAGGTCTCCAGGCCTTCCATTTGATAAACACTAATAGCCGAAGCACAGAACTCCTCAAAATCAAACTTTCCATACGGGATATTGCATATCTAGCACAATGCGTAGAATTAGTATGCAGTCATTTGCTCATGTCACAGAAGTATGAAAGGAACATAAGAAAAAATAGAGGAGACTTACTGAGTTCACAAACTCAACAACCCTAGAATCATTCATTGCACCCGAGGAATTCTTCATCAAGGCCTAGAAGTTCCATGAACATTAACAGCAATCATTGATTTAATTATTTTCACTGAAATAATGCAAATAACTAACCGTCTTCAAATTTTGCAAGGCGATATGGCCACTCTTGTTTGGACCTAACAATGTAAATTGCTCTCTTAGATAGAAGAGCTGATCTGTTGTCAGTGTCTTCGCAAGAGCCTGAAAAACATAAAGGGCTAATTAGCAAATCCAGCATAACAGTTTCTTGAAGGGGCCTCTGTTCACAATACCACGGTCAGAAAACAATGGAATCCCAACAAAAATGCAGTCACAGGAAATGAGGTTCATAGAATGGAAAAATATAACACCCACATGATAAATCTATGGTTATTGATAATAATTTTAAGGTGGAAGGCAGGCAAGGAACATATTGATAGCAGATATGCATGGGGTTTAGAAGATCAAAGTTACAACATTTATAAGGTCCCTAGGCCGAGGGCATAATGTGGCCAGCAGGCTATTAAAAGGAGTAAACCAGACTGACCCTTCAATCTAAATTACGGATGATACATTAAGCTAAACAGAAAGTGTGGGGTACACTCATGTCCACAGGCATTCAGTGTTCTTATTTCCAGAGCAGTACATATAAAATTGAGGGAAAAAACTTGAGAATCATGTGTCCAAAAACAGAACAACCGTTTGCTAGGTGATGCAGATGAATACCAATAAAATGCACTTTTCAAAAAATGGAGATTATTTCATATTATTGGCATCGTTTATGTTGGAAAATGAAGGCTTCAGCTATTATATAATCAATTACAGACAAGAACGATGATGATTACTTGCAGAACAGTACAAACAACATACATAAGTATTACCCTCAACGCAGACTTCCGTAGAGAAGATGAACTAATGTAAGCCCTCATAAGCCTATAGATTATCATGTCTAAATTAATGTCAACTTCCTGAGTACCACGGATCCATGGATGGCCTGTAATTGTCAGGTGTCACCTCATCTGCAAGCTGAAAAACATGGTAAACCAAGTTCAAGACAAGGATGTTACTTACAGAGGGCTTGAGCAGCAGTCATCCTCTTGCGGTAATCCTTATTGAGTAGCCTTCTTACAAAATCCCTTGCTTCAGCAGAAAGGGTAGGCCATGGGGTTTCATCGAAACTAGGCTCTGCTTTTAGAACCGCTCGAAAAATCCCTGACTCAGTTCGTGCCCAGAAAGGGCGGCTTCCACAAAGCAAGATATATGCAATTACTCCAATGCTCCACATATCTGCTTCAGTGCTGTAAGATCGATGTAGTACTTCAGGAGCAACATAATATGCACTTCCAACAATGTCATTAAGTCTTTCATCTGCGTAATATAATGGCAAGTGTGTTTTAATAGAACACGATGATAAGCAATGATCCAAAGAAAAATCTTCAAGACTAACCTGGTTTAACAAAGTCAGACAAACCAAAGTCTATGACTTTCAAGGCGGAATTCTCATCCTTTGACATGAAAAGAAAATTCTGAAAATGGAAGTAAAAGGCAGGCTAACATTAGCATCAGCATAAAATATCAAGACTGGATTGTCATAGCATTGCTCTTAACTCAGCTAAGATCCACAGAAACAACAGAGATAAGGGCATGTTAGAGGGATGTATGCTGAGGTACATGCAGTTCCACCAACAACTAGTGAGCTTCATGGTACAAAACATTAGTTGTGAATTGCTCAAACAATATTACCTCTGGTTTCAGATCCCGATGAACAACACCTTGAAGATGGCAAAATGAAGCAACACTTAGAATTTGGTGAATAACAACCTTAGCATCTTCCTCAGAATATTTTCCACCTCTGCAAAACAGGAGTCAGCTATTATTAGAATCCCCGTAGAATCAATGTCTTCAGTTTTAGAAATGAAATGTCCTGCAAGCACCTAGCCAAAATCCTGTCCAACAGTTCACCTCCTTTGCATAACCTGGATAAGGAAAAAAAATACCAGTTAGTTATTCAGGTATTGCAACACTTTTCTAGAGGTGGCTTGGTAGCCTACTTTGGAAGAAAAGTTTACAGATTTTTAAAGATACAAGCTAAGGCCAAATCTGTGCTGCACCAAAATTGTTATGAGACAGAAGGGGGGGAACCCCTGGTCCTAGTCTTGCTGTTCCAACAAAAACAGTCCTAACATATTGGGCAACCCTTATCTTGTCATGTCTGTGCGGAAGTGATCGGATAGGATAGGTGTGGTATATCTCCAGCCTCTCCTTGGCTGGTTTCTTGCCCGTGTAACGTGTTGCAGGTAACTAGGTAAGGTCGCCAGAACAGAGAGTAGATCATCAGGGAGATGAGATACAGAGAACGTAGATGAGACAAAGAGAAGCTAGATGAGAAACTAGACTTGTTTGTATTTGCTTGATTCTCACGTGCAGATACAATTGGCATACATAGCCAGCCAATTTACAAACCGACTCAAACCTCAATCGTTTCCTAAACAAACTCCAATATCTAATCCTAGCTGACTCATCTAATAAACCAAACCTGACTATGACTCTATCTCCTAATCCTTGCTGCATGCAGACTCCTGCTGTCTCCTACGAAACACTAATGGTTGACCATGACACATCCATGCAAATATGTGACCACCTGATAAGAGGCTGAATGTATAGCAAATTGACATCAACATCTAACGCAAGAAAATAAAGTGGCATTATAAGAGCCGGTCTCAATTCTAGGTGTAGAGTAAGTCAAGTATGGATCGTATAGGTTCCATCAATGTTAAGATGCTATTTTCCAAAAGGAAAACTAGTTTTACTCCCCATGGTTGGTATGCTTGGAATGTAAGCTTTGCATGGATGGGGTAATAAAGCATCTCAATTAACAATTAGTTTCATGAGATCATATCCTGAGAGCTGGTGTTTTTTTTTCCTTAAAAAATCTAATTTCACTCGCACAAACATGCATGATATTGGAAATATTGAACTTTTTAATTATAGTTCCATACTTCCACTAACAGAATAATGCTAAAAGTAAACTACGAAGGTACATTAATTGGGTTATCATGTATATATTTGTAGCCTTTTCCAACATTTGATTTAGCTGAATCCTCAAGCTTATTTCCTTTCCATAATTGACACATAAATGATTTTGAAAGGTGACTGAATTTAGAAAAGTCCAAATTCTGTGTGACGCATGTTTCCATGCCTGATTTGATATACATGCTTACTTTCAGATACCAGTATCATATCTAGACACTTAATCTTCTTCCAAAAAAAAGGAGTAATACGAAAATGATATGATATGACCAACGAAAATAAGTGTCTTGCACATCAAGTTTGCCCAGGACCAAGTTTGGTCAGCAACCAGAAACCACACTTTCTTGCTAATCTGTACAAGCAGTATATCATGTATTGCCTTTTTCTGAAAACGGATAACGACAAAAGGTTGGATGGCCTGTCCTATTCCATTGACATATTGCTGCATTAAACCCTAATCAGAAATTTCAGTAAATCAGTAGAGTTACTAATAAATGAAACAAGTGTGAACTTACTCCATAACGACATATACATTTTCTTCATCTTCAAAAGCATCATAAAAATGCACTAGGTTGTTGTGGCCTGTCAAAGAACTCAATATTCTGACTTCTCTTCTGACATCTTCAATGGCAATAGCAGTAGTCATCTATGCAAAAATAGTTAGATTGGGTGAGACTACAGCATGTACTTAAGATTTTAAGTGGGATTTTATAAAAGGTAACAAGAAAACGGTGAACTGAAATCCAACATTTGCTACCAATATATACTATGCAGCTATTACAATTATATCAGTGTATATATATATATGAGGGTCTAATATTTGGAGGCTATTGCAAAAAAATAGACAATTTCTAGGCCCTCCTTATATCAAATCCTTACTGTGCCTTAAAGTTACAAGATCAATGGATAAAATATATCAAATTAATTAGGTCTGAATGGCTTTGTGAGTTTATTTATATTATTCTATTTTTCGTCTTGCCCAGAAGGTATGAACAATAGTAACAGACAATTCAAGTGACCTCCAAGCGTAAGTGACGATTTGGATTCAACAACCAACAATCTTTCTGGTTAAAACTATACAGTCAAGTGGCAAAGAAAAAGAAAAATCACAAAACATGAACCGTCGGTACAAAAAAAAACACAAGATTCTCCATGCTAGCAATACCAATTACAAGCGATCTTGATGACTAACACAAACGTATGGAAAAGTAGTGGTATCCGTCAACTGTTGGCCAATCCAGACTTCAATAAACCAACAGATACCATATAATTTGATCCTAGCCATCCAATCACTGCATGTAATACTAATATTTGTTTTTTGTGGTCTTCATCCAACAATTAATAGAAGTAACACCTTAAACATGACTCATAATCACAATATCAGAGTATCACTGCACCTAATTAGTAATAACTGGCAACACTAATACCCTTAAAGTGTCCCTAATCAGCATCAACTTACGAGATTAAAAGTACCAATTGCATGTGCATGGTTACTACAATGATGAATTGATAATTCATGTATCTCTGACAGAAGCCTTGAACATCTACACAAGTATTTAGTGAAGAAAACTTCTACTAACAGAGTGAGAGGCCACATTGGGTCAAATATGAATATTTCAATAGATGAAAAATGAGGCGTGATAGTTCTGAATTTTTAACAATACAGACTGCACTTGCATAGCAGCATACACGCTGCCTTTGACTCGTAATTTAACAACCATGATTATTTTTAGATGACAAGAAGATGATATCATCAACTGGGAGTGGAGAATCAGATAGCCAATGATACCATTATGATTACATGACACCAATTTATTGAGCAAGCTCCCCACAACTGATCGGAGGAGGTTGCCGAACAAACATCTTGAACAAGGAACCAAGCTTTGCTGGAGCATCATGGTCCCTGTCCCAACTAACAACCAGGAACCACCCCAATCACTCAAAAAAAAAAATTCAGACTCCTCAAACTGTCATTTTAAAGCCAAACAAGCAACAGACTACCGTCTAACAATCTGAGTTAGTAAAGAGTGTCAAATGAAGTCCCCTGGAGGTACAGTGTACATCTATTTCATATTTACATGGTTCCTATCTTCTCCTAGTACTGCAACATGAAGCTACAAAGTTTAAAGAAGTCCCAAGCATGTCAACTGAAAGTCTATGAGACTATGACCAAATGAGCACGAAGTGAACTCAGGTGAATCCAGAAAGAATGGACTTGGAGCACAAATCTGCGCGAGTAGTATTACTCCAGGTGATTTATTAGAGAATGCAAGCAGGCTTGGAGGATCCAATCGAGCAAACCAAACTAAGCAGCGAAAACGATCGAGGAAGAAGAAATCCCCCCAAGAGGAGATGCTCTCGCACCTTGGCTTTCGGAATGACCTTGACGGCGACATCCTCGCCCTTGAGCTCGCCTTTCTTGGCCTTAGCGGAGCAGGTGTACCCGAAGTGGCCGCGCCCCACCTCCCGGCCGAGCTCGTACTTGGCCGCGAAGTGCTTGGAGTATCCGAAGCTCTTGTCCAGCCCCAGATCCGGCTCGGTGCCCTCCGGGATGGACGCCGCGTTGGGCTTGACCGAGCCGTGCCGGCGCGCCAGGAGCGCGCGGATGTGCTTGGCGGGCGACGGCGGCGGGAACGGGCGCTTGCGCGCCGGCGTGGTCCCGACGCTGGAGTTGGCCGGCGAGCCCTTGTAGCTGGAGGGTGGGAGCGGGCTCGGCAGGTAGAAGGAGAACTTGGGCTGCTTGGGCGTCCCAGGTGCTCTCACCGGCGACGCGGCCCCGTCATCGCGGCCTGCCACCGGGGTCGCCGCGCCGGCGGCTACTTGCGTTTTCTCCTCCACCGCCGGTTCCTGGACCGCCGCCGACTTGCCGTGGCAGAGGCCCATGGCGGCCGGCGGATCGAGAACCAAGCGACCTCAGCTCAAAATTCGGGAAATTGGGCTGGTCAAAGATTCACCTCGGCTTCAAGAACCCATCATTGCATCGCGGACTCGCAGGAAGCCATGAAACCGAACCAAATTCCTCTCCTTGAAAGGGGGCGCCCTTCCCAAACCAAGAACCGAGGCTTCCAAATCAAGAGACGGCAACCAAACCGCGGAACCCAAAGAGAACAACGCAGCCCACAGAGGGGGCGTGCTCAAGAAATGGAGCAGGAACAGACTGAACTCGCAGGAGCGGACAAAAACCGCAACAGCAGCAAAGCAGGAATCAACGCAACCAAAACAAACTCCGTTGTTTTCCTTGATGGACCAGGTCGTAGACGGCAAGTAAAACGGGGAAAGGCTGGAGCTTTGGGGGCGGGCGAAGACGACAGACGGTGGCTGGATTGAAGGAATCAAGGAAGGCATGGGGAGGAAGAAACGGGGGCGGGCGATTGAAGAGCGCGTGAGCCCTGGGGGGCAGTGGCGGAAAAGGAGAGGCTTGGGTTGCTTTCCGTTGGGATCTCCTTCTCGCTCCGTATCTTTTTTCCTCTTTTGAAGGTTCTCTTTTCCGTTTGGAGACGCCGGCCGTATGTATCTGCAGTGCAGAGAGAGGGTTGGAGACTGCTGCCCCCCTGATGACACTGGTCGTGGAATTTAACAGTCTCTGCAGCCGCAGCGCGTTCCCTCCAAAGGTGAAATAAAATACAAATGAAGTAAAATAACTTCGGTTTTGGTCTTCTTTCTTTAAATGAAACTTCTCTAGGTTTTGTATGTGTCATATTTTATGTTGACACCCGGTAGATCACATACGTAGGTGGCCATGAAATGCATCATTTCTGTTTGGGATAACTTTAGGGGGTGTTTAGATGCAGCGTTATGTATAGTATTTTTGTGTTATGCATAGTGTTTATAGAGAGAAAAAATACATTGGGAAATGTGCATTATGCAAAACGTTATGCATAGTGCGTGAACTAAACAGGGCCTTAGAGTTCAGACTCAAACAGGGAACTCACATGATAAAATAAATGGAATAAAATGGGAGAAGAAGATGATTACAGTAGCATTGCTCCCTTGTACTTTCAGGGAAGGCCAATGGACATTTTACATAATTATAATGTGTAAACCAACAAAAAAATAAAACCCTTTTGTTCAATAAAATATACTGAGTTGTTAAAAATCCTTCTATGAGAACGCACATGTGAAATTTGTAATTCTCTTTTTCGGGCTGTCCTAACCGTAATGATATGCGCGCGTGCATCAACTCCTCGCATTACCTTCCATCAAATCATTAAAATAAACCAACATAGGCATCCGTCATTGATAACCCAAACATAAAAGGAGTGTTCCACATAGAGCAGGGGGTCAAACCATGCATGTGACTAAAAAAAGGTTCTCTCTGAATTTCCACATAGCGAGCTTTCTCAAACATTTAGATAACATTTTTTTCAAGAAGGACAGGAGTGATAACGCGCGTGGCCATCTCCGTCTATGTAAACACATCAACATAAATTAGCTAGGACCCTACTAAATTATTAATTACCCATCAGGTATTAATTTCAACATTGAAGTATTCGTTGCCACGGAAAGGAAACAAAATTGTATAGACGATAGAATTGTCGCACAAAAAAAACCATACTTATTTAGATTACCAAATATGAGTGACATACACGTATATTTTATAAACTGAAGCCAATACATAATAATTTGAATGTGTTGGATAATATGAATCTCACAATTAATCCAAATTTAAAAAGTTCAACCAACCCGTTTTCAAAATAAAACTGTATGAACATCATTGGAACTTTTCTGGCTAACAACTCTATTTTATTTCATACTTTTTATATGGCTAAGATATTTTTTGACATCAACCGGAAGTAATTTCATGTAGACATTTGCATCAGATTCTAGTACATCGGTCACAAAACGACGTCTCATTGTGGGACCATCCTGTCCATTTAATGGATTAACACGTAAGTTTCATGGAGGCCAATAGTGTAAATATTTGGATAGCAGTAATCTGTTAAAGTATAATTCATACACTCACATTGATTATTTGCATGCGTCTAGGTGTGCACATAGCTAACATGTATTGTAAAATCAGGAAGCCACTTGAATACCTGCAGCAGGCAAATTGACAAGTAAGCTATTCAGGCACTTTAAATAACAAAAATAATTACGGGCAGTAGAGCCAAAATACTTACCCATTAGTGTCATTGGCAATGTCCTCTGCACGTTTGAAAGGCCAATCATAAATATCATGGTTCTAGTTAGGTATAATTTCCTTCATTGTAAACATATGCTTTGAAATGACAATCTTCAAACTTCTTTGGAACTGGCCTCGAGTCAACCATTGTTACCGTTTTGTTCTGAACGTTGCACATGTAGAGCATGTAGTGGGTGCGATTTACCCATGGCATTAGGAACTGAAACACGAGAGTTATGAAGTCACGAAAAATTTTCGAAGCGAAGAGAGGGTTAGGAGCCTTACGATAGTGCAGCGTGAGATGTCATAGTTAATAATTTCCCATCTTCCTACTACTTCAGCGTATTTCTTAATAGAATGCCTTGTACGATAATCTGAATGGCGTCCTAAGTCACACATTGTCTGCATGAAAAGGAATGTTGAGTTGCATTGTAATAAACAAACAGTTGAGATATCTGGGCGAACTAAACAATAACAGAACTTACAGAGAAACATAGATCCATGTAATGCTTCGAGATCTCAGTTTTGAAATATCTCAACTGTTTGAACTTACTGTAGGCATGAAATCGAACACCTATGTTGAAATAGTCTTGGGAAATGCCTTGATCAGCTCTCAGTACATCTTGGAGATTTTTCAGGCTTAAAGTAATATTGTAGGGATCAAAGCTGCGCACCCATGGTTTCTGTAAAACCATTGATTGATTAGGTTCATACCAACTGATAACAAATTATTTTATTGAAGAAATACAAATTAATAAAATAAATGACATGAAGCTTACAACAATGCTACTGAATCATCAATCGCCATGATATAATCACACAATATTTCTATCCTTTCTTCCTTACTTAGTGGTATATTCATCTTGGTAGTAGAACTTAAAAACGCATCAGTTTCTTGCTTATCACGGTATACATTTTCTTCTGTCTATGATAGTGTAACTCCATCTGTTGGTTTGTTGTCCATTAAACTTTCACTTCCTCCACTATGCTTGCTCTTGTTGGAATTGTTAGGATTCTCAATCAAAACCACATCGTTCGGGCTCCCAGGTTATGCATCTTTCTGATCGTATAGTGGACATCCTTTCCTTATATTTAGCTCTGACAATAATAAAATTGCCGCAAGCTTCAATCTGAAGCTTACCATGTCATCCTGCATGACAGCGTAAAATTATTTTTTTACTACGTAATTCTATAAATGATAATCTTGGTAAAACCTTATTGTACATACCTGCGTGCAAAAGTCTGACAGAACATTCCCGGTCCAATATTCCACATAGTTTACCATGAAAAAACCACATGAACACCTATTATACAAAAAAGTATATTTAATATTGTAAATTTTGAAGGTTAACATTAATACCAATAAGTATAATATATGACACATACCCATCTGTCAAAAAAAATGAAATTCTCTTGAGAGTTCTGATTAGACATTTGCTCTGTTTTATGGTTACCACAAGTGCTCAGTTCATGACACTGCAAGGACGGGAACGCACATGCTGCTGCCACTTGAAGGTGCTCACAGAGTCTATCAGCACCAGTCAAAATGATTCTGTTCTTCTGAAAATGCTAAAATTGTTTGCATGCTACAACATCTAAATAGTTGGGGGCCTGCATGATGAGCACGTACCACAGGATGTTGGAAGCAACAGAAGCCAATAGGACATGAAGAACATTGCAAGTAACCTAAACACATATATTGTCTCTAAAAGTATTGTCCAGCAGTATGAAAGTGGTCAGCAGTGTGGCGGATGCTAAACTCAGCTAACAAAAAAAATATACATACAAAGAATACCTGAAGATGAGAGCTTAAGGTTCTCTGGACACCAACCCAAGATTATGCCATTTCAGCATGCCTCCTGTTAATTTCACATGTCATGTGACATACATGCATACAACCACATCAGTGGAATAGACAAAAAAAATAAACGGCACAACCTTCATTTTCTGCTGAAGCTTCAATGGTAGCGTTAAATCATGTCTTCTCTGTTAGCCTTTTCTCCGTGTAGTGGCTGAGAAAGTTTTTAAAAACAGTCTGTTAAGCAATGAATAAATATTAATTGCAGTTAACGCACTACCTCCATTAAGCAAACAATGTAAAAAACCATCAACCTGTTAAATTTGTATCTTTGATTAGAAGAAAATTCGTGAAATGGACATTATTAAAAAGTGAAAAAAGAAGATAAAAACCTTGACTTACCTCTGTTAGTCTAATCGGACTAATCTCTGAATGAGTGAAAAAAGCAGCCGGGATGCTTTAATGATTTAAGATATGGTCCTTTTCACATATTTGCTCGTCAACAAAACATAAGTGATCAGAATCACAGTAAAAAAATCAAGAACTGAAATGAATATGTACAACAAAACTAACAAGTCGGATAGTGAGTGCATCCTTACCAACATTCAATCAGGGGTTTTCACCAAATCAAGTGGGCAGCCCTGTGCGATTAAACTTGTATGGTTAGAGAACACCAAAATGACCTCTTGCTGCTTAAGCATTGCAGGTTCCGTCTTTGATTCACAAACCGTTTCAATTTAACTGTGGCTCAACCATAAGCAGGGAAATTTTAAGATTGCTTAAGCGAAAAAACATCTATATCCTCCTATATGCAGTAGGTCATGTTTATGCAAGGGAGAGAGCTTTGCATCAACAGAAGGAACTAAATATACCTTGTGTGAATCAACAGAACTTATGAACTGCACTCACCTATCTATAGTGACATCACTTTCCGCTCACACTACGAGAGAACTTCATATTGGTGCGCGCACGTTAGTGCCGGTCGTCGTTGAGCCGGCACTAATGTCATCATTTAGTGCCGGCTCCAGGAAACAGTGCCGCGGGAGCCATGTTAGTGCCGGCTAGAATGCCGAACCGGCACTAACGCGCGCTCCCGCAACGGTCAGCACCGACCGAACAGCGGTCAAATGCCCAGTTAGTGCCGGCTGAACTTATCCACCGGCACAAACTTGGCTGGGCGAGTTTTGTGCCGGCTTGCAGCATCAGCTGGCACTAAATGATGCATGTTAGTGCCGGCTGAAGCTACCAGCCGGCACTAAGTCGTCCGACAATAAATAGGCCACCTTCTTCTTCCCCGAGCCTGACTAAAGACATCGATCGATCGGGCTTCTCCTCTCTCCCATGGCAGGTGCCGCAGCGGAGCCACGTTGATGCAAAGGTATTCCCAGGAATACCCAACTTTTCCAAGAAAAATCAAGTATACATGCATCTGCATACTACGTTGGGCCTATTTATCTGTAAACGCCGCAGACCAACGACCCATGGCCCATAGAACAAAGCTGCTGCTACTCCAGGCGCACACGCTGACGACTTGCCCCGTGCGGCCATGCTCCCATTGCCCCATCCACCTCTCAGCATTTCTTATTTTATAGGAAACTAGGGATATTAATTTTGTTGATTATAGTCTTTTGTGTGCATGCCTTTCTTGCGGATTGTAGAGATTTGTAAAATAAAGACTTTATGGGAGAGAGTAAGCTAACATAGGCTCAACATCAAGACCATATCCGATTATTGTCAAGAGCGAAAATCTATTGTCCGGACTGAAAATCTAGTTGCTCCTCCTGTTGATCTTGTTCTGTGAGAGTAGCTCAAATCAAAGAATTTTTTGTAGAGCTTTGTGTATTCCTTTTCCACAATGATCTTAATTTGTGAAAAATAAATTGAGAAATATATGGATGACATACTTTTGGTTTGATACTAACATAGCGGATTTTGCATACACCCTGTGCCTTAAAATGTACTATATTTCTTTGTTCCAATCTTTGTCATCTTTTTCTTTTCCATGTATGAAAAAGGTGAATTGATGATTAATTCCTGCATTTCCTACACACTTCATCTGTTTTGCAATCTTTTCATCTTGCATCATCTGATTTTCTTTGTTCAAATCTTTGTCATCTTTTTTTCTTTTCAATGTGTTAGATATGTGCGTGTCGCATGTACATCATTGCTAGTATAGTAATTAAGCCAGAGATTTCTTTAATGAATACTTATTTATTTGCAACTAGTTTCGAACTTTTCCATTCATATCTAGAGAACGTATGCCATTGCCAGGCTTCTATCATTCTTCTACCAAAAAGGTTAGTAAAGCTGGTTTACAAGCACAAATTCCTGCATTTGACCCTGACAATATTTAGCATCATAAATGTGTGTATATTATTATGCCATTTTTTTAAAAGAAAAGGCTAGGGAGAAATTTATGTTTCTTTGAATACATTCTGTACTTTATGTCTTTTATTATGGATAAATTTATTGCAGATGGACCGGCAATGGATGTACGGCCCCCGGAGCACCTTGGCGTGGGTTAATGGCCTACGAACGTTTCTCGATGCGGCAATGGCCAACAGGTCACCGAAGGGTTTAATGTGTTGTCCATGCACCGTTTGCCAAAATAAAAAGGAATACAGGAATAAAGGTACTCTGTGGAACCACATTTATGAAAGAGGTTTCATGACCAACTATAGTCTTTGGACCAAGCACGGTGAACTTGGAGTTATGATGGAAGACAATGAAGAAGATGATGATAACAACATTCCAGACTGGGCATTTGTTCATGAAGCTGGTGGCTTTCAAGATGAACCAATGGACGAGGGTGAAGCACATGTTGCGCAAGAGGAGGCACCTGACGAGCTAGGTCAGGTGTTGCTTGATGCACAGAAAAACAGTGAAACAACGACGGAGTCATTCAAGTTCGAGAAGATGTTGGAGGATCACAAAAAACCGCTGTACCCTGGTTGCAAGGAGGAGCAAAAGAAGTTGGGTTCCGCGCTGGAGATCCTTAAATGGAAGGCAACTAATGGTGTCACCGATAAGGGATTTGGTGAGCTATTAAAGATTATAAAGAACTGGCTTCCTGATGGTAACGAACTACCGTCGACAACATACGAAGCTAAACAAATGCTTTGCCCTCTTGGATTGGAGGTACAGAAGATTCACGCATGTCCTAACGACTGTATCCTGTATCGCGGAGAGGAATATGAGAAGTTAGAATCTTGTCCTGTTTGCGGCGCATTGCGGTATAAGATCAGGCGAGACGATCCAGGTGATGTTGATGGGCAGCCAGTCAAGAAGAGAGTTCCCGCAAAGTTGGTGTGGTACTTCCCTATAATACCACGTTTGAAGCGCTTGTTCAAAAACAAGGATAACGCTAAGTTGATGCGTTGGCACAAAGAAGATCGTAAGGAAGATCACATGATTAGACACCCCGCAGATGCGTCCCAGTGGAGAAACCTTGACCGAGAGTTTCCTGAATTTGACAACGACCCAAGGAACATAAGATTTGGTCTAAGTGCGGATGGAATGAACCCGTTCGGTGAGTTTGGCTGCGCTCATAGTACATGGCCTGTGACCCTATGTATCTTCAACCTTCCTCCTTGGCTGTGCATGAAGCGGAAGTTCATCATGATGCCGGTGCTTATACAAGGGCCAAAAGAACCTGGCAACGACATTGATGTGTTCCTGCGACCCTTGATTGATGATCTCTTGCTGCTCTGGAAGGAAGAAGGCATAAGTGTGTGGGATGAGTATAAACAAGAGTCTTTCGACCTCCGAGCTTTGCTTTTCGTAACCATCAATGATTGGCTTGCACTTGCAAAATTGTCGGGTCAGTCGAACATGGGATACATGGCCTGCACACACTGTCTAGATCAAACAGATAGCATCTATTTGAAACATTGTAAGAAGTGCGTATACATGGGCCATCGCCGATTCCTTCCTCCCAATCACCCCCTAAGAACCGAAGGAAAGCATTTTAAAGGAGAGCCCGAAACTCGTGCTAAGCCTTTGTTCCGTAATGGAAAGCGTGTGTTCTCGATGATCAAGGATGTGAAGGTAGTATTTGGAAAGGGTCACGGTAGCGAACCTGTTCCCAAGGATGGCCAGGGACATGCTCCAATGTGGAAGAAGAAGTCTATATTGTGGGAACTACCTTATTGGCAAGTCTTACATGTTCGCCACGCAATTGATGTGATGCATCTGTCGAAGAATCTTTGCGTGAACATACTAGGCTTCCTGGGAGTGTATGGTAAGAAGTCAAAAGACACAATTGCCACAAGGCGCGACATGCAGCAGATAGCTGGACGAAAAGGCTTGCAACCCGAAAAGAGAGACAAAGGCCACTATTTAAAACCTGCCAGCTATAATCTGAGCAAAGAGGAGAAGGAAAGTATGTTTGATTGCTTGAAAAGTATCAAGGTCCCGTCCGGGTACTCCTCAAATATAAAGGGCATAATAAACGTGAAAGAGAAGAAATTCCAAAACTTGAAGTCCCATGACTGCCACGTCCTGATGACACAATTACTTCCGATTGTACTGAGGGGTGTTCTACCGGAGAATTTGAGATTGGCAGTTGTAAAGCTTTGTGCGTTCATGAATGAAATTTCACAGAAGGCAATTAATCCGAAGAATCTAATAAAGCTGCAGAAAGACATTGTCGAATGTCTTGTCAGCTTCGAGATGGTCTTCCCACCTTCCTTCTTCAACATTATGACACATCTTCTAGTTCATATTGTGACTGAAATAACTATCCTGGGACCTGTTTTCCTACACAATATGTTCCCTTTTGAGAGGTTCATGGCAGTCTTGAAGAAGTACGTCCGCAGCCGTTCTCGTCCGGAAGGATGCATTGCTAAGGGCTACGGAACAGAGGAGGTCATTGAGTTTTGCGTTGACTATCTTCCTGAGCTAAATCCGATTGGGCTCCCCGTGTCACACCATGAGGGGCGACTAAAGGGAAAAGGCACACTAGGAAAGAAATCTAATGTGAACATCCCTTCTAGTGAATTCAGCAAAGCAAACTACACGGTTCTTCAGAATTCATCCAAGGTGGCTCCATATATTGACGAGCACATGGATATTGTGCGGTCTGAAAATCCAGAGAAGACTGTTGCTTGGATTACACGCGAACATATAAATACGTTTGAGAACTGGTTCAGACGAAAATTATTGGGCAACAACACAGTGGATGAAGAACTTCAATGGCTGGCTAGGGGACCATCGATCACCGTCCAACAATACCAAGGGTACGAAATAAATGGGTATACATTTTACACAATAGATCAAGACCAAAAAAGCACCAACCAAAATAGTGGTGTCCGTATGTGTGTAGTAAACAGTACTGATGGAAAAAAGGACAACTACTATGGGGTCATAGAGGAGATATGGGAACTTGACTATGGACCCATATTTGTCGCTCTGTTTCGTTGCCAATGGGTAGCTGGAGGAGCCGTAATGAAGGAACGGTATGGGATGACCACAGTGGACCTTAAAAGGACCGGATATAAAGATGAACCATTTGTTCTAGCCAAGGATGTGACACAAGTGTTCTATGTGAAGGACATGTCAAGCAAACCGAAGAAGAAGGTAACAGATAAGTCAGAAGATTATGAACCAAAACGACACATAGTTCTTCCGGGAAAAAGAAAGGTTGTTGGAGTTGAGGATATTTCGGACAAGTCAGAAGATTATGACCAGATTGATGACCTTCCTCCATTCTCAGTTGACGTTGATCCCAGCATCCTCTTATCTAAAGAGGACACACCTTACTTACGCCGCGACCACGCCCAAGGCACTTTCATCAAAAGGAAGATTATCAATGTTGCAGTAGATGATGATGAGTAGTACGTAGTTTTAGATACATTGTATTCTATATATATATGTTGTTGTATTTCACGTTAAGTGATGTAATGTAACGCACTATGTGTCGTATTTCTCTCAATTATCGATATTATTCATGCAATTACAACACAATATCATCAAAATACAATATTTATATTTTTGCATGGTAAAAAATTTATTTACTTCCGTTAATTTTTCATTACTAGGAGCGTTGAAACATTCTATTACAAACAACTAATCAAGTAATGTGCAAATTGATTACATCATTGTATAGAATATTGCATTAAAGATTTTTGAATATTTTTGCATGTTTAAAAATGCAATATTTTCTGTTTATTACGAATAACAGAAGTATAAACACATATATACCCTATTAGCTACACATAAGTGCTAATGGTAGTAGATTCATTAATTGTTATTGTTGTTGTGTAGATATAATTAATAGTATGCTAATAAGAATTTAAGGTACCCATTGTCATTACATTAATCTTATTATTAAGCATATAATAAATGAAATTACACATATAAAAAAAGAAAGAAAAAGAAAATTGGCGGGAGATGGAAAAATGGTCGTGCAGGTTAGTGCCGGCTCGTGTTTCCAGCCGGCACTAACGTGCAAAGTCTCCACCGTACACAGAGCCGTTGTGAGTCTGACAGTGGGTCCACTGCGACCACCGACTGTTGCGGTGCTTGATGCAAAGTGAGGACCGCAACAGTCCGTCAAACCAGAGCCGAACTGCACTTGTCCTGACCACCACCGACTGTTGCGGTGGGTCTTCGAGCTAGCACCGCAATAGTCGGTGCTGCTACTGCTGCCTGCCCAAGTCTTGCACCTGCATAGTCGACCGACTGTTGCGGTCCTTCATTCCTGGCGACGACCGCAATAGTCTGTCAATCCGGTAGCTATTTTCAACTTCTGCCTTAGCACCGATTGTTGCGGTGCTGCAGCTCCTCTTCGACCGCAACTTGCTGTGCTTCTATTTGAATTTTCCCGCTAAGATCGTATGGTCACCGATTGTTGCGGTGCTTATGCACCTATTGTTGCGGTGCTCTTGATTCTTTGTGTTGCGCTTCATTTCTTCGCGGGTTCTTCTTTGGGCTTCTTAATACCACGTCTTGAATACCTTAGAAATATTCTATTACAAACAACTAATCAAGTAATGTGCAAATTGATTACATCATTGTATAGAATATTGCATTAAAGATTTTTGAATATTTTTGCATGTTTAAAAATGAAATATTTTCTGTTTATTACGAATAACAGAAGTATAAACACATATATACCCTATTAGCTACACATAATTGCTAATGGTAGTAGATTCATTAATTGTTATTGTTGT
>CM014278.1:77205122-77216261 GCA_004135705.1 Alloteropsis semialata
GATCGCTGATGCTGGGCCTTCTCTCAGCGATGGGCCGCACCTGACCACTCATGAAGCCCGCTCCCCCCAGGAAGACTGCGCGCCGGCTCCCACCTGGGAGGCCCAATCCACCTTTCCTGAGGTAGAGCCCTCTGTCCTTGAGGCGGTCCACTTCGATGATACAGTGCCGGTCGAGATAGAACGTTCTTCCTTACATAACAGCTTCGTTACTACTACGAGGGGATCGCGTTTAACCCTCCCTCTCCACATTTCCGAGGACGTTTGCACTCCTGTAAAGACTAATGTCGCCCGTTTCACCTCGGACGTGTGCAGGCCGGCCACGCCGGGGGTGCTGATCCAAACCCCACCCCGTCGCAAGGCTCGAAGTCCTCTCGCCATGTCTGCACCGAGGATTCGCCGCAGCGAGCGACTCGCCCAGAAGTCCAGAAGCCGCGCCACCAAGCCCGCCCTTCAAGCACAGAACGTGCTAATGAAAAGGCTGGGAATTTCTTCCGCAGCCGGACACCTGGATGCTGCTGCATTCCGACGGTTCCTCGACGTCTTCACCGCAACCCTGACTGTCTCACAGTGTGAAGCGTTGGACACCTTGCTGCCTGCTGGCCCGTCGTTTTTGGCCACTTGGTCGGACATTCAGCCTTGATTTGGCTTGATGGTCGTAGCCGCTTCAGCAGTCGCAAATTGTTGTAATGAACTGTGAAAACATGCTTGTGTGGAACGTTCGTGGCCTAAACGCTAGGGCCAAAAGAGACATGGTCCGTGATTTGGTCGCCCAAGAGCGAGTTTCCTTGCCGACTTTACAGGAAACTAAGCTAAATAGATGTAACGATGCTACCATCCTCCAGCTGCTGGGACATGGTTTTGATTTCCTTGACCTGCCGGCGAACAACACCTGCGGAGGCATCCTACTGGCTTGGCATAGGGAGGCCTGGTCGCTTACAAACCCGATTGTTCGTGATTACTCTCTTACGGCCAAGGTTAGGTCGCTCTCCGGTGGTGATGAGTGGTGGATCACCTGCGTTTACGGCCCTCAGACCGATCAGGAAAAGTTGCTGTTCCTAGAAGAACTTCGCGCCTTACGGGTGGGGCGCTCTGATCACTGGCTGGTATGCGGAGATTTCAATCTCATCTATAGAGCGGAAGATAAAAGTAACAGCCGTTTAAACCGCCGGATGATGAATGCATTCCGAAGTTTTCTGGATGCTGAGGAGCTGATGGAGCTACATTTGCACGGCCGACTTTTCACGTGGAGCAATGAGCGGACAAGTCCGACACTAGAACGCATTGACCGTGTCTTTGTCTCGGATGGATGGGAAGCTCTGTACCCGGATCACAACCTCCGGGCCCTCTCTTCTGAGTACTCGGACCATGCACCTCTCCTGCTACAGACCTCCTGTGTCATCCGGTCTTTCAAGAGATTCAAGTTCGAGAACTTCTGGCCTCGCTACGAGGGGTTCCTCGACACTGTGGCGGCGGCATGGCAGTGCCCGTGGCCGGATGCTGACCCATTCCGGGTCCTCGACTTCAAGCTCCGTAACACGGCCAAGGCGCTCATGCGCTGGAGTGCGAAGCAGGTTGGTAGTGTCAGACTACAGCTGGAGATTGCCAAGGAGTTGGTTCTCCGCTTTGACCAAGCACAGGACCATAGGCCGCTAGCAGCACACGAAAGGACGCTCCGCAACAAGATGAAGCTACATTGCTTGGGACTCTCCTCCCTTCTCCGGACAATTGCTAGACAGAGATCCAGAGTTACTTATCTAGCCGAGGGGGATGCTAACACACGCTTCTTCCACCTGCAAGCGTGCCACAGGAAACGCAAAAGCTACATCTCCTCCCTTCGGATTGATGATATGGTTGTGGTACATGATGAAGCAAAAGCTGATGCCATTTTCCATCATTTCGACAGTATTCTTGGCACACCCAATGCGGCCACGGTTTCCCTAAACCTTCAGCGCCTACAGATCCCTTCTTTGGATTCCTCACCCGCAGATCACTGCTTCACTGAAGAAGAGGTGTGGCGCACAATTCTGGACTTGCCGACCGACAAAGCTCCCGGGCCCGATGGCTTCACAGGCCTGTTCTACCGCATTGCGTGGCCGATCATCAAGAATGATATCTTGCGAGCGTTCCACGCTCTGTGGGCTTTGGATACAAGGAGCTTGTACCTGCTTAATCAGGCGTACATGATCCTTATCCGAAAAAAGCCGGATGCGTCGCTCATAACAGACTACAGGCCAATCAGTCTCATACACAGTTTCTCCAAGCTCTTTGCGAAAGCGCTTGCCTCCAGGTTGGCTCCCAATTTGCAGCATTTAGTAAGGCACAACCAGAGTGCTTTTGTCAAGCAGCGACTTATTCATGAGAACTTCAAAGCGGTACAACTGTCTGCAAAGCTTCTGCATAGATCAAAAACTCCAAGTGCCCTTATAAAAGTTGACATTGCCAAAGCATTTGACACGGTGAACTGGACCTTCCTGCTTGCAATCTTAAGGCACATGGGTTTTTCTCGCAGATGGATGAACTGGATAAGCTCTTTGCTTTCTTCAGCCAGCACCAAAGTTGTTGTCAACGGCGCCCCTGGTAGACGTATCTGTCATGCTCGAGGATTGCGGCAAGGTGACCCCCTGTCGCCGATGCTTTTTGTTCTAGTCATGGAAGCACTGAATGGCCTGATTCGGGTGGCAGAACAAGATGGGGTTCTAAAGAGCTTTGGACAGCAAGCGATCAAAGAACGTGCATTCTTCTATGCGGATGATGTCGTTCTTTTTCTTTCCCCAGATCAACAAGATTTGGCAATCACTGCAGCTATACTGGAGATGTTTGGACGGGCGGCAGGCCTTTTCACCAACCCGGACAAGTGCACAATTGCTCCCATACAATGTGACCTGGAAGCCACAGCGACACTCCTCCGCTTCTTCCCGGGGAAGCTGGCGACACTACCATGTAACTACTTGGGGATCCCTCTGTCAATCAAGAAACTCAGGAAATGTGATCTTCAACCCTTGGTTGATCGGGTTGCCAATGGGTTACCAACTTGGCAAGCTAGGCTGATGAGCAAGGCTGGTCGCGCCGTGTTGGTCAAGGTTAGGCTGTCTGCAATTCCTATACATACAGCAATCGCTATCGCCATTTCCCCATGGGCCATTGACTGCATTGATAAACGACGACGTGCTTTCCTCTGGAAAGGAACGGACTCTGTGGCGGGTGGGCACTGCATGCTGGCCTGGCCGCGCGTCTGTCGTCCTCCGGATTTGGGTGGTCTCGGTTTCATCGACCTAAAGTTTTTTGGGTTCGCCCTGAGGTTGAGATGGCTTTGGTTCAAAAAGACAGACGCTGCTCGACCTTGGGCAGCTCTACCTGACTCGGTCGAGCCGCAGGTGGCGGCCCTTTTCCATCTTTCTGTCACTGCGGAGGTAGGAGATGGTTGCAGAACCTTGTTTTGGCTGGACAAATGGATCAACGGACAATCAATTGCAGACCTCGCGCCTTGCCTACTCCAGGCTGTGCGCCCACGCACCCAAAAGTGCAGAACAGTCCAGGAGGCTCTACAAGAAAAGCGTTGGGTCGGAGATATCACAGGAGCACTGACGGTTCAGGTGCTGCTCGACTACCTGGACATATGGGAGATCATGCGAACAGCGACCGTCACGCCGGGCACCCCAGACACTTTCAGATGGAGGTGGACGGCTGATGGAGAGTTCTCGACAGCTTCGGCTTATCGGGCCTTCTTCGTGGGACAGTATGCAACACCAGGGGCGACCACCCTGCACAAGACGAGAGCACCTGGGAAGTGCAAGTTCTTCGTTTGGCTTGCCCTGCATGATCGCTGCTGGACGGCGGCCAGAAGGAAACGACACAACCTGCAACAAGACGACACGTGCATCTGTTGTGATCAAGCACCTGAAACCATTGATCACCTACTCGTTCGATGCTCCTATGCTCGGGTCGTCTGGCACTCCCTGCTGCAGCGTTGTGGGTGGCAACATTTAACACCAGCAGAGACTGCTTACACCTTTGCTGATTGGTGGACGGGTTCGAGGAAGCGGCTACACAAGACGGACCGTAAGGGGTTCGATACACTGGTGGTTCTCGTCACATGGAATTTATGGCTGGAGCGTAATGCTCGGACCTCCAATACACAACAACGATCGACGGAGGAGCTTCTTAGCGAAACCAAACTGCAGATCGGCATTTGGATACAAGCACGTTTTCAGAGCCTAGACGCTATAGGGGTTGTTTTTGGGCTGCCACCTGGTCGCGATTTAGCACTATGTAATCTTTTGTTTCTTCCCGTTTTCCCGCTTTCGGCCTCTTTCATCTTTCCGATGATAGGGCCGTTGGCCTGTTGGTTCCTGTTCTTGTAAATTTTTTCTCTCCTCCTCTTAATGAAATACGTGCTAAGGCA
This sequence comes from Alloteropsis semialata, assembly GCA_004135705.1. Taxonomy (NCBI): domain Eukaryota; kingdom Viridiplantae; phylum Streptophyta; class Magnoliopsida; order Poales; family Poaceae; genus Alloteropsis; species Alloteropsis semialata. The sequence continues at coordinate 77,209,525 of CM014278.1, forward strand.
CGGTCGCGAAAAAAAAAACTTAAGACGATACTATTGCTGATTTACAATGACTACACGGCAACGAATTTTTACCGTGACTTTTCATGGAGAAGTACAAATCTGAAGCACCGAAGTGGTACGACAAATTTAAAGTATCATTTGAATCTCATATCCACGAAAACTCTGCACAAAATGGGGCATCAGCGCTTCCCATCTCGACACCCGCACGCAGCCGATTCCTTCGCGCAATTCCTCTCTACGGGCCGCAGAGCACCACAAACTTTGCCCGAAAAATCGATCCAGCGGTCACGCGGTTGATCCGTTACCATTTTATCGCTCGGCCCAGCAGTTGAATACAACTACGCGGGGGCCCATTTAGAATTCCTTTCCATTGCTTTTTCTTCGTCCCGATCTCACTTTGAAAGTTACATATTTTTCGATGACAAGTATTATCTAAATTTATTCTGAGATTCAGAATTAAAAATTTCTTTTATTTGTTTCTTTGCACACTTAACAGTTCAGAAAATCGTGATTCGACCATCTGTCACCTTATTCAACGAATTTGACGACCAAGTTCAACTTCTGGAAAAAGCCACGTTCAACATTTTCCAGAGAATTGTCAGCTTTCTGTGACATCGAACGCCTGCTCCAGTCACCAGTGTAGTCTATCCAGAAATAACTCATTCATAAGCAATCAGCATTATCCATTAGAAAGATTCAAGCATGAGCAGCTGCGGCGCCTTAATACTTTGAATATAGCCTTGGTTGAAATACTGACTAAAAAGTAATGCATCAGCAAGACATTGTGTTTCTCATCTTTTAGGATTTGGGGTCTGAATGTCTCATAGGATTTAAGCACGACCCATAGGATCAACTTGCATACACAACAATCTTATAAATACAAGGCAAGCACACATTTCAACATAAAAACATACTTCATTTATTCATAGAGGGATCGCCAAGGTTACAGTGCCCAACAATCTGCCTGTAAAAATTGTGAGGCAATAAACCAGAATAACTCATTTATAAGCAATCAACATTTTCCATTAGAAAGATCGGCTCTATGTTGGGCAATATGGCGTTGTCGAAATGATATTATTTTTGATGACGTTAAACACTCGTCCTTTATGCAGGCTATTTTCAGGGGAACCTACTGGCTACGATTCTGGTCACTCTTGCAGCATGAGGAGAAGACAAAGGAGCTATTCATGAAGGCGAGCACTTCTCTGGAGATGGTAGCCTTAGATTTGTTTGCGAGTCATGGATGGAAGCATAATAATAGACTTTGTCAGGCTTAAGTTTGCTTTTTGGTTCTCCTTTAAATCCAGCAATGAAGCTGGAGTGATGTAATAATTGAAGGCTATGTACGTTACAACGTAGAGGCCGGAAATTTTCCATTATCTAAAAAAAAATTAGAAAGATCCAAGCATGAGCAACCGCGCATCAGTACTTCAAAGATAGCGTTGCCTGAAATACTGAAACTAAAAAGTTATGTATCAGCAAGACACTGTGTTTCTCATCTATAGGATTTGGGGTCTGAATGTCTAATAGGATTTAAGCACAACCCATAGGATCAACTTGCATACACAACAAAATTATAAATACAAGGCAAGCACACATTTCAACATAAAAACATACTTCATTTATTCATAAGGGTTCGCCAAGGATACAGTACCCAACAATCTGCCTATAAAAATTGGGATCTGGCAAAAAAAACAAACAAGGCTTCTAGTATGCGCCTTGCAATGGCCGAGATCACCATGAACAGGAGGCATCCCAAAGAGAACTGTAAAAAAGATACGACCCTATGTGACCTTACACACCACGGAGAACAGCACACGACACATCAAGACTCAAGCAGACTCAAACCCGACAACCAAACACACTGCACAAGTCCACAGACCACAGATGCCCCAGCGTTGGCAGCTCTGGAAATGATGTCCTCCACCAGCACCGCCGATGGTTTGAGTTAGAACTGTGATACTCCAGAGCTGCCAATGGATCACCGGTGCCTGCAACTTCATAACCAGGAAGCAGTAAAACGAAAAGGATTTGGACGCTACGGCAACCTAAAAAACTTATGACTATAATGGCAAGGACCAGTGTCTGGGTCGAGGGGCAGAATGCCAGTGATGGCAGCCAAGGCTCAAAAAACAGAACAACCTCCTGAGAGGTGATCTGTGAAAAACGAGCACTCGGCTAGAAAGCACCCCCTAAAACAACCGGTCCTTGAACAATGCGGAAGCCCACCATCATGACTCGCACGCGAGCCAAAAAACCGAAGATCATCTGGTTGTGCTACTGCTGCGGACATATATCTGCATCTGGAAGCGGCTCTCAGTAGACATGAGCCCCTCCAGCAACGGACCATCTTGTTTGCCTAAGCAAGGATGTCACACCACCAGAGCTTCTTCTCCAGTGATGCAAGGTTGTGGTTGCCAATCATGTTGCAGAACTGAAGATTGAGGCCCTCCAGAGACTGGCCCAGGTTGCCCAAGTATGGCACACTCTTCTGAGTGACACTAGAGCAGCCAGACAGCGAGAGAACACGGAGCTTGAGGTGCCTTGTAGATGACAGGATGGCAACACCATAGTCACTAACCATGCAGTTTGAAAGATCAAGCTCCGCAAGCTCAGTGCAGCTCTCAGATATGGTGAAGAGGCTAGCATCTGTAATCTTGCTGCAACCCTCTAGGCTAACTTTCTTCAGAGATTTTCCATGTGCCTTCACCAGGGAAGAAACAGCAGCATCTGTGATGTTCTTGCAACCACTCAGGTCAACATTGATCAGACCAGCTTCGGAAGACTGGATCAAAGGAAGAAGCCCATTGTCGGTGACCTCACCAAGACCACTCAGGTCAACCTGCTCCAACTGAGGGCAAATCATCCCAACAACAGCCAAGCTGGCATCAGTGAAACCTGGGCAATCCTTGATTGTCAGGAAGCGAAGTGATCTGCAAAGAGGAAGCTGTGCAGGCGCAGAGCAGATATCCTTGATTCCCATGCATTTCACCAAAGAGAGAGCCCTAAACTTCTGGCTGCAGTTGCTGAGGAAAGAAAGAATACCGACAAGAGTAACCCGGTTGCATTCCTCAAGCTGCAAGTTCTCAAACGCCTTTGCTGATTCTGTGAAAGCCTTAAGGCCAGCATCCGAAACATGCCCACACTTCCTGAGGTAAAGCTGCTTCAAGCTAGGGCAGAACTTGGCAATAGAAGCAAGCGCAAGATCAGTGACCCCAGGGCAAGAGGTAACACTCATGCACTTGAGATTCTGCAGGCCAGCTGCATTCGCCATCACCCAGAAACCCCTCTCACCAACAGTAGCGAGACGAGTAAGTGTAAGGTCAGTGACAGCCTTCCCATAGTACCCAATCACAGCAAGCGAAGCATCCGTGATGTTCAAACCCTGGAGCCGGATCTTGGCAAGTGAGGCGGTAGCAGAGCACACCAGGCTGGAGATGCCTTGGTCACCAACATGTGCGCAGTTCTTGATGTTCACAGCCTGCAACTTGGTGCAGCAGCGGCCAATCGCCCTGAGGCCCTCGTTGCCAACACCAGAGCATGCCTCAATAGTCAGAGAAACCAGGTTGGGGCACCCCTGCGCGACAGCGGCGAGGCCCTTGTCTGTGATAAGGGGGCAGCGTGAGATGTCCAGCCGCTCCAGCAGGGGACATCCAGCTGCGACCTCGGCAAGCCCAGCATCGGTGATAAGAGGCACATCCCAGAGGGCGAGAGAGCTGAGGTTGGGGCTGCCGCGCGCAACTGCCGAGAGTCCCTGGTCCGTGACGCCACGGGTAGGGTGGCTGCCGCGAACGGCGAGCTTCTCCAGCCCACCACGGGATCCGGCGACGACGCCCATAGCGGCCAGGCGAACGTCGGTGGCCTCCTTGCCTTCAAGCACCCTCTCGACGCATGGATCCGCGGGGGACTCGTCGCTATCCTCCTCCATGACGAACTCCTCGTTCAGGTCGGGCAGCGCCGGTGTGTCCGCAGCCGCGGCGGCCTGGGCGAGCTCAGATGCCCGGATGCTGCCGAGGAGCGCGAGCCAGCGGCGGGAGACGCAGGCGGAGGCGCCGCGGCCGCGGCCGCCGGGCACGCGGCGCAGGATCTCGAAGAGGCACTCGTCGGGGAGCGCGTCGAGCGACGGCAGCAGCAGCTGCCTCTGCTTCTTGGCGGCCCTCACGCACTCCGCGGCCGCCGCGGCGACCGCGGACGCGGCCACCAGCGCGCGCTTCCGCTGCTGCACGGCGCCGCCGCGGCAGAAGAGCCCGGACAGCTCCGCCGGCGCCGAGACGAGACACCCGCCATCTGATCCAAAGAAAAAAGAACCCAATTAGCCATCAGAACAGAAGAGCACACGCAATCACTCCCCTCCAACAGAATCCCAAATCAATCGACAAAGCTAGCAAGAAAAAGAAGAGATCTTTCCCCCTCACCTCCGTAAGCGTAGAACGCAGGCATGTCTCCGAATCACCCACGACCAAAGGGACCCCTTCCCCTCCCACTGGAATCAAGACCAGAAGCACGAACAGGACCGCAGCGGCCGCCGGATCTGAGGCGCCGGTGAGGGCCGGAAGCATTTACAGCCCGCCGGAGCAAGGAAAACGGAACCCTATCGCCGCCGGCGACAGGGAAAAAAGGGAGCGAAGGAAGGAAGGGGAAGGGGAACCTGTGTGGGGGGAGATGGGTAGGAAACTGCGACCTGGGGAGGAAAAGAAGAGGGCGGAGAGATGGGAGAGGAATACAGGTGGGAGGCTAGTCAGTCAGCTAGAGAGAGAGGGGGATGAGAGAGAAAGTGGGGCCCGCTTGCGTGCGGCGGTGCGGGCGGATGGATCGGGCCATCAGGGGAAGGAGGAGAGGAGGCCGGCCACTATCCCTTGGCGCGCCCAAGGGGCGGCGGGGGCGGGGGCCTCGTCGCCGCGTGCCCTCCGTGGCGCCAAGTTGCAGCGCGCGCGTCGGGGTGGATGGGGGTGGAGATGGAGACGGATTCATTGAACCTCCGCGCGGGACAGCTACGGCGTAGGAGTAGGGCAGAGATGTTTGTTTGGGCTGGATGCAAAGATGATGCAGCATGGAGAGCAGCGTTACATGCATGCATGTTGATCTTGGGACTGATCTGGGGTTTCTTTCCTTTTGTTTTTTCTTTGTGACATAGACCTTCGTTAGTTTCCGCATGTTTCTGCAAGTAACGTATTAAAAAAACGTGTCTTCCTCTCTTTAACACGTTTTTCAATGTATTTTTCTACAGAAAATTCAATCAACTTTCACGAACTAAACAAGGCCATAGGTAAGGTTATCTGTTCACTCCATGTAGGGATGGCACCCGCGGATTCGGGTGCGGGTTCAGTGAAAACCCGCCCGCAGCCAAACCTGCGGGGTAGGAAAAAACCCACCCACGAGAAACCCGTGGGTGGATTTCTACACCCGCACCCGCACACGCACCCGTCGGGTTTCGGGCGGGTTTCGGGTGCCCGCGGGTCTGGGAGCATCACATGCATAAATGATGAATTTGAGCATGGTTTAAGTGATTTCACAGTTTCACTTTTACACATATAGTTTCTAATTTTCTAGTAGTATAAAAATTTCAATTTCTATAGTCTCCAAATAAACATATAATCAAATAGAGGTCTTCAAATCAACAAATAAAAATTCACAGACAATGGTACATTTAAGTTTTACAATGCAGTCAACATTAAGGAGGACAACAACATGGTCTCCAATTCAACAAATAACCAAATAGATTAAACTATTACAGCTAACATTCAATATAATGTATGAGAAATCTTATATTACTTTCAGTTGCATTTAGATGCAACCACAATCAATAATGTACTTTACAGTATGCGGGCGAGTACAGGTGCATCCGTGGGTAAAATTTCAGACCCGCACCCGCACCCGCGAATCTCGGTTTCAAGTGCGGGTGCACACGCGGGTGGAATTTTTAACCCGCATCCCACCCATCGGGTCCAAAACCCATGGGTGCCCGCACCCGCGGGTTGAATTGCCATCCCTAACTCTAAGGGTCCAACGTGGCTGCACACACGTTGATGGCAGTGATGGATTTTAGTTTCTTCTTCCTTGGTGAGGATATATCTTCGTTGGTGGCTCACATCGACCTTCATGTTGCTTTATCATTTTTTTCGTTGCAAAAACATTGTAAACAAAACTTAGGGCTTGTTTAGATTCAAGTGGATTAAAGGGAAACGAGAGAAATTGAAGAAAAAAATAGTCCATCTTTTCTCAAATTTCTTCGTTGCCCTCCAATTACCTGTATCTAAGCAAGGCCTCAGAGGGTGCCTCGATTATTTTTTTTATGAATCAGAGTGATATGGGAGGATGTTTTGAAGTGGTACACCCTAGGAGGGAAATAGGAAATATTTTATAGCTTAGGGCAAGAAGGAAGCGCTGGAGTTATATTCACGTATTTTTTGAAAACACAATATTAAAAACAATGATATAAATTAAAAATAAGCATATGTGTATTATATATGATTTTTAATATTCCAAATACTAAATAGAGAGGGCTCTAGCTTTTGGTTTAGTCGAGACTTGAGAGCCCTCCCGATTTGGAGAAAAAGAGTAAGCAATGAAGTGTCGGAAGACCAAAAAAAGAAAAAAAGGAAACAAAATAACAAATCAAGGAGGAAGATAATTCCGACGAGGTTAGCGTTGGGTCTCGGGGTTACCTGTGCGCTTTGGGGTCCAAAGAGAGCTCCGTGGAGACTACCGCCAAGTGGTGGAAGTGGGTTGCGGGTGAG
>CM014278.1:77216754-77229986 GCA_004135705.1 Alloteropsis semialata
CGCGCCGGCCTCGCCGCGCTCGTCCCGTCGTCCGCGCGCCGTTCTTGGGTGGATCTTGCCCGGGCTGGGGGTGATGGGGGGGTAGTCGGCGCCGCTCGGCTGCTGGTACGGCGGCTTGTGCGGGGGCGTCCCGGTCGTCGGTCTGGGGTCGGTGGGTCCCGCCGCCGGCGGGGGTTTTCCTGGCGTGGTTGGATCTGCGCGCTCCTTGGCATGAAGGTTGGCTCCCTTGGTGAAAACCATGACCGGTGCTCCGGTCAGGCGATGATGGCGTCCGGTGCGCCATTTCCCTCCTGGGGGCATCGTCTAGGGACACCTCCATGCCTCTGGCCGGATTTTTCCCGGTCCGGTTTGGTCGCTCCAGATTCTGCTCTGGTCGGCTCCTTGGCTTGGAGGATGGAATTCCGGGTGAAAACCTGTCCGGTGCTCCGGACTGGCGACGATGGCGTCTGCTGCCGTCATGTCCCTCCTGAGGGCGTCGTCTTGGATACCTCCTTGCCTCTGGCCGTGGGTCGGTCGGCTTCATCTGTGTTGCCTGCTGGTGCTTCCTCGTCTCTTCATCACCGTGTTGCTGGAGTTATATCTTCATTTGCTGGCGGATGCTTTGCCGCCCTATACGCTCGTGGTGCGGTTGCCTGGCCGCTCCTTGTTGGTTGTCGCTGACGGATGCTTTGCCGTCGTGGTGCTTGGTGGTCGTCTCAACGGATGCTTGGCCGTTGTGGTGCTGTGGTTTGGGTGGTTGCTTGGCCATCCTAGTTGCTTGGTAGTCTTCAGCTTCGGTGGTGGTGTTCTTCGTGCAGGTTCAGGTTTAGTGCCTTGGGTCGCCTGGTTGGTTGGAGGGTCTGGGGTTGTTGTTTCCCCCTCTGTGCTTCTGTTGCTGCCTTTGTGTTGTAGTGTTGTGCGTTCGTTGTTCTTTCTTCAGTGTTTCTTTCTGGTTAGTCCTTTGTTCTCTTGTGTTGGCCAAGGCTGTTTGGCTGCATCAAGAACTGTCTGTAAACTGCTTTCTTCTTAATGAAATACGTGCTAAGGCACGGTCGCTAAAAAAGTAGCTGGGGAACGAATGTATGTATATATAGGTTAGAAATTAGAATAAAAGTCGGTGGAACATGGCACAGCTGGTCCAGGAATGAATGTGCTACTTACATGTTTTGTTTAGGAAGGTCTCCATTGCAAGTTATGTTAACCCCGAGAGCATGAGCTTGCACGGTCGATGTGTACGTACGTGCTCGATCGATGTTTCTTATTGGACCCCCGAGGAAGGAATTGGAACAGCTAGGCTGGCACGGGTTGGTTGGTTCGTCGGCCGGGTCCAATAATCAAGAAGAAAGCGAACTTGTTGCACGTCGACTGATTAATTTGCAATTAATGTTAACAAGCTAAGAGCAAGGCTAATAATTTAGCCGGCTGTTGGCTATATGATTTTGTCATGTCATTTTAAGCCAACCTAACAGTCCATTTATAGACTAGTTGACTATATATGTTGACTGCAACATTAATACTTGGTGCATCTCTTCTCTCCTATTCTCTCATCTGATTTATTAGACTCCTTGTTGCAGTCGGCTGAGAGCGGGCTATTAGCTTGCAGCCCGCTTATCTTCTCTCTCCTCCAACTCAACACAAATATGACATGGCACTCCATTCAGCCCGCCTGCGTCACCTTATTATACTTGCTCTAAGGCAGATGTACTCCTGCTTGCGCTGCGCGTCCAGCAGTTTTCACAGGATAGTTGTGCCCCAACTATAGTCTACAGTACTAGTGCCAATTTAATGGGTCTGTTTGATAAACCTACATCTAATTCTGATTTTCTATGGAAGCTGATTTTTCGAGAAAAGTGATTTTGTGGCTAAAACTGATTCTCTTTGATTCTCTAGCAAAAACTCTCAAAATCAAGATGGGGAATCACGTCACAGAATTAGAAGAAGCTACTTTTTTCGCTCCAAGTCTCTTAGTTCATTTTAGAGAATCACTCCATAGAATCAGTTTTCTCTGGAAACTGTTTGGCAGAACTCCTGCTGGATTCAGCCAAAAAGCAGCTCTAGAAGCTCTGTCAAACGGGGCCTAAATTAATTAGTACTAGTACCTCCAATCCATCCAGCTGGACATTCATGCTTAGTTTCGATTTTGGAAACAACATAACTCATCAATTCGAGCAGTCAGTGTGTGTATTTATATATATATATATATAGATATATATACTCTTAATGGTCTCAAAAAATATATATGCTTTAGCCATTGGGTGGCCCGATCCACATGTACAATTAGCAGTACTACTCTGCCACTCTGCGTGCAACTGCAAGCTTGCACAATGAGGGGGTGTTTAGATAGGTGAAAAAGGTGAAAAATTTATGCATTGAGACGTGTGTACAAAGAGAAAAAATACATTGTACCACGTGTATTATGCAAAATTTATGGATAAGGGTGAACTAAACACCACCTGAGTTCCGAGAGATGAGCCCAGTGCAGTCCTGAAAGCCTATCGTATCGATCGATGGGCTAAGGTAGGCGGGACAAAGAACAGCTGACTGTAGTGAAGGGGATTGCAGTGTGGTGACTGCACGCGGATTGCGGAGCTAACAGAAACGTGGCAAGGCCGGGGAAGCGGGGGGACACTGCAGTGGGCCGCTCCATTCTGGTTTCTGAAGCGGGAGAGCAACCATTCTGAACCTGATGCGCTTGTTACCTGTTGTTCTTCTTCAACCCTTCCCCTGAATTTACTAGCACTTATACAGTGTTGTCATATAGTCCGAACAAAAGCTTAGGCCATGTTTAGTTTTCACCCTAAACTTCAAACTTCACTATTGATCAAAGGGAATCTTACATGCATGGAGTAGTAAACGTGTGTTAATGACAAAACCCATTCCATAACCCCTGGATAACTTCGCGAGACGAATCTAATGAGCCTAATTAGGCCATGATTAGACAATATCGTGCTACAGTAAACAATCTCTAATGACGGATTAATTAGACTTAATAGATTCGTCTCGCGATTTCCTGTCCATCCGTGTAATTAGTTTTATAATTAGATCATGTTTGGTCCTCCTAATCTTGGGTTTAAAATTGCGGATTCAAAAAAGTTTGAAAAGTTCCCCCAACTAAACAAGGCCTTGGCCGTGTTTCTTTGAAGGTTGAAAAAATTTTGCAAAAAGGAATCTTTCTTGCATGGAGTACTAAATGAAGTCTATTTGCAAAACCTCTTCACGGATGAGCGTAACTTTTCGAGACGAATCTAATGAGTCTAATTAATCCATGATTTGCTACATTAATGCTACAGTAATTATCCTCTAATCGTGCGGTCAAAAACCTCATTAGATTCGTCTCGCGAATTTACTAGGGGTTGTGGAGATAGTTTTGTAAACTGACTTTATTTAATACCCTAATTAGTGGTCAAAGGAGGGTGAAAAAATTTTCACCCTCCATCTAAACACTGCCCTTATTCACACCCAGATTTTTTTTAAAAAAAATGTATCATCGATTCCGTGAAAAATGCGTCACTGCTGCGGTGCTAGCTGCCGCTGGATCCAAATATAACAATGACGCGTATTCAAGAGGCCGGACACCTTTAACCTGCTGAATGAACATGTAGACACAGTGCGCCACGACGGCATGCATCGTCTACTAACAGCAGGGGTCACAGGAGTCAGCGAGCTAGCGAGATATTATATGGTCAGCAGGTGTCTCAAGTTTGCATGGCAAGGCCAAGATGGATGGCCCTCTGAATCGATTGGTCACACACACGGCGGCATGGAAAGTTGGAAGAGCCCTAAGCAAGCTCGTCACAAGTTGACAACCCCTAGTGCAGTACAGACTGCGTATGCGTCGTGACCACTGGATCAACTGTCTGAAACCTATAGCTGACGGTCACTTTGTGCTATTCTTCCTGTGCAAGCCAAGCCAAAGACAGTACTGCTTTGAGCCAGCGAGGAAGCTTCTAACACTGGACACATATGAGCTGTCTACGGCCTTGTTTAGTTCCCACAATAAACTTCACTATTCATCCAACTTCACTATTTATCAAAGGGAATCTTACATGCATGGAGTATTAAACGTGAGTTAATGACAAAACCCATTCCATAACCCCCCTAACTTTGCGAGACAAATCTAATGAGCCTAATTTGGCCATAATTAGACAACGTCGTGCTACAGTAAACAATCTCTAATGACGGATTAATTAGGCTTAATAGATTCGTCTCGCGATTTCCCGTCCATCCGTGTAATTAGTTTTATAATTAGATCATGTTTAGTCCTCCTAATCTTAGATTTAAAATTACTACAGTAAAAAATTCAAAATAGTTGCACCAACTAAACAAGCCCGACCACTAGACCTCTATATATTTTAGCACTCCCAAGTAATTTCTTCATCAGAATCAATGGCAGTTAATTGCATGCTTTGACTTGCAGTAAATGCCTTTACCAAACACGCACAAGGTTTTTGCAGTCTCCGATGAACCCGGCTAGAACCCGGCCAAAGGCATGCGAACAATTACAGCTCAGCTAGCTGTGTCTCCTCTCCAGGGTTTCAGCGCAACTAATCCACTTCCTACACCAGCAAGCTCGTCCCTGTCTAAACGGAACCTGATACCACTAGCCTACCAGCGAGAGTACGTGATCATCAATCAGCTCGATCGCCGTCCATGCCCTCCAACTCCAAGCTCGATCGCTAGTTAAAGAGAGAGATCCAGACAGAGGATGACGCTGCTGAATAGCAGGAAGAAGGGGCTCAAGCTCATCCCGCCTGTAGTCTTGCTGATCGCATCCCTGCTGCTGCTACTGCTGCAGTTTCAGAGTGTGAGCTGTTCTTCCTCTTCCTGCTGTTTCAGTCAGCGAGGAGGAGCTGCTGCGCATGCAGTGGGGCTGCTTCAAGGGAGAAGATTGTTGCTGGGTCATGGTGAGGCGATTGCCAAGGGGCTGATGGAGCCGGTGGTCGCCAAGCAGGGAGGTGGAGAAGCGCTTGGTGAGGAGGAGGAGAAGAGGGAGGTCCTCACAGGGCCTAATCCACTTCACAACAGAAGATAGGCTCCTCCCTTCACTCGAGTTCTTCATGATTTATTAGTTTATTTCCTTCTTCCTCTTCAAACCTTTCTAGCGACCCTTTTGTGTTCAAGATTCTTTCTTAGAGAGGTGGCAACTCAAACTCATATGGATAGAATGTTCGATGGAATTGTTCATTCTTTTTGTTTTTGTATTTTTGATTTGATACGAGATATATGATGCCTGCCGAACTGTCAGATACTGTATAATGGTACAATTCTTGATTTCCTCCACCATTTCTTAGAGAGGTAGCTGCTCAAAACTCATGGATAGAATATATGTTCGATGGAGTTGTTCATTAATTTTATTTGTTTTTGTATTTTTTTGATTTGACACGAGATACATATATGATGCCTGCCCAACTGTCAAGTGTAATGGTACGATGCTTGATTTCTACCACCATTTGGGCTATCTTACACCTGTTCTCAATCAGAGTTGCCACCAAAAATAATCAAGTGCTTTTCGTTCCTTACTTCGATAATGCGTCAAAAAAATGTAGGTGGTATTCATTTTATTGTGCATAATATAATTTACCGGGAGTAGACTTACTTGTTATACCATTGAACTTTTTTAAATCTAAAGAAATGTTTACAAATATTTACAACTATTGAGTTCAGGTCTTTTATGCAAACATGCGCCACACCCTCGATAATGCGTCTACATCTTCTCTCCAGAAAATGAAAACGAAGAAAAAAAAAAGAGGCTCCAGCTGCATGCAGCCCACTTTATCAGCAGCATGCGCTCCAGCCCATTAACTTGGACGTTGGGCCGTTAGCCCAACAACGCACGAATGCCCCTCCTCTCTGCTGGAAGCCTGGAAGGCTGGAACCTTCTAGACCTGCCGCGAGACACCCCGTTTCCCCATCCTACCCTCAGCCGCAAGCCCGCAACTCCGCACCGCGCGCGCTGCCCGGGGGCAAATCCGTAAAGCCCCACCCCCGCCCCGTCGCCGCTCCCCCAATTAAACCCTAAACCCCTGCAGGGCCGCGGCTACAGTAGAAGCCATCGCATCCCGCATCAGCTTGCTCCCCAAGAAGAAGCTTGCGGAAGAGCTCCTCGCGGCGGCCGGCGATGGCGAAGCGTCTGATCCCCTCTCTGAACCGGGTGCTGGTGGAGAAGCTGCTGCAGCCCAAGAAGAGCGCCGGCGGCATCCTCCTCCCGGAGACCACCAAGCAGGTGCGCGCTGCATAGATCTCGCTCGTTTCTCTCCGCTTTCGGTGGTGGGCTCTTGCTGCACCCGCGCGCGATTCGTAGAGAGCTTGTGCGGTAGCGGCCTTCGTGGCGTGGAGTTTGGGTTTCTAGATCCGGGTTGGGGAAGTTCAGATGATTCCGTTGGCGAGAGAGGGGGAAAAGGAAGTACCCTAGTTGTTTGGGACAAATTTGTAGGTTTAAGTTGATGACGCGTCGTTATTAATAGACATGGATCAGATTGTGATGCTGATTACAAGATTGGATTTTCAGCATTCTGTAAACTAGTCACATGAGAAGCTGTTAGTTAGCTTAGTATGATTTGGGGATTGCATCTACTCTTTATTATCTTGGATTGGATGAAGCCCAAAATTTTGGCCTTGTATGATTCCTTTATGATATCTCTGGTCCTGTGGTAGCTCGAATTCATTCCAATATCAAATCTTTTGAACTGTTTATTGAAGGTTTTGAACTGTTTCCAGGACATGCGATTTTCTGCCCTCGGGTTTCCATGTTAAGGCAGTGTTAGAGAATGTACAGCTGGATAGGTTAAGAAATTGGGTGCAATGCTGCATAGCTGCGACTAATTATTTGTTATGATAAACCTTCTGTACAAGCATCAAGAGAAAACACCTGATATTGCATAAACTCTTCTGTATTGTCATTGAAGTACAGCTGCCCTGATGCCGCATTGTCTCATTGTATGGTAGATTTGTTCTTGTCCATGTGGGTCTTGCATGTACGAAGGCTGTATTATATGCTATTTTATATCTATGGTCTATGATTCATGATTATATTGATTTGTTAGGCCGTTGTGTTTTGGACTTTGGTTTTGCCTTGGATGCTGATTTCATGATCTAGCCTACAAAGGACACTGATGATATATGATCAGGGCTAAATAAAATGTATTACGATCTTTCTTATAGATTGATTGTGCAGTTGTCTTGTACCTACAAAAGACGCTGGTGTCTTGTTCGACTAGTGCTAGTACTAATATTATTTGTGGCATTCTATGATTTTTATTTAGGCAACTTTACATATTATTAGTTGTAATTATTTTCCATTACTGCTACATTTCAATTGAGCCATGCCTCAAGATCAATCTTGGCATGTGAGCAGTTAGCTTGCATTTTTTTTTTCCATGTTTGGTGCTGTATGCACAATTTTCTGGTAGATTTGGGCTAGTTTGACTTGAAATGTACTCAATCAGGTTAAACTTAGTTCATTCGAGGTCTTTGAATTTTTTCTTATGCTCCTTTGGGATCTTATACATGCCTTCTATTTGAATCCAGCTGAATGCAGCCAAAGTCATAGCTGTTGGTCCTGGTGATCGTGATAGGGATGGCAAGCTGATCCCTGTATCTCTGAATGAAGGTGACACTGTTCTACTTCCTGAGTACGGTGGAACAGAAGTGAAGCTTGCTGAGAAAGAGTACGTGGCATTTGTTTGTTATATTAATTTGGTTGTGTTCGTTTCTTTTCCCTTTTCTGTTGCTTTCAGTTGCCACTCTATAACCTTGAGCTTAAACAACTTGTAAGGTTCCATCTGCCAAGACATTATGTGATTAGTCAAGCTATATATGCTGGTTATATATCTGAGAACCTAAGCTGCTTAGTTCTATGAACTAACCTCGCCATTGGAGTTTATCAATTAAGAGATCAGGAAGTAACAATTCTGTGCATGATTCTCTGTAGGAGGAGCAGTATTTTGCCTTCTTTTCATCTGTTCATAATTTCTGTTGAGCTGCACTATTTTTCTCCATGTGTTATATGTATTGTTAACTGAACTGGGTGCTGCTTATAAAATTCTTAGGTAAAGTTGATTTCGGTTTAAGACTGACTTATGCGCAGTTCTCTCATTTTGTTAATTGTTCCATTCATTTTTGTGCTGGAGGTCTAACCTGGCCGCTTGCTATCTCAGGTACCTTCTTTTCAGAGAGCACGACATCCTCGGAAAGCTTGAGGAGTAACTTAGGGGGCTGTGAGGATCCCAAGGCAGGCTGGAGTTGTTTGGAAGTAGAGATGCAGGAGTGTAGCCAGACTTGTTTTCTTTTTGTGTGCGTGTGGGAGAGAACAAAACCCAAGCCTGAGAATTTGATGACATGGCCTCACCCTGAACATCTTTTGAAATGATATAATTAATCATTTGATGCTCGAATGATTGTCGTTGAGTTATCGTGCTCAACCCAAGAGATACACGCTGGAGGCTGAACAGTGTTCGTGCTGCTGCTGCTGCTGCTATCAGTTCAGTCGGTTGGCTTATCAGCCCAGCAGTATTTTTCTCTCACAACAAATTAGCACCAGTCAGCTAGCAGTATTTTTCTCTCATAACAAATTAGCACCAGCCGCCAGGCCAACTGAACAGGCTGAAAGTTGGAATGTGTTATGTTTTGGGAGCTGTGTTTGGCAAGTGCATGTGGCCCCGAGCTCGATCAAAGACGACGGCGATATCTATCTTATCGGTTGTGCAGGATGAAGTAGCCATAGTCGTTGTCCCCTATCACAGCGTGTTCGTTTGGGGATCAAAAAATTGATCCTCCATTAAATGCACCTTTGACCATTAATTAAGGGTATTAAATAAAGCCAGTTTACAAAACTACCTCCACAACCCCCTGTCAAATTCGCGAGACGAATCTAATGAGGCCTTTGACCGCACGATTAGAGGATGATTACTGTAGCATTACTGTAGCAAATCATGGATTAATTAGGTGCAGTAGATTCGTCGCGCAAAGTTGCACTCATCTGTGAAAAGGTTTTGCAAATAAACTTCGTTTAGGGCTTCATGCGGGCGACAGTAATCCGGATCAATTTTTTGATCCGGCCAAACGAACACGGCCGTCCTCCGCCCATCACGGAACACAGAGAGGTTCTGCCGCACAAAATTCAGGTTCGCTGCTCAGTTTAGGGCCTGTTTAGTTACCTCAACTTTTCAAATTTTTTTGAATTTTTACTACTCATCAAAGGAAATTTTACATGCATGGAGTAGTAAACGTGTGTTAATGACAAAAACTCATTTCATAACTCTCGGGTAACTTCGCGAGACGAATCTAATGAGCCTAATTAGGCCATAATTAGACAACATTGTGCTACAGTAAACAATCTCTAATGACGAATTAATTAGGCTTAATAGATTCATCTCGGGATTTTTCGTTCATCCGTGTAATTAGTTTTATAATAAGATCATGTTTGATCCTTCTAATCTTTGGTTTAAATTGCTACAATAAATTTCGCAAACTTCCAACTTCCAACTAAACAGCCACTTAGCAGTTTAGCGTACGTCCTGCCGGAGCCGAAGTACGGCGGCACTGCAGTCTGCACTCTGCAGCCCCCATCGGCCATCGCCATCCCCTACCTAGGCCATGTTTAGACGGTCGGGTAATTTTTTTCACCTACCACTAATTAGCGGTATTAAATAAAGTCAGTTTACAAAACTACCTCCATAACCCCCTGGCAAATTCGCGAGACGAATCTGATGAGGCCTTTGACTGCATGATTAGAGGATGATTACTGTAGCATCACTGTAGCAAATCATGGATTAATTAGGCTCGTTAGATTCGTTGCGCAAAGTTGCACTCATCTGTGAAAAAGTTTTGTAAATAAACTTCATTTAGTACTCCATGCATACAAGATTCCTTGAGCACAATTTATTGTCCCCAACCATCTCAATACGGCCCTAGCCCTTGTCTGATTCTGACGCGTGAGATAGACCGGCCGGTGGGCAAGTTCTCCCTTTGACTTGGAGGTCCAGGAAAGTGTTCATGAATTGGCGCTGTATGCCTGTATACGCACTGCAAATATTGACCGTGTTCCGCAGCTGGGGATAATTTTTTGTCCCCAAATACTGTCGCATGTATGGAGGTCTAAACGAAGTTTATTTACAAAATATTTTTATAGATAAGTGCAACTTTGCGCGACGAATCTAATGAGTCTAATTAATCCATGATTTGCTACAGTAATGCTACAGTAACCATCCTCTAATCGTGCGGTCAAAGGTCTCATTAGATTCGTCTCGCGAATTTGCCAGGGGGTTGTGGAGGTAAATTGACTTTATTTAATACCCTAATTAGTGGTCAAAGTAGCATTTAATAGAAGGACAAAAAAAAATTTGTCCCTCCAACCGAACACGGCCTTTGTTCCCAGTTCCAACGCGTGTTTCTTTCAAGAATATCCGGGTTAAGCAAGTCCGTCATGATCGATTGTACCTACTCTTTTTGGCTATCGTCTAGTATAACTGGCTGGCCAAAGTGTTTTACTGCTGATTCTGTTGCTTTGATATATTGGCCGGATCCATTTTATGTATGTATGTATGTACGCACGCTAAAGATGGATCAGCATCTGCATGTGGAGAGTATGGAGGGAGCAGCGTACGGCCCGTCCAGCACGCCACGCGCCACGAACTCGTACGCGGCTTCGGTGAGGTGCACGCCGTCCCACGAGATGTGCGCCGACGGGTCGGGGCACAGAACCGACGTGGCGTTGCAGGCGATGAGCTCGCCGGAGTTGTGGGGGCCGCCGTCGCCGCAGCACGCCGTCAACGCGACCTCCTTCCTGAACCCTGAATTATTCATTGGACAAGCGCGGTTTTAGTCTGCAGCAGGCCTCGAACGAACGACCGGTTCTATACATGCTCGATCGTCAGGTTGTGAACTCGTGATGGTGAGCGTGGTGATCGAGTTGGTGACAGTGTCCTCGTACCGTGCTTGAGAGGGTCACGGGTGATCTCGAGGATGGCGCCGTAGTAGTCGGCGTAGACGACGGTGACCGCCGGGTGGTCGGGAACGATCTCCTCCAGCATGCGCCGGAGCGCGCGGTTGTGCTCCTCGGCGAACTCGTTGAGCCACCGGATGCACCCGGCGGCGTCGTAGTCGCCGGGGTTGCCGCTCTGGAACATGGTCAGGTACCGGGGGATACAGCCCATGGGCATGGATCCGGGGACCACGATCGTCTTCGCTCCAAGCCCTATCAGCACCTGATAGTATATATGAATTCATCGAGCATCAACGTTGACATTACTTGGAATTAGGATGGAGATCGATGCTTATTGGAGTAGATCGAGTAGGTTACCTTGGTGGCGTTTTCGATCTTTCCGATAACTTTTGGGAGCAGGGGCCTGATGTCGTGGACGAAGGACCGGTTCTGGAAGAAAGGGTGGTTGTAGTCGTTGACCCCGATCTCCCCCAGCAGGAACAGCGAGCTCGACATGATGTCCTGCCGCTCTGCACACGTACATGTGTCACTCACCACTTTGTTCAGACTTCAGACCCTTGCCAGTTGCCACTTGGTCGTTGCATGGAGTATACTACCTTTGTCGGTAGGGCCGAGCAAGTAGAGCACGCGCTTGAACCACTCGAGCTGCACGTCCAGCGAGAAGGGCGGCAGGATGGCCAGGTCCAGCCCCATGTCCTTGAAGAACTGCTGGCTCAGCGCCGTCGCGCCGGACACCGCGAAGTTCGCCCCGTGCCGGAAGTCCGCCGCCGTCTTCCCGGCGAGGAACGGTGTCAGGAACGGCAGCTTCAACGCCTCCGCTGCAAACCAGCGCATACATATAAATACTATATATATATATATATATATATATATATATATATATATATATATATATATATATATATATATATATATATATTTATATATATATATATATATATATATATATATATATATATATATATATATATATATATATATATATATATATATATATATATATATATATATATATATATATATATATATATATATATATATATATATGTCATTGTAATCCACTCCTGGCCGTCAAAGTGGTCAGATTGGGGTGAATTGCCGGTAACTTTTTGCTTGGCTGATGGTATAATATTTGGTGGACCGTGAATGTTAGGCAGGTCATGATGCTATGAGGTCAATAACAGAGTGCTAACATAGCCTTTCCCTTGTTTCAGCAACCTGAGAAAGTTCTGTGGAACTTCCATGTGCTTTTATCTGCTTTCTTGTAGAAAATTTCCCAAGGAGCATGCTAAAGGGATAAATGGTCTTTTGCATGTCATGGGGTGCAATTAAATCACCAAAAAATTAAAAGGTATTTTAAAAAATACCAAATAACTATGGAAAAGTTCTAATCAAGAGTACTGCTGCTCCAAACAATACAGTAACAATTATTTATTCTTAAGAATCTACCTTCCAAAGAAATTATTTTTGCCATATTACGTGGTTGCATCATACAAAGAATGATATATTGGTTGAAAACTGCATTATTGTTAGATCAGGTCGTGAACTCATGATGCTTAGAAGTCAATAAAAAAGCACTAGATTTTCATGTGTTTCAGCATGCCACAAAATTATGTGGATTTTGGTTGGCTTCATTTACTTTATAATTTGCAAAAAGTCCTACACATTTCCTTCTCTCTTTTCTTTATACTAGTGGAGAGGCACGTGCCACAGGCACGTTTTTTTAAAAAATCTATAAAACAAAACTTTACATTATAAAAGAAATCTACTAAATAGTGACTTTGTATTTATAGCAAAGATTTTGTATTTATAGAAAATATTTATAATAATAATATATTTAAAGAACTTAATAAACAAGAATTTTAGATTAAATCACAAGTAAAGAATAAGTAGCTTTTTTTTAAGAAAAATGACCATCAAATTAAGGTTCAATAGAGAAAAATCGATTAGGTAGAACTGCAAATATGGATTTCAAATATTGATGAAAATCCCGGAAATTCAATTTCAAAAAAGGTAGGACAATTTCTTGCAACTAAAAATCACGATTTCCATTCAGTTTCTAAAAAGACGGGACAATGTCATGCAACTGAAATTCTCAAGACAGCCTCCGTGTAAATTCAATTTTCACTCAGGTTAATCTCCAAGCAAATCAACATCTGTGTACATTTACATTGCTAGTCAAGGCATCTTCTTCTCACTCGGAGCACCTCTAGAGAAAACCAATCCCCTTCCCTGGTTAAAGGGATTTGAGTGGGGGTGGGGAATGCTACTACACATTATGTCGTTAAAATATAAAAATAAAAATTACAAA
>CM014278.1:77230986-77285543 GCA_004135705.1 Alloteropsis semialata
GCGAATTAGCATAGGGGTTGTGGAGGTAGTTTTGTAAACTGCCTTTATTTAATACCCCTAATTAGTGGTCAAAGATGTAAACAGTACCGTGTTAAACTTTAGCACAAGGATCCAAACAGGGCCACGATGCGGTATACCTTCAGGTCCCAGAAGTCACAGCTGCTGCTACAAGCTTTCTATAACCACTATGGGCTTGTTTAGTTCGGCCAACTATTCGAACTTTTTGAATCCGTTTACTGTAGCAATTGTAAATCGAAGATTAGGAGGACTAAACATGATCTAATTATAAAACTAAATACACGGATGGACGGAAAATCACGAGACGAATCTATTAAGCCTAATTAATCCGTCATTAGAGATTGTTTACTGTAGCATGACGTTGTCTAATCATGGCCTAATTAGGCTCATTAGATTCGTCTCGCAAAGTTAGGGGGGTTATGGAATGGGTTTTGTCATTAACTGAAACATCCCGGATTTCCAAATCGGAGAATCCGACTCCCTGTACCAATGTGATAGTCCCAGAATCAACTGCTATCACGTACAGAACTTATTTCAGCATAATATCATATCCATACTTCGAATCAGAGTACAATTATTACAAGGACAATATGGAAAGCGTAGCCGATACAAGCCCTTTGGGCTAAACGACAAGAAGAAAGCCTACGAAGCGGTAGCTAGGTCTTCAAGTCTTCATCTCCAGTCTTCGCCACAGGCAACCTTGAGCGAAGCAACACAACCCTTCAAGTAGCATCCGTCGGCTGAATTCGGATTCCAAGTCCAAACCTGCAAGCTCACGAACTGTCCCCAAGGAATGGGACAGGTCCACGTCACCATCCGTATGCAAGCTTTAAGGTGGCCTAATTCTAGTATAACAAATATATCAAGGAATAAGGCTGGGGTTTTCCTATGCAGCAGCAGCAGCAACAAAAATAAAGATCTCCAACATCAGCTTCCCAAGCTATCATCTCCACGGGTCAACCCTAGCACACCAGGGTCCCGTCGCATTCTCACCTCCTGCTCCTCACGAGTCGATGGGAAGACTCCCACTCTTCCCATCTCAGCGGCTACAAGCCGGAATCCGCACTATCAGCTCTCAACCAGCCCAAGGCTATGAAAAAGGGGAGAGGTAGAATATCCCAAAAACACTAATCAGAAGAAGCCGGATCGAGGGGTGTCCATGACCGAGGACGCGGCTATACGTATAGTTTTAACTCTGCAGAGTGTGTACACCTGGTCCCACCCGGGCTGCGAGTTGGTGGCCGCCAACTCGGGACACAGCCCACAACCATGACTTCCTAGCCAGAACGGTACCATACTGCTTTCCCGGGCTTGGGACCCAGAACTGTGAGTCTCTAGCCTGGCCACCGTGGTGTCGAGAGTCTCGGAAACAAAGGGCTGTGAGACAGCCGGGCTTCGGTGGCGCCACCGGTGAGCCCAATCCTAACACACTACTCCACAGAAATGGTACCGCCTAACTAGAAATGGCTGGAATCCTCCCCTTCTAAGGATAAGTGGTGTGCACGTTTGACAAAGTCCCGTCACCAGGTCCAACTGACTCAGCCTAAGCCAGAGCAAGCAATCCTCCAAACTGGGCCGTCCGACTCCGCGGTACGCCAGTCTACCCATTACAGGTAACATCCTCCAGCTCCTTCAAGTAACCACAACAATGTACCCGCCACAGGTACTCCGTAGGAAGTGCCCAACACACTTCCCGAGCCCCGACCAGAAGGCCGGTTAATGTCTGCTCACTCCAGCCGGGGGTTCGAAACTCTTCTGTTTTATCCCACCCAAAACTCACGCCAAGACAGATCAAGACCACAGCTATTCCCACACATGCAAGCATAGCACGAGTATAACAATGTATATAGGTATACAAGGATATCAGGTAATAATCAAAGGCTATGCATAGGTTTAACATCATCATCATGAATTAAAACGCTAGCAATTCTAATAGCAATGCCTAATAGGATTCAAAGTCGGAATGGGCGTGAACCTGGAGCAAGGTCCTTCACTTTCACTTTGTTGATGAAGTCACGATCGTCGTGGTCGTAGTCGACGTAGTCGTCCAAGTCTTCCCGAGGGTCCTAATATTCGGATAACAAAACGATAAGCTAGTTGCAAATAAACTCCAAACAAGAACCAATGAAGAGCCAAAAGCACTCAACTCCTACACTATCGCGTAGATCATGATTTTAGAAGAATTATGAAACTGATTTCATAATTTTCTGAGCTATATTGAATTTATTATGAATTTTCTTTGATAAAGCCTATTTCTGAAATTCCGAAAAAGAAAAAGAAAAGGGCAGACACGTGGCAGCCTGAGGGGGTGACACGTGGCAGGGTGACGTCATCATGACGTCAGCAGCGGGGTCCGCCTCTGATGACGTCAGCATGACGTCAGCGTTGACCAAGTCAACGGTCAGCGGGGTCAGCTGTCAGTGGGACCCACACGTCAGCGACACAGAGACCATGACATGTGGGCCCCGGCGGTCAGACGGGCATGGGCCAGATAGTAAAAGGAGATTGGGCCGGCTTGGATTTTAGTCATGGGCTTTACTGGGCTGACGGGGTCAAAAGGCAAATGGGCCGCCGAAGTTTGGGCCCATGGCCATTTTACCGTGAAGAGAAGAGATCGGAGAGAGGGGTAGGTGGGGTCCAGTTGTCGGCGAGAGTAAGAGAGCGCCGGGATCTTCTGTGGGTCGTGTGGAAGATGTGCGTGTGGTCTTCCGTGTGTCCTCCAGAGCAGATCGAAACGGCGGCGAGATCGAGCTGTTCCAGACGCCGGCGATGTGGTCACAGTCGCGATGGGGCGCGTACGCGTGTGTGGAGTGCTCGTGTGTGCGCCCAGCAGAAAGAGCATGGAGGCAGAGCAGCGATGCAGAGGTGGTCGGCGAGACGGTGACGAGCGTCGAGCTTGGGTTCCGGGGCGGCGGCGAGCGGAACTTCAGCACGACGGTTGCGGGCCTCCTGCCCGTGGGCCGACGCGCACAAGAGAGGAGCGAGCAAGGATAATAGCAGTAGAGATAAAGAGAGAGCGTGTGGGCGTGGGCGTGGGCGACCTGCAAAGGGATGGCACGCCGGCGTCGAAGACCGGAACAGGGAAACCGGGCATGATGGACGGAGCAGATCACAGACGACGGCACGAGAGGGGGAGTAGAGAGATGGAGACGGGGCGAGGCTCACAGCGAGGCGAAGCAGGGGATCTCGGCCTACTTGGTGCGGTGCTCGCGGTACAGGGCGTCAGGCGATGCTCCTCATGATGCGGCGTCCCGGACGGCGCTCCCGTGGCTTGGCGAAGGCAGTGTCGTCGCGACGAAGGCGTCGGTGTGGTCGGGCGTGCGGCTCAGCTCGCGGATCGGCTTCGACGGCTTGGCGACGGTGGTGATGCGGCTCGGCGACGCGGTGTTCTCCGGGCGGCGTGGCGATGTCGACGCGGTGGCGAAGCTCCCGGTCCGAATCCTCCACGGGCGGCTTCACCGGCACTTCCTCCTCCTCCGAACTCTCCTCACGGCGATTTGGCCAGGGCTTCGCCCCTTCGCGGATTTGGGAGAGAGCAGAGAGATATGGCGGGGATTATATGGAGGGGAAAAGCGTGGGGAAGGAGGAAAGGGCTGGGCTCGGTTGGCGCGGCCAGGCTGGAGATGCCGTGGGCACGCGGCTTCCTTGGGGGTACGGCTTCCTTGGGCGCGGGTCTCGTGGGAGAGGTGGGACCGGGTGGTGCGAGGCGCGGCGGAGGCAGGGCGGATGCGGTGCGCGTGAACGGTAGCGTGAGGAAGAAGATGCCGCTGTGCAGCTGGGCCCAGGCAGCAGAGAAAGAAAGAGGAAGGGAAGGGAGATGCTGGCGGGTTGGGCCGTGGTTGTGGGCCGGCTGCGGGAAGAAAGAAAGGAATGAGAGGAGTGGGCCGAGTTGATTTCAGATGTTGAGGGATTTGGGTCCAAGACTAGGATAGTTAGAAAAGTTAGCCTTTAAGTTTATATTTGAATTGGGAATTCAAATATGAACTTACACACAATCAATCAATTAGAAACAAGACAAGAGCCAAATCACACAATCAATCATTTCCCTAATTATAACTAGAAGCACAATTTATTTTACTAAATGTTTATTAGAGGAGAGAGAGAACACACTCCTAGGTTTAAGCAATCAATTCAAACAAAAATTTTTAAATCCACAATTTTCAACACGGAATGTTACATTAACTCACGTTTAATACTCCATGCATGTAAGATTCTCTTTGATGAATAGTAAAGTTTGATCAATAGTGAAGTTGAGGGTGAAAACTAAACAGGGCTATGTAACATTATCTCTACAAGTTTGGTGACCGAACCACTTATGAGTTTATGGCCCGAGGAGGTGTTAGGGCTGCAACATAGTACATCCCTGGTGACTCATGTTTCCGCCTTCAGCATAAGCCTTACTTACCTTTCTCATGCATGTATATAGGCCCTGTTTGGATCTTTAGAGTTCTAAAATTAGTAGTACTTTTCACAACTTTGATCACTAATTAGGGGTATTAAATAAAGGCAGTTTAGAAAACTACCTCCACAACCCCTATGCTAATTCGCGAGACGAATCTAATGAGGCCTTTGACCGCACGTTTAGAGGATGGTTACTGTAGCATTACTGTAGCAAATCATAGATTGCTGTAGCTCATTAGATTCGTCTCGAAAAGTTACACTCATCCGTGGCTGGGTTTTGCAAATAAACTTCATTTAGTACTCCATGCAAGAAAGATTCCTTTTAGCGATAATTTTTATAACTTCATCCAAACAGGGCCACAGTACTGGGCAAAAAAAAAAAAAAACACTTCGATACATCCAGGTTCTAAGCAGCAACCGGCAAGGGCAAGGATTTATCATTTGCCAAGGGATGGACGGCGATGGTTATCAAAAATTAGTGAAGAGCACCATGGATGGATTTAGTCAGCGGCGGATGCCCAGCCGATTACGGATGTTGTTGTTGTTCCTTGGTTTGCCATTGAACGCCAGGTTTCGGTTCCCTTGCTTCGGCAGCTCATGCGGATCCACGATTTGTACCGTCCTCTGCTTCTTTGCTGCAGTTGCATCAAATTAAGGTCATGATTCGTCTTTTCAAAGGCCAGGATCGTAATTGATCGCATCAATCGATCAGGAAATTAAGTAACCTAAGCAGACCTACAGATTGGTCACTAGCAAAACTATACACTATGCTGGCTCAAGATTATCTATGGCTGTAAGAAAATTTTGTTCCTGCAAAAGAGTAACTAAAATTGAAGAGACGACATACCATTGTTGAATTCTTGGTAACCCTCTTGAAGCTTACGCTTTGTAGCTTCAAGCTTGGCTTCCTTTGCAAGCTCTAGCTTTGCTCGAACGGAATTTTCATCGTGCTGAGGTGATGGCTGCTATACCGACAGTGAAATAGTTTAGACCAATAGCACCTTAGACATCTAACGAGCATGTTGCTGCTCACATCGCATCACGCTTACCTTAGGCATCGCCGGTTTCAGTCTTCTTTGAGCCACTGAGACGTCTCGCTCCGGCGGCTTTGGTCTCATTTCGGAGCCTTTTGGTTCCAAATGCATCGTCTGGGGTCTTCCTGGACCGAATGCTGCATTTGACGGCTTCCCATGCTGCCTTGTTTGCCAGTTGAATGGTTCATTCGGTCGGGATTGCTTCATAGCAGACTGGTCTAGCCTCCAATTCTGCTCTGGGTCATACCATTGGCCCATGGGTGACTGCTTCTTGGCTGACTCTTGCTTTGGCAGATTACACTGCCTGTGCTCCTTGGCGTCGCTTCTAATGTCTGCATAAAAGTTTGCGCGACAGGTGTGAGGTCGATGCGATGTGTAACCACGAGCTGCCTCAGCATGCGATCGAGGAAGTGCGATTACTCACTTCCATCATCATCCATTTCATCGAAGAACTTCGAAACCAAAGTAGGTTTCCAGCAGCAAGAAAGGGTCCGAGTTTGTCAGAACAACTTTAACAATGCTGTATGAAGTAAAAACAAGACTGGAGTTTCTGCGTGTGGTACCTCAGATAGCTGGATTGAAGTGCATGGTGTCGCGAACAGGGCAGCCTCGTCCATGGGAGGGGAAGGCAGACCCCCTTCTTCCTGATCCAGGCAAGAAGCATCCACTGACTGTGGTGTATGATCTGTGAATTGTTCCAGGGAGACCATATTGACCAAAACAGAACAGGAAGAACTGGGCAGTGAGAAGTACACTGATTTTGCATTCTTTACCTACAATGGGACCCCCATTGTTCACCCAATCATTAACTGTAGCCTTCCAACCCCTACAAATTTAGATGGAGCATAACATGAATTCATCAAACATGACAGCGCTAGAAAGCTGCATAGGAACAAACTAGCGCCTAAAATTTTGGCCGAGCAATATGAAGAAATAGACAAGTTTGTGCAAGGAAAAGGAAAAGCAGCTTACTCAATGAGCGAACGGACGAGTTGCCGAATCTGCTTCGAGGCATGCTTTCGCAGCGGTTTCACGGCCATTCCGATCTCAGTAGCCTATACGACCAATCGAGAGATATTAACAGAGAAACAAAGGACCAATCGAGAGAGATCAACAGAGGAACAATGTAGAGTTCATGGAGCACATGCGGCGGCGGTTTCATCAAGGCTCACCATGATGGCGTCCACCGTGAATTCCAGCTGGCGCAGCCTCTGAAGCAGCTCGAGCAACTCGGCCTCCGACTGCAAGAGAGAACAACACACAGCAAAGCCGATCAGAAAAGGCTAATGACAACATCAGGAGGTCAGCAACAGAACCGGCGGTGCCGGTGGGGACGCAAAGGAGGACCTTTTCATGGGCTTTGGAGAGAGCGGCCTTGACGCGGAACGCCTCATCGACGACGGCGTCATCGCTGTTGTTCCCCGGCGCGGCGCCGCCGTCATCGGTGACGACCTCGGCGCGGTCGGAGCTGCAGAGGCTGGGGACGCTGCCGGCGCCCTCGGGGAGGAGCGCCGGCTGGCCCGGGGCGGGGAGCCCCGGCGGCGGAAGGGCGATAAGCGCGGTGTAGAGGCGCTCGGCGATGGCGTCGCGGCGCGCGCGGAGGGCGTCGGGGTGGTCGGCGGCGGCGACCCGGATGGCGGCGTCGATGGCGTCGAAGATGCTCGCCCGCGCGCCGCTGAAGAAGCCCCGCCAGTAGTCCAGCGACGGCGGCGGCGGCGCCATCCGAGCCAAGATCGGCCGCCGCCGATCAAACCAAAGCTGTCGCCTTTATGGAAGATTTGCGGTCAATCAAGGTTGGTTCTTTTTATATCTTGGAATTTATTGCTAGGCGTTTTCTCGATCTCGCGGTTCCAGGTCCAATCCAATGGAACCGCGAGACATTAGTGCTGTCCTGCAACCGGCGATCGATCCGTCGAGGAAAGAGGAGAAACCGAGAAAGAGAAGGAAGCTCGCGCGGCTTCTTTTCTTGGGCAGCGCGATCTGTCTCTCTTGGTAACCGCGCCGCGCCGCTGTATGTTTCTGCCTGTCTACGCCAAGCTAGAGGAGGAGGTAGAGGCGGAGGCGGAGCCGAGGAGGGAGACAATGGAGAGCGATAGGGACGGGACGGAGCGAGGCGGGGGGGTGGGGGTGGGCCGAGCAAAGCACGGCGGGAGGGTGCGTGCTGCGAGGAGGATCGCGATGGCGATGGTGAGTGGGGGAATGCGAATGGAATGGATGCCGCAATCCAATCCAATCCGGATTCCGGTGGATTTCTTCACGATGCGATTCGATGCGAACGAGAAAAGGGAGGAAAATTCCCGAGGGCGTCATGGATTCGTTGCGCTCGTTGGACTTTGAAGTGACTGGGCCTTCACGTAGCCGAAGTCCGGCCAACTTCGCATTACAGGCCGGATACTGAGCCCAGCCACGCTGAAAAAATAGAACAGAAAGCCCACATAATACTTGGGCCCACGAAAGATTTCTTTATCCGCATTGCTGCTGTGGGGGACTTTCGTTTGCTCCAACGACATGGTCAGCCCAGTTCGACGCAGTGGGCCGACCCATGAAGTCCAGGGGGTTTTCTCCCTTTTTCATTTTTATAGTAGAGAGGCACGTGCCACAGGCACGTTTTAAAAAAATTATAATATAAAGCACTTTTATATGACAAAGGATTACAAGTTACAGAGAAATTAATACAACAAAACAGAGTGTATAGGTAGCACACATTTCGTCCTTAAAAAATATTATTCATCCGTGGCATAATATGAGAATATCTCATTCAAACATATAGATAATTGAGTCAAATCGTAGAGTTCACCATGCAACTTTAAGTAGCTCGCATGCTTTGTCAATGAGTATGACAAACCAAATCGATGATCATAGCAATGATCAAACATTTTATCTTCTTATCCTATCCGGTTTTGAATCCATCAAACTTAAGCATCTAAGGACTGAGAGACCATGTGTACCAAGCACAAAATGTAACCCTCTACTCGCCAGCCTGAGAGACCATGGGCCCCACGTAAGCATCTAAGGACTTGAAATAAAAGAATTAATATCAATGTTCGAACAATGATCAACAATGTCAAAGGGGAAGGCATCAATTTTTTTTGAAAAGATACTCCATGAGGACCTGCAGAGCTCCTAGATATGTCCTAGATGTACATTCAAAATGAATCTTAAATCAAAGCGGTGGATACTTACATAATCCAAGTCCTGCATTTCCTTCAATGCACCATCAAGATCAAGAGCCTGAACACCTGGGATTGGGGCAGCTCCGTCGTCGCCATGCTCAGGGTCTCAACGACAAAGCGAAGGAAGTAGAATGCAGGACTCATGGGACAAAAAAACTATTCACCCAGTCACCCTGTGGTAGAACTGCAGTATGAAATTTAAGAATAATATTGTACACAGAGCAGGCCAAACAATCGTAAAACTTAAAAAAAGCATGATTGATGGACATATGCAATCGGTCATTATGGACATATGATTAGTATTGTGGCTAACAAAGCAAGTTTCAAGCTTTCGTGTAGTGATCCACAGCCATGATCCTCTTCTGTTAATCCAATTAGTTCCCACTCTTATTATCATCTGCAGAGGAAACAGATTAATAAATCTATTCCAATCATCCAGCCATTTTCCTAGCTGGAAGGAAATTGGAGAAGTACAAGCAAAATAGAACCAAGTTCAATGTATTTCTACTGCAACAAACTCAATCCACATGTAGGCCAGAGCATCACATTTTCATCCTAGTACATTTCCACATCTACTCCTTAATTAGCAAAACATTGGCGACCTACCCAACCCCGCTCCAAGGGCTTGGAATGCAAACCGGGACCATGCTCATATATAGTGTCAGTTTGCATCACAGTTTCACAAGAGAATATTCATCAAGCAAGTGGTGATCCCGAAAGCTGGGTCAAGGAGAACCAAAGAGTAATGATGACATGAATCATGAGTCCACAATGACAAAAATGCAAAGAATATGTCAAAACTAACCAAGTAGAGATTTTCAGATAAAAATGGGAGCAATCAAATCAGAGAGAGAGAAACCCTTTTGAATGCTAGTCTTCCGATTGAAAACATTTGATAACAGGTCATCAGCTCAGTAAGTAATTAAAGTCTCTAACTAATGATCTCTTTTTTCTCAGAGAGGTAGTCAACAAGGTAACCGTGCTAAGAGAGTTTCATGGGATGAAACTCCACTCACATCTCATGAAACTCCCTCTTTCTCTCTTCTTGTCACATCAGCAAAATTTGATGATTTGATATAGACTTAATGCCATGAAACTCTTCATGAAACTCCCATTGAGGATGTCCTAAGAAAGAGAAAGGACATAGAGTCCAAGTACAGAACATAACCCTAGTGCTTTGCTTGGCCTCATAGATATTGTGACTGCAAATTATTTGACCTGATGCAGCAACCCCATGTTCATCCAGTGCCTGTCAGTACATGTTGTTTGGACCTAACATAGCACATGGACACTTAGATTGAGAAGTCCCCTGAGACTCAAGATATAAGAAAGAATAAATACTTAATGCTAAAATGTTGTAGTGTCAAAAGTGTCACAAACTAACTTATTTGAACTGTCAAAATTGTCACAGATTCCTCTGCGCCAAGAGCAAAAGAGAAACCGGTGGTTTAGACTATGGAGAGGTCCCAGGCAATCTTACCAGACAGCATTCCAGATTAGAGTCAGGCATTGTTGATGGCCCTTCCATAGGGCATGGAAGTCACTGTGACATGCTCCGCTATCAGTCAGAATGGCTTCCTTGCTAGAGAAGTGTCAAGGATCTACAAACCAGTTGGAGACATAATAACTTCAGTATGCCATTAGTTGAGCTCCAAACCACAAGTGACATGGAGCTAAAAGAAAAAAGTGCTTGGGTCATTGGGTACCCCATGGGTTCGTAACAAATAGCAGTTAATTTATAGGGTCGATAAAAAGTATCAGCATCAACGGCAAAGTGATTTAAGCTGTAAATTTTGTTAAAAGTCTATAAAGACAATTTATTTGAGTGGAAACAGTAAGAGAGGCTGATGTTATTATATACAGAAAGAAAAAATGTGCAGGCGCAAAAGACCAGAAGAAAGAACACCGTAAAGCAAGATATAATTCCAGAGTGAAATGTACAAATTGACCCCCATAAACAGAGTACTATTTGATAACAAAATTACTTTATACAAATTAACTTGTGCAAAAGTTCACCACAAGGCATGAGAACCAGAGGGCATTATATTAACACAAGCAAAGCATAGTCAGCAATTGCCAAAGGGCTAAGTCAGAAAAACTTAAACCACAAGGATACTTTCTACAGCTAGTTCTGAGATAAGATTGTTGTACTTTGTTTACTAAAAATATTTCAGGATTACATTAGTCAAGAGCAAGGTCTGATACAGAGCTATATCCTCCATCTCCTAAACAATTAGGTTTATTTAAGCTGAAAGTCCCTCCATCCAGTCATAATATTCCATAATGACATAAAAGAGATACAAAGATGGAATGACAGAAGAGAGCATTGTAGTGATGAGGTGATGTACCTCTGAAAGTTGAGTAGCTCATAGGTCCCTGCAACAGAACAAAATGAAAAAAGAAGAAGCAAAAAGATCAGATAGAAAACTATGATCAAAATCACTTTCTTTGGCAGGATCGTTATTTACACTTTCTAATTAAGGTAAAGGAACAATTTTTCTATTTTAAGGTAAAGGAACACAACATCTATTGAACATTGCCCTTTTAGATGAGTTCTGAATTTACAAGTAACATGCGTATTTCTTCTAAATTTACAAGTCAATTAAAATGCAAACAGTTTAGAGTTTCAGCAGGTTCGAGACTTTTAGAAGTGTACAACTTTTGAATTTCTAGATAACCAAAGACTGAGACTAACCGTATCCATGGAAATGAACATATTGCTGAACTGAATCTGAAAACTGAGCTATAAAATATGAACTGAGTATGGCATATTGGCACATCTAAAAAAACAAAGAGATGTTGTTCTGAAATTACAGTATCAACACCGACAATGAATGTTCTTACTTAGATCTGTAGAAGCATTGCCACCTACTCCATGTCCCACATGTAAATCTAAAAAACAAAGAAACATTCTGAAGAATTTATTTGAAAAAACAAAGAGAAGTGCAGTCAACTCAAGAAATTCATTTACCCTGCTGTCCAGCAACATTAGTGGCTGCAGCTTCTGAATCATATTGTCTCCTTCCAGATTTGCTAGTTCTCCATCTTCTTCTGTTGGTACAATGACAAAAATAAATTCAAGACATAGCAGGGAGCAAACATATATAGGCACTAACATACAGCCAAACTGACTTTCCATTTCCTAATATGCCTAGGATAGGATTACTGGTGGTTAATTGCAAAATAGTTAGGCATCTTTTAGACATATTTGAGAAACTTGGCATATGGCGACATAGTGTTCCAGTTACCCATGAATAGCTGTCATCTAAGAACCGCAAGCACATCCAGCGCCTGACTTGAGGTAGACCAAGATAGCCAGGGGCACTGCACACATATGCACAGACGAAATCTAAAAACAGAAGCTTATACATATGTAGGAATAAAACCTACATATATGCGTCAGAGATAGTGCTCCTATCTTGCTTGGACCAGGCATTCGTGATTCCTTAGCTTGGGCCACGGCTTCATGCCATCCATACATGTATATCCATTGCGAATTAACAGTTCCTGCAATTGCTCGGCTGTACCTGATTAATGCCTGGATCAGGTTCGGATGGGCGATGGATAGATCGACCATCGGATGGATGAATGAAGCTCCTCAGATTGAGTACCGAGACACAGGCAGCAAGCAGCAGCTGTACGGTATAATGATATTTGATAAGCACTTTATAATGCAGGGATTACCATGATGCATATATGTAACAATTAAGTTGTGCTACTTACTGGCTCTATTAGCTGGTAGTAATCGGTACGACAAAGTAAATAGTCCTCCTGCCCTGACCTGACTGATACAGTGATATGTATTGTTTGCAAAAAAGGAAAGTTCAGATGGCGAACAATTGTAGTCAGGCGATGGAATTATCTATAGAGGGAGTAGACATCATTAGCTGGATATACATGCATGATATGTTAGGGAGTGTAGCTAGCTGCAGCCAGCAGGGTATTTGACAGGGACGGACGTGTTGTTGACGACGACAGATCATGTAGTGTGAGCTGTGGCTGCTGGATGCATGGAACAGAGGATGTGGTTGAGCTTGGAATCGAGCTGCCCATATGCCCTACTAATAGCTTGAATGTTTCAGCATCGGCTACAGCGACCAAATGCGCGGAAATCTGTTGCGGAATTGCAGGAACAGGCGAGAGGAGCTATTGGATATGGCCGGCACCGTAACGTCACCGTTCGTCGTGGACGGCGGCGCCCATGTTCGCTGCCGTATTCGCAATGGCAATCCGGAGAATGACCTGCACAGCACGCGCGTTCTCATTTGCCATACAAAGCGCAGGTCATCAACCGTACTACCGATTATGTCATGGCGATGGAGTTCCTTTCCAAGCCATGATGATGTCGACGTCCGTCCCGTCCGTCCCGGTGGAGCGGCCGACTGCATCATTGACGGTTGACGCCGCCACCCCCCAGCACTCTGAAAAAGACGAGAGCGGACACTGGAAACCTCTGTTAATTAATCACCGGTGGACGATCGGTGCGCGCAGTGGTTAAGCGAGTTGATTAGCTGCCGCTGCTGCTGCTTGATTGGGTTCATTAGGAAGTTAATTAGTTAGGGCACCCATCATGTCATCGTGCCTTTCGTCTCAAGGCACATCGATCATCTGATGACTGTACTGTTATTTTCTTTGAAAAAAACCAACCCAGACTGCCCTGCACTGCGGTCGCAGCACGCAGCAGCAATGATGGCGAATGCTGTTTCATGGGCTGATACCTCGCTTCCGGTCTCTTCTCTCAACTCAAAAGTGGAAATTGCATCCTTACGTTAAGCCTAGCTAATTCTCTGTAGCTTTGCTAGCAGCTAGAATTAGAACGTTTGTTGGGGCTGGAAAGGTTATATCTAAAGTTTGGTAACTGATCGTGTCGAGTTTTCAGAATGTGTCCTCCCGTCCTAAAAGGGGAAATAGAGATAATTGATTATGTAATCTTTTGAATATTTCTTTCAAAGCACCTGCGCTAATCACTAATCTCCATAAGAGGGCTCAAAAACAAGAGGATCATAGAATTTCTCTGACAACAAAAATATTTAAGAGCGGCTAAGGAGGCTCTAATCATCATTGATTGCAATAGGCATTAGGTCAAGCTTATTTTAAATTACATGCTTTGTCATTCTAAAAAATTGGCTCAAAGTACCTCAAAACATGCTTACAAATTTGGCATCAGAGAGGAACTAGTATCTAACTATTCTCTAAAAAAAATATAGTAAAAATAGGAATAAAGCCAACAACAAATGTGGAACATCTCAAAGTTGTTGGGTGGGGATGGAAGGAAAGGGGGGGCACATGCCCCCACTTTTACCGCAAGAATTCTCCACCTCCGAATTTTCAATGTTTTATATGTTTTTACTTAAATATTAATTTACAGCACTCTTGATTACGTCGATGGCCATACATATGTATCGAATATATGCCAAGAAAAAAACAAGGAATATGACTATGGTTTGATAGATAATGTAGTAGAAGAATATATATATATATCTATTAAGAAAATACGATATATCAATAGTATATATGTCCACATCAGTTCGGGCTAAACTTTAAATCACATTAATCTCACAAAATTATAGTATTTTTAAGTACATTTCTAGCCACCGTTTGTGAGCGAGTCACTAAACACTACCACGATGATTGCGAGACAGTTGTATGTCCGCATGTGACTACACAAATAAAGAAGAAGATGATGAAGAGCACAAGGGACGAGGCGCCATCGGTAGCATTATGTACGTGTACGTTTTGTATTGGGGTCGCCGATAATTCAGGAGGAATGCGCGTGGAATCAAGTTAACACCCCACCCCCCAAACAGTCGACACTGAACGTGCCGAGTATTCATACGCTGCTTGCTTAGGTTGTTGGCCCGCGGCAGCGGCAGGGCAGATGCAGCGAGACCGCCCGTCTCAATCCCTGACAGCGACGCGGCCTCGGCGCTGGTCAGGTTGGTGAGCTGCTGCTGAAGCTGCTTGGAGCTTTGGACTCCCGTCGGCGATGGCGATGATCGATATCGCCGCCGGCTCGCAGACCGCAGGTCCAGCCTCCGCTCGTTGTACAAGGGCGTCCCCACGATAACGAGCAACGGGTCTGTAACGGACTGCTGCCGTCGATAACCGCCGTCGGGGCCCTACTTTTCCCGCCATCAGCGGCGCGATCCGGCGCGTCCGCCGAGCGACCAGGCCAGCAGCCGACGGCCGCGATCGGGCGTCGTCGGGCCAGGCGACTGAGACTGACTGCCAGGACAGGACGGGGACCACCGCCTGCTAGCTCAAGCGGCACCGGCCTGCTGGCTGATGCCCGGGCCCCGCCCTCGTGGGATCCACTGCGGCCGGCGTTTCTCCTTCCCCTCCGTCGCCGGCCAGCCAGCCATGGGGGAGCGGAGGCCGCGGAGTGGGCTGCCGCATCGCATCCGAGTGGGGCGCAGACGCACAAATTGCCCGGGCCTGTTGCTTTTTGCCTTGTCTGCAGGTGTTGCTCGGCTTCGCTTCGCGTCCCAAAGAATTCCATTCCACGTTCCACCAAGGACGACGACGACGACTATTTGCGTCAATGGATCATAGGGTAACATATTTCGGTTATACGGATCTCTGTCCTCTCCAACCCAAGAGCTCTCTCAGTTACGTTAAACAACGAATTGGAACTGAAGAAACCACCTTTTATCTAGAACTAGTAAAATGATCTCTAGAATGATTGAATCCTCCAAGAAAGCTAAAACATCATCTTCAAACTAATTCTATGTCAATTCAACTATGTATTACTACATGATCAGTTTTCGTTTATATGAAGTTTTATGTTGATTTTGCACACAATAGTCATTTCGAACTGTATCATACAAACTCATTATCATATCAAACGTGGTGCTAG
The DNA here is from genome assembly GCA_004135705.1 of Alloteropsis semialata. NCBI lineage: Eukaryota > Viridiplantae > Streptophyta > Magnoliopsida > Poales > Poaceae > Alloteropsis > Alloteropsis semialata. The sequence continues at coordinate 77,246,469 of CM014278.1, forward strand.
TGATCATGTAGATAAACCTGAAGACCTAGAGATCATAGGTCACTTGAATTCCAGCTGGTACCGAGGAGCTCAGCCGCAGGAGTTGTACAAAATTTTATTTCTTTTATCTACCGCTCTATAGTGCACATGTGTGTCAAACATGTTCATTGTACGAGGGAGCGCAAGACTCTGCAAGAGCAAGGTGAGAGTGGCTTCACAAAGCACCTTCTCCTAGAAAAAAAAAACACATGGAAAACTTGCTCTATAATTTTTTCTGGAAATGTTATATTAAGAGTTCATGAAGTAGCGTTAATATTTCCATTTAATATAAACAAACATGATCTATTCTTAACTTTTCTCCAGTTGATTTTGTATGCGAGGAAGAAACATAGTTGGGGTCTATAAATTCAAGGAGACATGACACATGTTGAACCAATTTCAATTCTAGGATTGACACAATCATAGCATTAGTGCACGTCAGAGAATTGTAGGACCGCTAGATATGTATGCAAAGTTATATATAATTATTCTCTTAAGAAACATTTCTGTTTACTCTGTATAGCCGCCGCCACCATATGATCAGTGGGAGGATATCAAGAGTGTTAGAGTTATGCAAGTGGAAACCCATAATGTGTTGTAGCATTAGTGCCAAATAAAGTAAAGCAAAACACATAGTATAATAACGTACAAAAGCAAGAACATAAGCTTTTCTTTTTACCAATGGTCCTGTCCTGCGAAGCAGGAAACAACCAAGAAAGATGCACGTTATGCGGTGTGGCCCTAGCAAAGAGAGACGCGATGCCCCCGGACCAGAGATTGCCATTCAAAGCTGCCACCCGCCCTCTCCGCTCCCACAGCCAGCCCATAGACTACCAGAGTGTGTGAGAGAGAGAAGGCGCGAGCAGAAACCCGCGCAGAAAAGCAACTACCTCTCCTCCCCCGCTGGCCCGCACCACCCTCACCCTCGCCCTCGCAAGATCCCAATCTCGCCGGAGCGACCACCATTGCGGCGTGGGGTTGCTGATTCCGCGGCCGGCAGCTCTCTCCATGCTGCTGCTGCTGTGAGTCCTGTCTCCTGTGACTCGATTCGAGCTCTGTTGTTGGCTTGGAGGAGGCCGCCCGAGCCGGGGCTAAGGCGCGCGCATTGCGAGGGTTAGTTACTTCTCGGTATCAATCATTATCCCTTTCCATCCGCGAATTTGGGCCTGCCTTTTGTTGGGCTTGGCGATTTGTTTGGTGTATGCTTGCTCGGGGAGCGGAAAGTCTGGATCTTTTCGCTCTGTTCTTTGCTAGTCAGCTAGTGTTAATGTTCTTCTCGTCCGGTGTTCATCATCGATACGCTCTGTTCGACCCCTTGGAGCGCCAGCGAGGAAGATTGAAGCGCGGGCCTCGCATTTTCCGTGGAGCGGTTGGGTGGTTAGTCCTGGGAGATGCGAAATAAAATTGGATGCCGTGTGGAGTGCGAATTAGTTCAGTGATACAGCTGGAGTCCATTTGTTTATGCTCTTGATAGGGCCCTGTAGAGCTTGCAATACTCGCACTTTAGGTGCTAGTAGGAGTAAGCTAAATTCCTTAGGTTTTTTTTAAGTATTGTTCGGTCTAAGATACGATCTTATCTTTGGGTCTACGTCAATAATTGTACTGGCGTACTAGAGAAGAAAAAATGGCTGTACATACTGGCTTCATTCCGCTTGCTGACAGAGGTTTTTGTTGGAAAAAAGAAGCCAATACGGAGTAGGCTCCAAGTGGATGCCATCACGCCAAATCAATAAGCAACTGCACAGGTTTAGATACTTGTTATGCTCTGCTAGCGTAATGCAACGCTATCTCTTTCAAGGCAAAGGTCCTTACAATTGAAGCCGCCACAATACTTTTGATCCACCCACGGGTAACTTCAGATCGCGTTTTTGATGTGGTAATTTGTTTGACTTTCTACATGTGGAGTAAATGAGGTAGCAACGGGAGGCTGTCATGTGAGGAAATTCTGATCTTCTGTGTCACTAGATGCCGTTCGGCTGCTTTCAGTCACCTCTCTAGCAGTTAGCTTTGCTGTCTTCCTAACAAACAACGGTGGCCCACTCCCAACTGTAAAGCACAAATGCTTTTCTTATTCACCGATAAAGTTTCATTCTTGCCCTCCCCAAACTGTCCTTTTTGTGGATTTCAAGAAAGCCATGTCAAAAGTGTGACTGGTTCCACTCCGGCCTTAATTTCAGCTTAGTACACAAATTTGCTGTTATGGATTTCTGTAGACAGTATGGGAGGCTTATGGATTGACGCTGCATTATTTTTCCAACCACCTGTGGTCTACAATAATCATTCAACTCCAATTATGTGCTGCTAGATAGTGGACATTTCTTTGACTTCCTTTTGTGAGTGCCTATTTTTTTTCGGTTTCTTTTGGTGCCAATTGTTAAAGAAGGCACTTGGATATTACTGTTTTTTTCCTCATTAGAACATGCCTTTTGTTTCCTTGTTTCTTTGTAATCTCAAAGATAAGCTTGATTGAAGTTTATTTTATTGCAGTACCTGCTAAAAACAATTAGGTCATCCCTATTTTATTGCTCATCCAGCCTGTATCCACCCGCCTTTACATTCCTGGATTCCACTGTGCAAGTTTTCTTGTTTGGTCATTATTCTTTTCTTTTTGGCATGCTTTTGAGCAAAAGAAAATGATTAAGTGACGAATCTTTATCCAAATGGCATTTATACTGAATGTATTGTGAATTTTACAACAACAATGCTTTGTTTTGTTGATCAGGGTTGCAACGTATTTCATAGATGACGAAGGCTGCAACTCTTTATGGGACCAAGACGCAGACAGAGGCCCTGCGGCCAGGGCCATTGCGTCCAGCAAATATCATCAGAAGTAAATTTCCTACCTACAAGAATGGTTCAAATGGTATAGTGATCAAGCTGGCCGATGGTCCAGAAATGCCACCTCTCAAGGAGATTGTTGCAAAGGAGACTGCAGATTTACTTGATCGTCGTCAGCGCCTCTCTGTCCGTGAACTCGCAATGAAGTTTGAGAAGGGTCTCAACACTGCCACACTGTTGTCGAATGAGGTTCAGACCCTTACATTTTAGTTTATTATGTGCCAGTTATTCAATTCATATTCAGTGATCTGGTAAACTTTGTTAGTGTGTTGGCCGATGTATTCCGTAATGAATTTAGTTTACCGATAACTATAAATGTTTTACTCGGCTGCACAAACTGACAGGTTAAATGGAGACAAGTAGCTTTGCTGGAGCGGGATATCCTTTTGAAGAATCTAAAGAGTGTATTAGAATCACTGAGAGGTCAGGTAACAGGCAAAACTAAGGATGAAATCGAGGAGTCTATATCTATGGTTAGTTTCTTCACATCCTTTACTAAATGCATTTTTTATTGGGTTTATCTTTCTCCTTGACATGCTTTTGTATCTAATAGTATATCTTCATACAAGTATTATACATGTCCTCAATATATTTATTCCACATTGCCTAGTTTAATTTGGAGGTGTGCTTCCTCTGTTCTGTTGCATTTCTTTCGTCAAAAAACTTCCAACAACCTGTTGCGGTGGTGTTCCTTTTTTATTTGATATTTGATTGGAGTGTAATGTTGTGTAGGTGGAGATCCTTGCAGTTCAGCTCTCCAAAAGAGAAGCTGAGTTGCTTCAGCAAAAAGAAGAGGTCACGAAATTAGCAAAATCATTAAAGCAGGTGTGTTCCGCATTGCTGTATAACTTATCTAAATGAGCCGTTAATAGCTTCAGGAATCAGAAACTGTTTACTTGAAAAATTCTGAAGTTCTTAATGTCACGACCCATTTAACTTGCACTGTTTATAGTTCTGCGCCAAATTGTTTAGCTCAATGGTTGCCATTTTGTAGCTACATTTTTGGAGGATACCTTGCTTAACATGTGAGATATCTGCAACATGTTGACTTAACTGTTAACCATCAATATCTTTTAGAAAATACCTGAACCAAAAATTCGAAAGTTCCGAATTCACAGGTATATTTGTATTGTCTTGACAAATAGAAGAAAGGTTTTATGTTGAACTGAGGAACTGTAAAATAGTGACCCCTCTCCATCTCCTAAGGGACTCCATTACCATCATTCTCATAGACATGGAAGCCATGCACCACTTTGTACTATGGATATCCATTGCTGTTGAGGACCTATCTGGAAAATGAATCTTATTCTAGTGGAAGTCCTTCGCTTGACCTGATTTTCTGTAATTTAAAAATGGTTCAGGAAAGGTATTGTTACTTATGCGATTATAACACATGATCACATGATTACCTTATATAGGATTTATTTTTTTCAACTTATTTTAAACATTGTGTTTTGGCTTGATTTCTCCCAGCAAAAAACAGCATGCCTTAATTATGGGTTTAGCTACCCACTGGTCGTCTTCCATGTTGTTATTTGTTTACACGTTTGAGGGTTTGCTTCTTTTTAATATTGCTCTTAGGCTTCTGAAGATGCAAAGAAAATTGTTGAAGAAGAAAGAGTTAATGCTCATACAGAGATAGAAAGTGCTAAGAATGCTGTCCAAAGAGTTCAACAAGCAGTTCAGGAGCATGAGAAGATGTCTCAAAGTACTGGGAAGCAAGTATGTGGATAAATTTTAGAACTTTTTTCACTCATTACATTCCAATTGCTACAAGCTTTTCTGCCTCTAGTTTAAGTGAAGTTTAGATATACTCGTTGACACATCTTTTCTTGTTTTACAAATCCATTATCCCTACCTAATTGCTTTATCTACATAAATCAGTCTGATCAGTTCTGAATACTTGCTTATCTCTCTGGACCGGTATATGCATCATTATAAAATTGGTTACATATGGATATTGGATAACGTGGAGCTCTGGAAGATACTTCCCATAGGCTATAGTTTCCCTTCGTTGTGTATGGCTGTATTAGCCGTATTGGACTTTGCATTCTTAGTTCAAATCCCTAGTGCCGTGCTATTATTCAGAACTTGCAGAAGTTTAATCCTTTTGTATATACATGTAAGGGTTACATCATTTCAGATTTATAAATAATCTTTTTTTAACTTCATTTCCAACTATGAATGTGAATGTGATATCTATTTGCTGTCTGGAAGGACATGGAGGAACTAAAGAAAGAAGCTAGAGAGGCTCGAAGGATCAAAATGTTGCACAAGCCCAGCAAGGTAGGGATTATAATACTTACTGTACAACACTCAGTATATCAATAATTGGATTGCGCATTTCTCTTTCAGTCATATGATCATATCATACAATTTGTGTTTCTCTAGGCAATGGATCTGAAAAATGAAATACGAATTTTACGTAAGACGTTTGCTGAGAAGTCCACAGATTGTGTTAATCTTTTGAAAGAGGTATCTTTTACTGTTATTACAATTGCTGTCTTCAATCATATCTGTGTGTATTTCATATTTAAGATTGAAAGTTGAAATCATACAACATTTTGTCATTTGTAAAATTAGTTAGTACATACTCAGATTTCAAAAGTGAAATCGATGGTTCAGGCGAACGGAGGCCTGACCAGTTGGTCAGGTGCTCTCAGTAGCACCCCTGCCCGGCTGCCAGGGTTCGAATCCCCTCGGGGACGAATTTCTGGAACCGTGCGGTGCAGGGTAAAAAAAAATCCCCTCGCTAGCCTGTGGCTAGGGTTCGGGGGTTTTCTCGGCCGGGGAAGCCGAAAGTCGCTTCCTCTTAATGAAAAACGGTTGGGGCCGTCATACCCCTCCCGGTCGAGTTTTGAAATCGATGGTTCAGTCACAAAGCATCGTGAATATATACCACTTCTTTTATCCGGGGGGAAAAGCTATGATACTATTTGGATCAGTCACAAAAAGTGAAACCATGTGTTAGTCACTATCGTTCTCAAGACCAAGCTGGCTGTGCTGTTATTCTGTGTGGCTAGCAATTTGAAGCTCTTTATCAACATTTGAAATATTTCCAGTGGCAGTGATCCTAACCAAGTAGAAATATAAAGTTTGTTACATTACTGGTTTTAACACATGTTTTTGGCAGTTGGAACTGCATAAAAGGCTAAAAGAAGATGGTACCACCCCTTCATTTGATTTGGAGGGTCTCCAATGCTTAGGATCAATGCTACGTATAGTTGCTCTGAGTGCTATTCACATGGATTTGTCAAATATTTCAATCCAATGGTTCCGCATACACCCAAAAGAAAGCAACAAAGAGATCATTTCAGGTGGAATAATGCTTTGTCTTTGACCTTTCTCTCTGTCTGTTTCTGTCTCATCTTCACATTAAATTTAGTGTGCCAGTGCTTTTGACATCTTTTGTTATCATAACTCTTTAGGTGCGACCAGACCAGTATATGCTCTAGAGCCACACGATGTTGGACGCTATTTGCAAGCTGAAATCGATGTTGGCGGTGAAATTGCAGTCGCAAAGACATCTGGGCCAGTTGACCCTGGTTTGTTTGACTGAGCACATCGTACAAGCAATAATATCTGTGTCTCGGTTATTGCATGACTAACGTGTGTTTATTATTGTTTGCAGATGCTGGATTGGTGGATTATGTGGAGACTCTTGTAAGGAAACCTGAATCTGAGTTCAATGTATGATTACTCCATCCTTTGCCACTCTATGGCATTTATGTTGAACAAATATGTGATGTTGAGGTTGCAATTTTTTGAACTCTTTATTCCTATGTATCAAATAAGTAGATTTAAATCAGCATAACCAATGCACTACTGTTAAATATGTCACCATCTGCTCTTAGTTTCAATGGTACTGCTGGTAACCTAGCCATACACCAAATCCCATAAAGGTACAACTATTATAACCTTAGCAGGTGTTCTTAAGGACCTTTTGTTTTGTGTCTCATGGCAGGTTGTTGTGCTTCAATTGAATGGCATTGAGCAGCCAAAAGAGTCAGTTCATGTTCTAAATGTCGGGAGACTGCGGATGAGACTTACTAAAGGGAAGTCAGTAGTTGCCAAGGAATTCTATTCCTCATCAATGCAGGTATGGTACAGTACAGTAACATTATGTTTTTCTCTTTCATGGTTAGACAGTGATTGTGGAAGGATTATGTTACATGGCAAAAAAAAATGTCTTTAAGGTTTGTTACAAAGGTTTTCACCGATACTGCTGGCAGTTCAGTTGGCTGAAACTAACATATAGCAGCCATGGTTCACTGCACTATATTAGTCATGTTTGCTCTTGTTCAATATTGCTACCATTCCAAGTCGAGAAAGTGAGAAGCTTCTGCCTGCCCTTAAAAGCCTTTCTGTTTTTGTTACAGTTATGTGGTGTTAGGGGTGGCGGTGAAGCAGCCTCGCAGGCAATATTTTGGCAACCCAGAAACGACCTCAGCTTGGTGCTGGCCTTTGAGACCGCTCGAGAACGCAACACAGCCATCATGCTTGCTCGGCGATTCGCTATAGATTGCAATGTACGCGTGCCATCGCCTAGCACTACACCATGCTCTGAGTCTTATGCCGCTGCTACAGTTTTTCTTACCTTGGTGAAATGGCTGCAGATCATCCTCGCCGGTCCAGGCGACAAAACTCCCTGGTGAAGGAAGATGACACCAGTATTGCTCCGCCGATCCAATGGCTCCTGTCGGTCCGCGCTGCCCGTGCAGTGATGTACATTTGCGTGCACAGCGTGTTTGCATCGGTTCCTCTAATTTTCCGGTTCAGTTGGGGCTGTTCTGCCCTTCCTCGTGCTGTAGGTTTCTGAAAGAAGGCGCCATGCGCACCCTTTTAACCGCCTCGGCGCCGTCTTTCTGTCTCACTGTGCTGCTGCTGTGCTGTGTGTTTTTCAGCTGCGAGCGTTGTGATCAGTTGCTAGGGAGCTGCAACAGTAATCTAAGCTTGATGATATGTTAGTGTTGATGTTGAAGCAATGGTAGGTAATATGAGTATGGGGAAGAAAACCTCCCCACCCGCCTTGGTTGTAACTTGTGAGCCTAACTCCGGCTTGAGGGTGTCTCTTCTTGTTCAATGGTACAAACTGCACGATGACATTTGAAAATGCAACTGTAGTCTATATGTAACTCTAATTTCTATGGTTATTGAAATGGTAGTTCTCGCCTAGTTTTTAAATTTTAGTTATCCTTATCTGCTGATTGTTTTACAACTATATAATTGGACTATAGAAAATGTCGAGGTTGGATTTTTTTTCCCTTAATCTAAAAAACTAGAACTATAGAAGTTGAACCCTTCGCCGGACGAGCAGAGCTAGACTGATGAGACGCCAATGCAGAGGTACACTGTTGGCACACATCCGCGGAGAGGAGGCAATGGTCCTTTCTATGGCCTGTGACGAATCACAGCATCGACATTTTTTTTTCTGGCAATGGCGATCGGCCTCCTCTTGAAGCACTCTCCTCCATCTCTTTACATAGTACAGTGTACAGCTGCTTCCTCCATCCAAGTCTCTAATGGAGAATACTGCTTCCATGTTCCATGGCATCTTGCTTGCCCCAGAACTGGCATAAATAAAGCCATAGTATGAGACGACGGTGAGGCAGCCCTGGGAGGAGGCTAACGTTGCCGGCGTCGACAGCCTAGTAGACCTTTGTTTGAAATGCTGGGGGGTAAATTCAGAACACACACACAGTCGTCCCCTTTGAGAAGAATTGTTAGGCTACCATTCGTCGCTATTTCAGTCGTCTACTTTTGGACGGCTGATCTCTGCGCACGACGACACCTGCTTCCTTGCTTTCAGTTCCCTGGATTGGAACGAGCACCCATGGCTCATGACATGCATTTTCTCGACTGGTCAGATCGTTCGCTCGCCAAGGAAGGAAACAAGTACTCCATGGTGGCACATCCGATCCTACAGTGGGCTGCGCTGCGCTGGTAGTTCCGGATCGGATGCTGCAATGACGCGAGCTGTTAATTATCCGCAACTTGTAGAGGTTGAGCCAAACGGCGGCAATTATGAGCCAAACTTCTAGTCGTTGCCGTGCATATTATTCCCAGCTGCATTTGCACTGCACCTTCGTGCTACTTCTCGTAGCTAGTCTAGTCGCATTATTCAGCCTGCACATGCATTTTGGTTGCAGCAGCAGGCAGGTGGCGTCCGGCGACGTACGGGACATTATTTGTCCCCACCTTAAACTGTCAAGTCCAATGCGTGGATAAGACCAAGTTAATTACTTATAAGAGGCACCAAGTTGTTCTCACGCAAAGGCAGACTAGTATATTTTTCCTAATCCTAAATATAAATCCATTTACGTACACTTGCGGGTGAAGCAATGATCCTATTGCGCTTTAATGATTGTCAATTTTTTTTTTCTCTGATAAGAATTATTGGCATAGTTGAAGAGATTCACTTGTTCAAAAAAGGATTACAACTTACAAGCATACGCCCTTTCCTTTTAAACTTGTAGATAAGGATTACAAAAATGGATCGTACACTCCTACAGTATGTACATCAGGAAAAGATGGATATGGATCATTTACTAACTAAGAAGAGTGAGCCGGCATTTATTTAGCAAGAACTAGCAAAGATGAAAGAAGACTTTGATGTTTTAGAAGACATGTATATACTCCCTTCGTCCTGAAATACAAGGTATGAAAAGGTTTCGAATTTATACTCAAATACAAGACATCGTGAGATCCTTGGACAAGTATTTTTAATTTTCTTTATTACCTCTCAGCTGCATACTTCCTTTTATTTTTCTTCCTTCGCTCCTTAATCTCAGGAACAACCTTAATGACAGCTTCTAAACGAGAAGGTATGTTTCTCTAAAAAAAAAAAACTTGAAGGTCTCTTAGCGTACATACGTCTTTTGTTCTATTCTTTAGTCTATCTTAAAATTGATATAATGTCTTGTATTATAGGACAAAAATCAACATGGCGTCATGGCAACAAGGCTACACGTGTATCTTCGCCTCTGTTTGCATAGATAGCATTTTGTTCCACCGCGTACCTCTCATTTATTTATTTATTGCCAACACTACAAGATGTACAAGATTTTTCGAATGACCTTTTTAGGGACGGCCCATAGTTATCGGTCTAATCTATCTATTATTTTAATACAACAAGGTTAAAAGAAGTCATCACGTTCGCCGTGAGAGCCCAAAAACTCCCGCGTTAATCTAAAAAAAGAAGAATATGCACCATTGGATTTAATGTATATCTAATGGTCTATCTTACCCCTAAAAGTTAGAAATTCCCACGTTAATCAAAAAAGAAAAGAATATGCACCGTTGGATTTAATGTATATCTAACGGTCTACCTTACCTCTAAATGTTAGAAATTCTCACGTTAATCAAAAAAAAGAAAAGAATATGCACCATTGGATTTAATGTATATCTAATGGTCTACCTTACACCTAAAAGTTAGAAGCCACCATGTTCGCCGAGAGGGCCTCTAAATTTCCACGTTAATCAAAAAAGAAAAGAATATACACTGTTGGATTTAATGTGTATCTAACAGTCTACCTTACCCTAAAAGTTCTCATAAAAAATGATTAGTAATTGCTAATTTTGGAAAAAAAAGCTAATTAGCGATAAGTGTCCATGTCGAATACGATTATAACTCTAAATAAAGATGCAAATAAAATATCGATCTAATTTTTATTTATTTTAACTTCCGGTGGATCTAATTAGTAGTCCTACAAGATCAACGCAAAAGTATCACATGTGGCACGGACGATATGGCCACCAAAAAGTTCCTGTGTGCCATATAAAGGTCTATCCTACCCCTAAAAGTTAGAAATTCCCACGTTAATCCAAAAAAGAAAAGAATATGCATCGTTGGATTTAATATATATCTAACGGTCTACCTTACCTCTAAATGTTAGAAATTCCCACATTAATCCAAAAAAAAGAATATGCACCGCTGGATTTAATGTATATCTAACGGTCTACCTTACCCCTAAATGTTAGAAGCACCCACGTTAATCCAAAAAAGAAAAGAATATGCACCATTGGATTTAATGTATATCTAACGGTCTACCTTACCCCTAAAAGTTAGAAGCCACCATATTCGCCGAGAGGGCCTATAAATTTTCACGTTAATCAAAAAAATATATATACATTGTTAGATTTAATGTATATCTAACAGTCTATCTTACCCTAAAAGTTCTCATAAAAAATGATTAGTAATTGCTAATTTTGAAAAAAAGATAATTAGCGATAAGTGTCCATGTCGAATACGATTATAACTCTAAATAAAGATACAAATAAAACATCGATCTGGTTTTTATTTATTTTAACTTTCAATGGATCTAATTAGTAGTCCTGCAAGATCAACGCAAAAGTATCACAGGTGGCACGGACGATATGGCCATCGAAAAGTTCCTGTGTGCCATGTAAAGGTCTACCTTACCTCTAAATGTTAGAAATTCCCACGTTAATCCAAAAAAGAAAAGAATATGCACCGTTGGATTTAATGTATATCTAAGGTCTACTTTACCTCTAAATGTTAGAAATTTTCACATTAATCAAAAAAAGAAAAGAATATGCACCATTGGATTTAATGTATATCTAACGGTCTACCTTACCCCTAAAAGTTAGAAGCCACCATGTTCGCCGAGAGGGCCTATAAATTTCCATATTAATCAAAAAAGAAAAGAGTATATCCTGTTGAATTTAATGTATATCTAACAGTCTATCTTACCCTAAAAGTTCTCATAAAAATGATTAGTAATAGCTAATTTTGGAAAAAAAATGCTAATTAGCTATAAGTGTCCATGTCGAATATGATTATAACTCTAAATAAAAATGCAAATAAAACATCGATCTGATTTTTATTTATTTTAACTTTCGGTGGATCTAATTAGTAGTCTTGCAAGATCAACGCAAAAGTATCACATGTGGCACGGACGATATGGCCACCGAAAAGTTTCTGTGTGCCATGTAAAGGTTGTGCCGCCCGTGCGAAGGAGCAACATATATAGTTGTCAACGGAGCCAAAATGTTGCAAGAAGTTAGTGACTTTTCATGACTCATGCATAACTTTTCGGGAGCATCTCAGAGAAACAAAGGATACACCGAATTTTGTGTCTGAATTTGCAGCTATTCAAGCCGTGATATGTGTGAGACTCTGGCTGGCAGCGGGCAGGTAGCACACCAGTTGTGAAAATTGAGCAATGATGTGGCTGAAGGCTGAAGCCGTGTCCGTATGCTGCGTCCATTTAGGGGTACGGTAAATTGCATGCGTGCGGCTGATGTCCAGCTCAAGTGCTGCATATATACTGGCTGGCTGCCTGGCTCGCTGAAATACAAAAAAGATCGATGACGAGGACAACGTGTAGATCAATTGTGAACAAGATCAGGGAGCCCACAGAAGTTACATGCACATATGAGTTGCATTGTTTTGGAACTGTGTGATTCAGCAGGTTAGGTGCCCTACCATATGGACAAATAGATAGAATCAGAAGATGCTAACCTTAGCCAGATGGTGCCGCAAAGGAAGAAATTCATGAAATTGACATGTTTTTACACACGCGCACATGCATGCTGATGTATCTAATCTCTAACCCTTTATTGGATAATCCCATATTGCCACTAAATAGATGGGGTAATCTCTAGGCAGATACATACAAGGAAAAAAAGATGGCCAATTCATTAGAGTTGGGTTACGAAGATTTTTTTGAAACACTAGTATATACACAGACGCTCACACACATATGCACACTCATCCCTATGAATACACGCACGTAAACCCTGCCGTTATGAGCACCTCCGAAAGATTTGGCCTGTTGTTCCGATCTTGAGATTGACGAAGTCACCACAGACACCTCGCTGTGCGACACCAGTGCCGAGTTAGGAACTCAAACCTGTTGGACAAATTTCATCACAAGGAACTTAAGCAATTAAACTATGCTTAATTCACGGTATAAAGATTTTTTTAGTGCAAATAGTATCCCACCAAATTTGTTGACAAATAAATTCGGCCAACCACGGTTTGTAGTAAACGTAGATAACCATAGATTTATGAATCCGTTATGATGATCTATCGGTCTATGTTATCCTAAAAAAAGTCTTTATTGAAAACAATTAATAGTAGCTAATTTTATAATAAAAAAATTAAAAATTAGCACCAAAGTATCCACGCCAAGTACGATTACTAAATTGTTAAATTTAAAATAAAAAATAAAAATTAGCACTTGACCAAAGAGTACATATTGAATATGATTAGTAAATAGATAAACTAAAAGTTAAATAAATAAATAAATTAGCAATTAACTCCGTATCAAATACAATAAATACATAGCTAAATTCACAATAAAAATAAAGAAACTAATAGTTGTTATGTGTATGAATTTGGAAGCAATATATAGCTAAATAAAAAGTATATGCCAAATACAATTAACAAAGAACTAAATGGATACATACTAATTAAACACAATATTATATATCTTTTTATTAGTATGGTAATTAAAAAATATTATATATAGTTTTATCAGCATAAATTAAATACAATTACTAAAGAATTAAATGGATACAAATAAAGCTTAATTTTGACATAGGACCTAAAATTACCAAGATAATAAAAATAATACAAAATATTGATTTTATAAGATAATATTAAACATTCATATTATTCCATTGTGTTTTTTAAATTCAATTGACAAGATATAATTAGTAGTATTATATATGAATTTGGAAGAAGATAGAAAAATAAAAATTACATACAAAACACAAATAAATATAATACAAGAAAAAAAATGAAAAAATGGTATTTTAATTAATTTATTTATTTTTAAAGAATTTTACTTATACAAATACTAGAAGCACAACAATTAGCTACTACATGATCCATCAGAATTAGGTAGTCAAGGCTGAGTATCATCCGAACGCGGCAACCAAGGCATGGTGATAAACTACTAGGAACTATAAGAAATAGAAATATTGTGATGTCTTGCTATGTAGTATTGCGATTAGTGGACCAATGAGATCTAAAAAAGTTAGGACAAAATGAATAATAAATGATGCAATTACGTGGAGAGTTCTAACAAGATCCAGAACAAAGCAACATGAAAATCGAGACTTGACATGCACATTTATCCATAACAAGCTGAAGGTTGTGTTCAAAAGAGGAAAGAACATGCGTGGTAAAGTGTTAAGCGTCAGGAATACATCTTCAATAATCGCCGCATGGCGGGTAAAACCCCTTGGGAGCAGAAGCAGAAGAGAGAGGATGAGTTCAAAAAAGAAGGCTATACCATGCCAACTGCAATAATGAATGTATGAACAATTCATTATGCGTGGGACAAAAACTAAAAACAATGCATCTATTGCCCATTAAGGTTTCAAATTCAAACAAGTTAGATTCTAACTATTACAAAAAAATGGTATGCATTTAGCCAATAACCTATATATCCATGTAAACATGAAAATATAATTTATCAACATCACTACAACTTTCAACAAAAATGTGCATCGCCAGTTATAAATTTTAAAAATATAGTCATGTTAAAAATACATAATATTTATATTAATTATATTAGAAACAAAAAATTCTATATAAGTTATTTCCTTCTCACTTGAACTCATGTTCCAAAAAAACTATAATACATAACTCTGGGTTTATAGGATAAAATAATTACAATGACACGACTAAATAAAACTATTTTCATCTATTAATTTGAACTTAAAATCCGTTCGTTGAGAAAATAAATGCTAGCTTCCCGCGCTATTTGCGCGGGTCACTTTGCTAGTTGAGATAACGTGAGAGTTACTAATAAGTGATGATGTTTCTTTAATTTGGAATACTGGTTGGACATTCCTATTTGCTGATTTGTTTATTGATTTCCACCGTTACATCTATACTATAAAGAATTGAAAACGTTTTCCACTCAATTTAGGTCCACCTTACCCCTCACGCCGGACCCACCTGTCAGAACCAAGAGAGGTGAAAAAAGACCGAGGCCCATAAAAATCACGAGTTGGAGAGTGATTCTGCCCAAAACGGAATTTTTTTATCACCACGCGGTGGCTTACCCACCCGCCGCCATACCCGCGGTCTCCTCTGATAGTTCAATCTCAATCACGCGTCTGTTTCCTCTTTCCGGTGTCCCGTCCCTTTTCTTTCCGCACGCATCTCCCATGCTGCCTCCCATGCTTGCCTCTGCCTCTTGCTCCTCCTCCCACTCCTCGTGCTCGCGTCCGTATTGCAGCAGCAGCATCGCCCTCCCTCTCTAGCAGCACGGCTGTCCTCAGCATCAGCAGCGGAGAAGAGGCCGTCATCCGCGTAGGAGAACAGAGCACCGCTTGGCCTTGTGCAATGCAAGTAACAGATCCCTCCATGCCAAAGTCGGATCGATTCATACTGAGATGATGAGTTTCTTGTCCTGGTCCCATCAATTTCTGTGGAGGATAGGATCTGACGCTGACGACACCCCAGGAAGACAATGCCCAGGGACAAGGTTCGCTCGATTGCATCAGGTAAGGTGGCCCGTAACTGTGGCTGCATAGTGGTGTTTCATGTAGGCCTTGTTTAGTCTGTGAAAGTTGGTTGAATTTTCTGTAGAAAAAGTACATTGGGAAACGTGTTGCAGAGAGGGTGGGCACATTTTTCAATGCGTTACTTTTGGTTGAATTGCAGAAACTTGCAGAAGGCCGTAGTTAGATGGGAAAGAAAAGTGAATATGGTCAATGTAATTCACCTGAATTTGGTTATCTGATTTGGCTTCCTTGAATTTCAATTAATAATGATGGACTCCATAGTGGAGAGATATATATATCCCATTTTTTCAGAAATGAAAAGTTTTGATTAGTTTTTATATAATGTAAACAAGTGGTTTGTTCCCCTGTTGTCTATGACGTGATACAAGTTTTCCAGATCATTAATTAATATCATCGATGTGAATCATATGCGGCATGCTTCCACGATTGCATTACTCTCGTGGTCTCCCTTTTGCTAGCTATGTTGCAAGAGAAAATTCGAGTAACCCCAAAAAATTTGCAAAGCCATGTAAAAGTACATAACAAGACAACGTCTCTGCCCGGTAGCAGGTTAGAGATGGCTTTGATATTTTACCCAGATCAGTTGTGCAACAAGGTTATTTATGTTTTATGCATATCCATCTATTCCACGTAAAATGATGTATTTATAAATATGGTTAAAATATTGAATTTTGTTCAATGGTGTATCTTAAAAAGATTACTTATGATATTAATATCTGAACTGCAAAATCTCATGTAGACTGTAGCAACACACACGTATCATATGATGATATTAACAAGACAAAAACAATTAAAACGTTTCTCATTCAATTTAGACATGTCATATCTGTTATTCATGTGTTAGGGTCAAGGATAATTTTAAAATTATTATCATGTAAACATGGAACACGCGCGTGCCGCGCGGGCCATCTTGCTAGTACACAGTAATGTCCAAATCGACTACTCCCTCTGTCTCAGGATACAAGGCGCAACTCAAAAAATGCAAAGACCAAGAAAGACATTAACTACCACTCGTTCCTAGAAAACACCGGCCACTTAAAAATATTATAATGAAGAATTGCAATAGTTCTTTGTTAGTATTATATGAGAAAAAAACTCAGGAAGTCATAAATATCATGCAGTGACATCACAATTATATGCGTGTTTGTATCGTTCTTTTGACAAGAAAAAACAAGTGATTCCTTCACCATCCATATGTGAGTCTACTCTGTCATGAACTCTTAACAAATTATTCAAGAAAGTCAACTTGTTCCAAGCCGGTGGCAATCCGGCAAACCCAATCAGGTGGCAGACAACATCTTCCAAGCCGGCAAACCCAATCAGAGGCAATTGCCATGAAAGCCATCGCAGTTTGCTGGTTCATGATAAGTTAGTACATAGTTCACTGTCTGTCTCTCTGTACCCCATCAGCCCATGTCTGCAAAGCCGTTCAGCATATAACCATTATATTCACATAAGGAGGCATCATCAACTCCCAGCGAGCCAACGGATTGCATAGCTGTAAGTGGAAATAATCTCGCTTTTAATCACAATTTTAAGCTTTTTAAAATTTTGAACTGGAACATAAGCTAATTTGTGCCGGAAACTTGTTCTATTGTTGAGATTTGGCAGTCAGATACAGCTCATGTCTGGGGCGAATTCCACCACAATCTGCTACGATGCTTCACTGCAGCAATGTTCCTCAAGCATTCAGTGCTCGCATGAATCCTTCGCAGCCTTCCGTAAGACCATGGGAGGGAAATTGTGGCAGGTGAATATGCTGGTACTTATCGATGCTATCTTGGCTGGAGTAATAGTTGGGATAGGTGCCTTTGCCCAGCGCTACCGGCACCACCCTTTCATGCGCTTCATCTTTCTTGGATCCACCACCTTGCTGTTACCCATTACGTCCTATGTCGTGTCTACCATTAGCACCAACAGCAACGATTACATCAACAGCTATGAGTTTGGAACATTGGCAGCATCATGCCGTGGAGGTTTTCATTATTTCACAGCCGTATCCTGGGCTTTCCTTGTTCAGATCACCATGATCAATACTAGTGTAATAGTCGCTGTTGAGATAGAGAAGGTCGAAACAAAGGTCCCCCTATTCAGCTGCTGGTTCAAGGTATATGGACCCTTTACCTTGGTGTCAGCGCCATGGGCCCGATTACGGACAATATCTGGCCCTTTAACCTTGAAATAATGCTTTTTGCTATCATTTGTGCTAAAATCGTGTTGAAATATTATGCGTTTGAGAAGGCCCGACGATCCTTGGCATTTGGGCGTAATCCTCGTCTTATTTCTGGGTACATGGAGCAACCACAATTACAAGAAGTAGGTCAACCTGGTGAGAATGTGCCTCCACCTCCTCTCTTGGTTATGGGAGAAGATGGTATACAAGTGCAGAATCAGCCTCATGGATATGCAGAGTTTGTCAATGGCAATGGTTTAGTGACCTTTGACATGGTTTGGCAGTTGGATGACGAGCATGCTGACCTGTGCCTGTCATTTGCATTGTTCAAATTGTTGAGATGTCGATTTGCGAGGTACGAGCATGCCAATTTTGCATCTATGGGGACACTCAACTTTTTTTGGGACTTCCTGCTGACAGAAGACAACCATGCAAGGGTATTTGGGGTGATTGCAGATGAGCTTTCTTTCATTCAAGATTACTACTTCTCATCACTTCCGGTCTCCTATTCGAAATATTGGTTGCCCATCTTGAGTGTCATTGTCTCTATCTTGAGCATAACTTATTGCATCTTGGCTACAAAATTCATCATGATGGGGCTCATATCAAATTGGAATACCAAGTATAACCATCAGTTACGTTGTCATTTCTGGTGTAATGCTAGGAACTTGATAAGCAGTAGGCACAATAAAAATTTTGGATTCTTCGTCTTTGATGATATTCCTTTATTTTTTCTTCTCGCATTAGTGGTGATAGCGGAAGCGAGGTACATAGCTTCCTACATTTTCTCCAACTGGACCAAAGTAGCCCTCATATGCTACTATATTAGACATGCCCATTTGCAGCATTATCTCCCCATGCAAACATGGTTTGGATTTCTGCTGCGATGCAAATGGGAGTTGATGAAGCATTGGGATGAAAACATGGGCCAGAGCTCAATATTGGTTCTTCACCCAAGAACAACCCCGCTTGTCCTTCTTAGACGTCTCCTCAGGCTCCCAGATCTAGATAGGAGTGTGAAGATGCCAGAAGCTGTGAAGATCTACATCATCCGTGCTCTGAGAGCCACCTATAATGGGCGCCCATTAAGCAACGGCATAGAATCTCTACGCTCGAGCCAAGTAGGCCAAAGGTTCCTTTGGGCCTGCAATGAAATTGACACATCTGCAACCATACTTACATGGCACATTGCCACATCCATCCTTGAGATGGGGCACCAATATCAACATGGTCAAGAACAAGCTTTTCCATTTGATCTGAATCACAAGATTACTGCCACTCACCTAGCACGGTACTGCACATACCTAATGGCTTGGTCTCCAGATTTGCTTCCGAACGATGATGAATGGAGCAAGAAGTTGTACGAGACTGTCAAGAATGATGCTAAGCGTGCCCTCAGGGGGTGTAATGCAGAGGCTGAGTATGAGCAAGTGGTCCAATTATTAATGAACGTGAATTCAGAGTATCAAATTCTCAAGAATGGCGCGACGCTTGGAAGGCAATTGGTGATCGAATATGAGGAAACAACATGGATGGTGTTAGCTGAATTTTGGTCGGAGATGATCCTGTATATTGCTCCGTCGGACAATGTTAGAGGTCACTTGAAGGCCATCGCACGGGGTGGCGAGCTGATAACACTCCTATGGGCGTTGCTCACCCATGCTGGGATATTGTGACACTGACATCGGGCCACTACCGGGACCGGTGCTACTTCTGATGTTGGTTTCCACTGCATAGATTGGTTTCATGTATGGTTTCCAGATACTCTTGATATCTCCTCCCATCCATATTTTGAATTCCTAAATCTTGATCGTGGTGTGTTATGCTTCACTAATATATTGTGATGTCTACCTAAAAATTTTTAGGCTCAACAACAACTGTATTAGAAAGTTTGAAACTTGCTATAGTGTGTATGTACTCTGAATCTGTGAGCAATGCGTTTGTTTGTTATCAATGGTGGCATCCGGGTGCTAATTGTAGCTTAATCTTCTATGACTTAAAACTGCTGCCAATCTGGCGTAGTTAGGTCATACATATACATCCGTATTCATTTTCTTGTGCCATGTGTCCTTGGCATTTGCGTGGTCTGGCTACCATGAAAGCACATTAAACGGTCGAGATAGGCTTTTGTGCAGTGATGCCGTCGAATATGATCAAGAAACTAGTGATTTTTTTTTGTTTCTAATTCGCCGGGCATATTTTTTAGGAAGCTCCAGGAATTACTAGTTAATGTGGTGAGCTCTATATCACGCTGTTTCCCCCGGTAGTTAAACAAAACGAGCAGGCACAGGAAGGAATCAAATCCATGATTTCCAATTTTCCACGAAGCGAAGGGACCCACGCGCTGATTCTCTCTCCAAACAGAACGCAAACGGCTGCGGCCCATTGAGAGTACCACCCGCGGAGGCCAATTTGTGTTGTCGGACGGCCCACCGAAGGAGATGCGAGGCTGTTACTGTGACGGCCCAGTCGAGCATGTGTAGGCTAAGGTCCAGTGCATGCTGACTGGGCCGTGATTCGAAGTAGATGCCCCAAACACAGGCAAAGCTGAATGTTGTTGGATCGGGAGAAGGATTTGCGTTCCTTGACGCGAGAGAATATCCAGACTATTTGATCCTTATTTATGTTGACTGAAGTCTTGAATGAGGAGCAACCTTTTACTGTTACAGATGGCGGCTTCAGTTTGGATGCCAGTGGATGTTTTTCTTGCACGGATTCGCCATGCGCATCTTTGACGAACTGATCGTAGATCCAGCAATTATGTGTGGCGAGCTCTTCGATGATTTTTCCCGGGAAAATCGACGGAATGAGCTTGACGTCACCAGCGGCCTGCGGCGCCGTCAACGTCGTCGGCTATTCGCCGTCCGGCCGGGACCCAGACGCGCGCAGATGCGGAAAGGAATAGGCGGCGATCGACGACCGGCGGGCGTGGACTGACTGACTGACCTAGACACAGGCGGAGCTCGCCGGTCGCGACGCGAGAGCCGGGGCCCGCGGTCAGCCGCCGCGATCGAGTCCGTCGCGTCCTGGAACTGAGAGGTCTCGCCATCGCGGCGGCCAGGTCCGCGTCGGCCTCGCGGTTTGCTTGTCTCCTGGCAGCTCGGTCACCGCGCGAATCTCTCTTCATCTGGGCTGGCCTGCCGTCGCCCTCCCCGCTGCCCGGCGGAGCACGCCACTGTTTCAATATGCCCGCCCGTCCGTCCGCCATGCTCGGGCCGGGGAGGCAAGGCAAGCAAGTCGATCGGGACTTGGCCAAAGGTTCGCCACGACCCCCGCTACGTGCGTGCAGCGCCAGCTGCAAAATCTTCTCTGGCCTCTGTTCTCTCTGTCCTTAAATATATACGACACCATTGACTTTTTCTTTCATTTGACTATTCATCTTTTCTACAAATATTTATGCAAAAATATAGGTTCATGAGTTAAATCCAAAGTATTATTGATATTAGATGTATTGGTACCTATTTTACTTTATTATTTAAACTAACTAATAAAATATTATTGATCAAAGTTGAAATAAAAAATCAACAATGTTATATATTTAAGAATGGAGGGAGTACCTTTGAGCTTTGATCTAGCCAGAGTGCCTCCTGCATTTGGAAGAGAAGGGATGTTTCCCTGCCAAAACCATGCATGCTCACCTAATATCTCCTATGGACAAAGTGTGCAGTCTGTGTAAAGATTTGTGTAAAAAAAAATGGAAAACTGAGCTTACATATGGTCAGATTTTTATAAAAAAAAGTGCAGTTACAAGTCACACCCATGCTCCATCAAATAAAATCTTCAACACTAGGCAGGCGGTCACTGCACGTGTGCTTAAACGATCAGACTGACTTCAGAGCCGTATCCGGCGAGGGTGCTGTCCTCATCGATCTATCGATCCAGTTGCAGGAGAAGGAAGGAGAACGGTAAGCTCAAGAACATTACGCGCAGGCCGGGTCCTGAGAAGACCGGGGGAGGTACAGTGAAATTCCGGTGGGCCCGTCGATGAATACGGCGTCGTCCCGTAGCAGCAGGGTCGCCATCGACAATGGCACCCGGGTGTCCGGTACCTCGGCTATCGTCGCAGCTTCGTCTCAAGCTTCCGATCCAGCGGAGAATTATATTGGACACAACCCAACAAATGGTGCGTGTTCTACTTCTATCCTATTCTTTTGGCTGCATGCGTCTCTTGCAGTATCGCCACTACTATAAGCTAGCTAGTCCACGCATGCCACAAGCTCTTCCTCGACATCATTCTCTGTTCACACACACCAATAATAATCATCTGCTTAATTTTCCATGAACTGCGCAGGCAAGAGTGATTGAAACTGAGAAGCAGTAATGGAGATTCAGGCATTATCTCATCTGCCTCACCGATCTCATTCGATCATGCATATATTTGTATGTGTGGCCACCTAATGTAAACTAAAGTAGGACACTCACTCCGTGTACAAATATGCGCTCGATTTCATCATCAACATGTGATAAAATCGATCTTAATCATCATCACTATATACACACGCGCGCGATACACTCCGGCTGGCCGGTACAACGACGACGGCGGCACGACGATCGATCAGGGTACGACGTTCAGGGCAGCTTGGAGGAGGCGCTCCGGCGGCGCGACCCGGCGTTGGCGCCGGCGCCCTTGACGTCGGCGCGGATCTTGGCGGAGATGGCATTCCTCCCGGCGACGGGCGCGGCGGCGGGCCAGAGCCCGACGCTGATGGCCATGTCCTTGAGCCCCTGCAGCCGCTCCAGGGCCTCCACCACGGCCACCATGCGCGGCCGGTCCCGGGGCTGCGGCGCCGTGCACTGCACCGCCAGCTGCGCCACGGCGCGGGCGCCCTTCACCGAGTAGTGCCCCGCAAGGCGCTGGTCCATGATGCAGCGCAGCCGCCGGCTGCCGCCGTTCAGGTAGGGCCGGGTCCAGTCCACGAGCTTCACCTGCTGCTCCGCGTGCGCGCTCCGGCCGCGGACGTGCTCCATGGCGCGCCGCCCCGTGAGCAGCTCCAGGAGCACCACGCCGAAGCTGTACACGTCGCTCTTCACGTTCAGGTGGCCCGTCTGCACGTACTCCGGCGCCGCGTACCCGTGGGTGCCCATCACGCGCGTCGTCACGTGCGTGTCCTCGCCCTCGGGACCCATCTTGGCGAGACCGAAGTCCGACAGCTTCGCCGTGAAGTCCTGCAATTGGATTCAGATTCAGTTGGTGGTGATCGATCTCGTCAGTTCATCTGATAGAACAGTAGTCAACTTTTGGGTAAAACTAAGGAGCAGGAGCAGGAGCAGGTGCACCGACCGAGTCGAGCAGGATGTTGGAGGCCTTGAAATCCCGGTAGATGACGGGCGTGCTGGCGGCGTGGAGGAAGGCGAGGCCCTTGGCGGCGCCGATGGCCACCTTGATGCGCGTGCCCCACGGCAGCGTCGCAGAGATCCCTGAACGGAGGATGAGCACAGTGAATTCTCGATGGATGGATCATGGAGGAGCTAGCAAGAGAGCATCGTATTCGTATGTACGTACTCCTGAAGAGGTGGTTCTCGAGGCTGCCGCGCGGCATGAACTCGTAGACGAGGAGGCGCTCCTCGTCCTCGCAGCAGTAGCCCAGCAGCCGGACGAGGTGCGGGTGGCGGAACTGGCCCAGGAAGATGACCTCGGCGAGCCACTCCCGGTGGCCCTGGAAGCCGGCGGCGTTGAGCTGCTTGACGGCGACGGGCTGCGCGTCGAGGCCCGGGCGCATGCCGGCGTCGACGAAGCCCTTGTAGACGGCGCCGAAGCCGCCCTCGCCCAGCAGGAAGCTGCTGGAGAAGTCGTGCGTGACGCCACGGAGCTCGCCCACGCCGAACGAGTGCAGCTGCAGCGGGCCCGCCATCTCCCCCGTGCCGCCGCCCTTGCCGCTGCCGTCGTCCGCCATGGTGGCCGAGGCCGGGCTGTTGGCCAGCGACGAGAGGCGGCGGAAGGAGGCCAGGCGGCGCGAGAGCTCCGACTGCTGCGGGCGGCAGCGCGCCAGGCCGTCGGGCGCCACCGCGGCGTCCTCGGCCGCGCAGCACTTGGTGGCCGACGCCAGCACCGGTCGCCACGGCCTCGGAGGCATCCTGGCGAGCGCTAGCTAAGCTGACGGAGCTGCAGGGAGCTCTGAATCGTGTGATCAGGTGGAAGAACGAGGTGAGAGAGGCTGGTGCTGGTGAGGTGTGAGAGAGTGGATCGACGATGTCTGCGGTGGTTAGCGCGGAGTGGGGATGGATGATATAGGAAAGCACAGAGCAGAGGTGGGGGATGATGGATGGATCGGAAGGGGGAAGGGGCGAGGCCAACCGTTCCAACACACCACTCAACTGCTCCGAACCACTCCCCGTTTCTGGCAATTGTGCGCTTATGGCAGCATGGGCCAAGCCTTTTGTGTGCGCTTCCAGGCACTTGCTTGTCTTTTCCCTGCAAATCCCCCGCCCGCATCAAACCCACGGCCCACGGTCATCTCTACTGTAGCTCTCTGCTAGCGCTACTCCCTAGTCCTAAAAGCACACGTAAATGTAAAAAGATACTGTATTATATGCCTAAGAGGAAAGCAGTGATGGAATTCTTACTCAAGAAGAGAAACACTGATCTATGCTATATTATGGCAGATTTATATCAATCCATCAGATATAGAATCAGTGGTCTAGATCTCTTCCTAATTTTTGTCTCTCTGTGTTCCTCGTCTTGTGCTCCACTATCTTGTCCACCTTCTCGTCCTAGAGGCGTGCCCTCGTCGCCAAAGCCATTGCCCACACGATCGCTCCCACGCAAATGCAACTAAAATGAGG
The DNA here is from genome assembly GCA_004135705.1 of Alloteropsis semialata. Classification (NCBI taxonomy): domain Eukaryota; kingdom Viridiplantae; phylum Streptophyta; class Magnoliopsida; order Poales; family Poaceae; genus Alloteropsis; species Alloteropsis semialata. The sequence goes on from CM014278.1 coordinate 77,270,788, forward strand.
CTCTGTCCAAGCGTCTTTTTCTACCTCCGCGGCGGGCGGTGCCCTCTCAGGCCATCTCCTTTGTAGCTAGAAGCCACGAAACATTTCAGTCCTGAGCGCCTAATGTAATATAAGTTATTAGCCCTCGCCGAGGAAAAGAAATTCAACAGATTCCTCCCCTTAAATCCATTGACACATGCATAGCATAGTTAAGAAAAAATCACTGAAAAAGAGCGTCTGCGGCAAAAAAAGAAAAATCGTGGAACTCATCGTGACTTTGGCCTTGTTTAGTTCCCTTCAATTCAACCAAAAGACATTCCATTGAACAACGTGCCCCCTCTCTGTTTTTTCGATTCCCAATGCATTTTTCTACAGTGCATTCAATCGAATTCAACCGAACTAAACAAGGCCTTTGTAAGACACCTACAACGCCGGTGTAGGCTGCAGAGACTGCCAAGTATACAGCCTGAAGGACCGCGCTAGTGCTGACAAAGTCAAAGACGGGGGTGGGGTGACAAATGACAATGACACTCGTGCTGCATGAAAGAATTTTCTATATTAGGGACAAAAAGGCAGGCCGTGACAACTGACACTTGCACTGATTTTTCTGATATTCCTTGCTGGAAAGAACATATTGGTGAGATCTGATTTATAGCATCGAAGTCGTGAATTTGTCATACGGTTTTTGTCTCTACGGTCTTGGTGATTGAGGAGCATGATTATTATCTTCCTCAAAAAGCTCTGATCCCATATGATTCAAAATATGTGATTTCCACGATCTTAGGTGCAACTGTAACTAGTACACATCTGACATGAACAACACACAGACACCCATAACCATAAAGTTAAACAGACAGATTATTGCTATTTTATTGGGTTGGGTTCAGATACTTGGCTCGTTTGCTGCTCTGCTCGATGTGTTTTGAGAATCTTTTGCTAGACCAGCGTGTTACACGTGACCATCGACGTGGCAATGGCCCCCGCGCATCTTTTCACTACTGTATATGCTATGCTAGCCTGGCATTGCATGCGCCACACAAACCCCGTACAAACGAATCAGTACGATACTACGTACGAGGTGTAACAATATTGAATTGAATTGGGGTCACCATGCATATATGACTATTTGACCAGTTTGACTGGTCGCTGACCCAACCCCTGCATGCATGCATGTATGATTGGCGCATATAACGCGTACCGGGCGGGCAAGGGCAATAATGCTGCATCTAGTCAAAAAGGGCGCGGGGGTGCTCGTGCTGGACACGTGATCCTTTCACCTCATAATTCATGCATAAAATCTACTGTTCATTATCTATTTATTTATACAAAAAATTCAAACCCTCCAATACAGCGTGGTTGCAGCAGGCAAGCGATGAGCACGAGTCAAGGAGACTTGAATACTTCGATCTCTTTTTTTTTTTTCTTTCTCCTTCAATTGGCTGGATTTTGGATCGAGGACGTAGACGAGAACAAAAGGAGAGCGGGCATGTATATATATCTGCCTGAATTATACAAGAGAGTGTCCTTCTTTGTAAGTATGTGTCCTGAATTCTAACCTTTACAGGGTAGTAGGTGCCGGGTTGCATCATCATTCCAACCATTTTCAGTGAGCAGCGCATGCATGCGCTTCCTTCTTAACCACTGCACATATATTTGTCGCCTCTCTCCATGCCATCGATTCGTATATTTTTCTTATTCATTTCCGCGCAAACAATCAAACCCCCGGAAATAAAGGGGTCATCACTACGCAGATATTGCAAACAGAGGACATATTGCACTGATTTCTGCTATCGACATGGACAAGCACTATTTGTGAATATTCCTGTGAATTTCATAAGTTCTAGTTAAGCACTTCACCATTGCAACTAGGGGAAGAATAGAAAAGATTTTGACCTAGATTTGAACTCGCACGGTAAAAGTGACCAAAATTTGCGTCGTCTTGCTTACATATTATTATATAAAAAAAAACATCCATCGACGACACAGACGCTCATTCATCAGCATATTACACGGGACTTTCGATTTCAGTGGTGTATGTGCTAGCCTGGCGTCGCGCATGTACCGTACGAAGCAGTTGAAGGTGCAGCAATATTGAATTCGGGTCGCCATGACTAGTTTGACCAGCAATAAGGCTTCAGCTCTGGATTACTATTGAGGACAAAAAAAGGTAAATGATGCTTCAGATAGATATATGTGTACAGACTCCAGCACATTCACAGAACGACAGCAAAGACCGGAGTTGGCTAGTGGCGGCAGTGTGGTCACAGCAAGTGATCAGCACGCAGAGACCAACTGATCCATGCATGGTGAGAATGAAGTCAAAAGGACACTATACAAACTAGGAGTATTTCTCATTTGTTTCCGAGTGATTAATGAGGGTTGCCATAAAATAAGTTTAGCTGAATTTGTTTTATTTTCGTTTCATTTTTTATATAATGGCTACTTAAATCCATTCTCTGTGATTCTGTGAAGGACCGGAATAAGAAGAGTGAGTCATGGTCTATATTCCAAAGTTATCTCCAGTGACAATGTCTTCTAAAGTGACCAAGACCATGCATGTAGCTATAGAGAAGCCACCGGACATACTAGAGATCAAGCTCAAAAGCAATTTCTCAAAGAGCGGAAGCAAATTTGATCACTGGATTTTTCTCGTACCACCAGAGTTTCATGTACAAGCAGAGAGTCTCCTACATTTCCAAATTAAATTGACCGGAATGTCCATGCCACACCGGAGTGATCGGCCCACTGCGGCCCACCTGAAGTTCCGGACCTCACTCTGACAATGACCTCATCAAGTTACCAAATCAAATCGAAATCACTAGGGAGTAACTAATCAAAACCATTCAGTCGTCTGCCGCGCATGCTGGCATGGGCTAACCACCGCACAACAAGCAGCACGTATATGTCGCCTCTCCACGTCATGCGCTATATTTCTTTATGCATCTGAAACGCGGAAAAGGAGTCATCCGAACCTACAAAAGCTTGTAAAAACAGATAGCGTTGCGCGCGCCGGGCGTGTGTGTGCGCGTCTGTCTGAGATCAGAGATTCAGATATGGACAGGCACCGGATGCGTTGGGTAACCTGGCTCCAACCACTGTGTGCCTGTATTTTGGGGCCGTATGATATGCCACCTCAGCGCCTGATTTAGCCCTGTTGATGCCACTGCAGGTCTGCAAATCTAGCTTGCAACATTTTGGACGCGTTGGGATTGAACGAACTAATCTTGTTGGGAAAAACAATTCTCGAAAAATTTGTGTGGGCGCCTTGAACGGATGTTTAGACTTGCAACTGGAAGAATGGAGTGGAAAAGTTTTAAACCAATGGTGTGAGGTTCTATTTGATTCATCGAACTAAATTTTTAGCTGGCTAAACTTTTCCAGCTAAAATTTATCTCAGCTAATCAGAACAGGGTCTAAGTCTTGTGGCATTCCTAATTTTGAATTTAAGTCCGTGGTGTTTCCTGTAGGATTTTCGAACGTCGCGTGGATGGCATGCTGCGGGCGCAAGAAAGCACATAAGGCCCTTTTGGCGTGTACCCTACCAAACATGGATGGTCCTGCTCCTGTACTTTGTCAAGCAGTAGAAAAATCAGCAAACGTATCTGTCCCTTTTTTGGTTGGACAGAACCTGACCCTCGCTATTCGCTCCATGTCCGAATCAGCGGCGAGTGACCGAGTGTGGTGTCCCCGGCATGTGTGGAGGAGCAGGTTGGCTATGGTCGCTGCGATGACATGGACGAGACACCAGTACACCACGCGAGTTCCCCGTTGCTGCCCGTCTGTATGGAACGTGCTGAGATCGAGAGCCCAAGACAGGTGAGGGTGCGGCTGTTGCTGATGACCGAGCCGAACAGGTCAGGCCGGTCATCCCATTAGTGGCCCGCAGGGAGCTGCCTTTTCTATTTCAACCTTGCAGCCAAATCTTTGCCATGTACTCCCTTCGTCCCAAAAACTTTGTAAAGGTCCCATTTGGCAGAGCTCTCAGAGTTGATTCTCGGCTGAATCCAGCAGGAGCTCTACCAAATTTTTTTTCAGAGAGAAGTGATTTTCGGCTGATTCTGTGAAGTGATTCTCTGAAATGAACTAAGGGACTGGGAGCTTAAAAAAAAGTAGCTTCTCCTGATTCTGTGAAGTGATTCTCCACCCTGATTATGATAGTTTTTGGTAGAGAATCTAAAAGAATCACTTTCGGACACAGAATCAATTCTCTCAGAGAATCAGCTCCCATAGAGAATCAGAATCAGATGAAGTTCTACCAAACAGGCCCTAACTCTCGTTTCTCCAGAAGTCAAATATTTTCAAATTTGACCAAATTTATATAAAAGTTATTAACATTTATGTTTTTAAATATATTTAGTATGAAAATATATTCTATGATTAGTCTAATGATACTATTTTATATTATTAAATGTTAGTATTGTTTGCATAAATCTAGTAATTGAAATTATTTGATTCCTCGAAAAACAAAAGTTGCATTCTTTTTGGGACGGAGGAAGTACTTTATATTATTATAAGCTCATTGTTATTCACAGTAACTTGCCACGACAATAATACACACTATATATGAAAGCCAGACATTTATATATTTATCATTTCATCATTTCCCTTGGTGTGCTTCGAATTTTCTCCATGGACTCTCATGGCTGTATCCTTGGCGGGGATAGCAGTTGGGTGGCGTTGGCGATAGATATCGGTGGTGCCGGAACAGTATACCCTAAACCAAAGTTAATAGTCATTTTATTTGCATTACATATATATAAGGAGTGTAAGGGGAAAAAACATCTACTCTATCATCAATTCATCAGTTAATAAGGATATAATAGTCACTTACATCCACACCAGGCTCCGACTGGAATCGGCCTGCCGCATCTTCGCGCAAGCCGTACAATCTTTATTCCACTTACCGTAGCCTCGTCAACCGGAGTGAGTATCCTACAGACGCAAGGCATGTCAGTGTTTCTGCAAGTTTGTTTGCATTGCGGGCTTGGACGGGTGTATTGGCCACCCTTTTTTATGGTTTCCCTGCAAACATTCAGAAGGCGAATTTTCTGGTCTTTACAGTTGCCCCTCTCCCTTACACAAGAAGCTTGATGTGCTACAAACATGATAAGCACTAAAGCAAAGACTATGAATTTCAGGAACGCTTTACTTGCCATCTTGTGTGTACTAGTTATTTGGTGCTGCAAATGGGGAATACTGGTTCTTGTGAGAGCCTGCGTGCTTCCATATATAGCATATCAAAACGATGACGCAGATAGCAACTTAAGAGCATCTCCAAAAGAACTAGTAATAATCATAGCTAAATTTAGCTATTTAGAAGATCTGTAAAAAATAGAAAGTGAAGGACCGAAACGGGCGACCAGAGGGGGGGTGAATGGGAGCCTTTAAAATTCTCGCTCGGAGAAACAAGACCTATATCCCGATTACAACCCCAAACACGCTTCTCACCTAATCGCCAAGATAACACAAGCCAACTCGTGACAAGCTTATCTCTGAAACGATTAGAGATGCACAGAGCAATGCGGAAGCAAAAGCAAGACACCGAAAAGCTTGCACAAGCGATTAAAGCTAAACCACTACTAACCTCTCACTAGAAAAGCACTTAACCAAACTAAGCATACAAAACTTAATAATTAAAGGCTAAACATTCATTAGCTAGAAAGGGAACAAAATGATTATTAAATGAAATTGCAATGATTAATAAATAATCATATGACTAGCTAATGATTGCAATGGAAAGAAAATAAAACTCAGTACAAACCTTTGATTGGGCCACTGGCCACTCACGCACGCAGCCAAGCCTGCTGCCTCACGTGTGGTTGCTTGCCGGCCTGCTGCACGTGCAGCTTGTGCTGCCGGCCTGCTCGCTGGGCCGCCGAGCTGCCTGGGCCGAGCTGGCTGTGTGCCGCTCGCCTGGGTGAGCTGCCTGGCGTGCCGGCCTGCTTGACAGCTGCTGTCCAGCGCCTCGCCCGCAGGCCTGCTCCGTCGCGAAGCCTCGAACCCGCCTGGGCTGCCGCGCCTGCGTGGCCGCGTGGCTGCGGAAGCGCCTGCTGCTCGCCGCTCGCACTCGCACCCGAGTGTTCGGGTTCCTGCAAGAACAGACAGAGGAAAACAAGAACACGAAGAAGAACACACAAACTTCAATTCCAAATTACTTTCCTTTCACACAACGATTCGACGAGCAACTTGAGCCACAGCATCACAACCCCAAGAGCTAATAGATCCACCAAGAATCTCACAAAAAGCTCAAGTATTCATCACGAATTTTGGAGACAACCGAAACCCTAAGCAAGAACTCGGTTTTGGAGAAATCTTCAAAATCAAGCCAAATCCGAGAGGGTTTTGAAGGGGAATCACATGGTAAATGCTCACAAGGATCCTAGCAACATATTCCCCCAACAAATCTCACGGGATTTGGGCTCAATCGCGAAGATCGAAAATTCCCCGAAAATACCTCTGAAAATCCGAAAAAGAAAAACGCCGGGAACAAAGGATTTGGCACAAGATTAAGAGAAAGATTTCACTAAGAATCACTTGGCCATATCCGGTTACAAGCCACTCACAAGTATTGCAAAACTTGGATGGCAAAAAGCTCAAGAACAAGAGCCACTCCTCTCTTCTCTCCTCTCACTCAAAGGCACCCACAAACAAATGAGCAACCCCCACCTAACTAGCCCAAAGAGATGGCTGAAATTTCAGCCTCTCCACATATATATATATAGGCACTGGCCAAATGTCCAAAACGCCCCTACATGAAGCACACAACTCAAATACCCCTCAGGGGTAAAACCGTCCAACTTTTTCTGCAAGCATCGGACGGACCCGGCTCCTTCACGACTTCGCTTCGCCTCGACGCAAGCTTCGCGATGGTGCCACTCGTCCTTCGACTTGTCACCCCCGGTTTTGAGGCCCAAACCGACAAACCCGCTTGCACACCCCGCAGGCGTGACTCGCCCCCAGTTTTGAGGCCAAACTGGTCAAACCCTTCTTGCACGCCGCCGCACGACGTGACTCACCGATGTCGACGCGTGTCCGGCCTCCGCCAAGCCTCCGACGCCTCCAAGTCTTTCGCTCCCGCTCCGGGCCGCCTACTCGACTCGCCTCCGTCCCGCTTGACTCGACCGACGCCGTCTTCATCCCATCATGTACTCTTGCTCTTCCGTGCACCATGTGGATCGCCCATGACTCCGTCCAGACTCCTCGGGTCCCTCAGTCCAAGCCTACTCGTTCACCCTTCACCGCTCTCGGTCCATCGGCATGAACCTTTCGCGCTTGACCTTCACCGCATGCCGTCGACCGCCATGTCGCATCTTACACCTGCACAAGCCAAGAGACACATCAAACCACACAACGGTTGTCAATCACTCATCATCCAAGGGTGACCACCATTGGTCCACAATCTCCCCCTTGATGAGTGCATTGACAACACCCAACACAATGACTTGAAAAACAATAAGAAGAAAAGAAAGAAAAAAACGAAGAACTCATTCAAGTAATTCAAAAGCCAAGACAAAAGGCAAACACAAGATCACTCGAGATGAGAAGTCTCAGTCCCCTAAGACAAGGGCAACGGCTCGACGCAACTGAGACAAAGTCACATGATCCCTCAAGAAGAGGCAGAAAGGGCTCAACGCCAATCATGTGACGAGCGAAAGCTCAAACAACCGTCGGCTCCTCAAGAAGAGGTGAAAGCTCAGCGCAACCGGCAAGAGAGCAAAAGAGAAGCAACTCACACAAAGGAGATGCAAACTCAACGCAAAAGCTCCCCCTGAGCGAAAACACTCTCCCTGAAAACATGCTACACAAATGCATGCAGGAGCAAATGCAACTCCCCCTTACTAAATGCAATGTAGATTCTCCTATCTCCATGAAATGCATGCAAAACCATAAACTCTCCCCTTTGAGCATATGCAACATAAACTTCTCCCCCTTGTTGTCAATGCAAACATCAAGGATATCATGAGAGCACAAAATGCATGCCATGGGGTGCAAAAACTACCAAGCTTCTCAAATATATCACAAAGCATTTACAAATGCTACAAATGAACTAAAGCATAAAGAAGCAGATCATAAGCAAGCATAAATAGCCGACATGAGGATATTATGATAGAATCAAAAGGCTTAGGCAGAATTTCAAATTTCAATAATTTATAAAAGATATCACCACATGAGCAGAAGTCTAGCCATGATAACTCGAGCAAGGTCAAACTAGATCACAAAAGCTCATATAAGGATGACATATTCTCAACATAAGATCATTGCTAACACTTGCAAGACATTCCTACTCATTTTCAAACTCACTGAGACCATGAGCATACTTCTATGGCAAGCATATGTAACAGTAGAGCAACCTGATGATGATTTTAAGTGAGCAACATAGATAAAAGCATTTTCATGCATACTATTTGCTTTCTTCTATTACTTGCATTTTTCATTAAGCACATATAAAACCAAGGTTTATGAGGTGTCCCTTGACACAAGTGAAGCACAGAAATCATGCTCCCCCTAGGTAATGCAAAGCAAGCACAATGATAAGCCATGTGCAAAGAATAAGTCGCCCGAGTATAAGCTAGCACAACCTAGCATCTCAAGCAAGAGCAGCGCATGACAAAAGACTTATTCATGAGTGATAAGCATTTCATGATTTATTTTATAAAAACAAGTTTAGCTCACAAGATTTCTTATGACAATATCATCAAGAGCATAAGCAGCACATTGCAAAATCACCACAATCTTATGCACTATTTCTCAAGAGCATAAGCAAATACTCAGGATATATAAGAGAAGCTTATCTAGTGCATAGATGTATAAAGTGCAATATGATACATGCAATGCAAATGCATGAGACATATATGATACAATGTGATGCAAGAGAAAACATCCAGAACCCATCTCAGAAGGCAAACGAAAGAGGCATCAAAAACAGCAAGAGCCAAGTGGTGCGTTCATGCAAGTTACCGATCATCTGTTGAGGTGGATGGCGACGCTGGAAGTGTCTTTGAGCCTCATGCTCTAAGGTAGCCTCCCCCTCAACTATAGCTGGACTCTCCTGGTCATCTTCTTCAACTTGATCATGTAGTGGTACATGTCGATGGCCTGGTGTAGTGGAAGTAGAGTCTGGCCCATCAACTGATGTAGTCAAAGTAGAAGGTACAGGTGCAGCAGCTGGTGGATGATCGATCACAGCTTCATCTCCATCACCACCATCTACAAGCTCTTTCTCTTCCTCAAAGTTGTTTTGCTTCATTCCATGTTCACCTGCAAGCTCAAAGGCAGATGGTGTGCAAGGCATAGTTTCATCGAATATTATCTCACAATTTCTACTATCTGGTTAGTTTCAAGGTTAAGAACATGATAAGCACTACTATAAGATGCATAACCAAGAGATAACCATCAGTAGAAAGAGACTCAAGTTTATCCAAATTACCTTGCCATAGAATGAAGAACCTGCATCAAAAGTCTCACAATAGACTAATCCACCAAGATATATACAAAGTTAGCACGGCAAGATATACATTAAGGAACATCTATGCTAACATGAAAAGGTGACTAGCCTACCATGTCATTTAGAAAAGCTAGCATATCACAAGATAAGCAACAATACAATATGCTAGACATGAAAAGGTGGCTATCCTACCATGTTATTTACAAAGCTAGCATGCCACATGATGAATAAAGATAATAGCATGCTAGACAGGAAGTAAAAGCATAAAACAAGTATAAAACATATAAGAAAGTATACAAGTGAGTACAAGAGTGTACAAAAGGAAAGCTCACTATACAAAGTATACAAAAGCCACTCAAGGGCCATCCAAACGGTGTGGAGAACCATCAAGTCTTGATCACCTCAAGCAAAAGATCAAGTCCGTTAAGCTCATGTTCTCCAACCGCATATCGTACCTACACATGAGGGTACAAAGGCCGAGTCTTGGATCCCAAAGGGTTAGCAAGTATATACTTGGGAACCCAAGACTTGGTCACACGAGTAAAAGGAGCACTCAACTTGTCACATGGGTTAGCATGATGCAAATGCCGGTTCAAATGGAAAGATCTTGAAACACCCTTGGAAGAAGCATGCCTCGAAAGAGCAACTCGAGAAGAAGAACGAGTGCTACCACTAGCAAAGAGGCAATGATCTCCCAAGGTCTTAAGAGAAGAACCACCATCACAAGCACCATGAGAACCATGTCATGGACCAACACAAGAAGAACTAGAAGCATGTCCACGATCATGACCTAACCCACTAGAGAAGGAGTCGTAAAACCCATCAACAAAGCCAGGCTTCACATTAGGCTCACAAGTGTTCATGCCATGAGAAGGGCTATGAACAACCAAAGGCCTAGAAGTGCGAGCACGGCGCATGCGTCTTGCACGCCGATAGCAGAAGCTCTCTTGATGCCCATCTTTCTCACAAAATGAACAATGGTACAAAGGCCTATCTAAAGGCACGGTCCGAGTGGACGAATCACCATTTTTGTTCATGTGAGAAGTCCCTTGAGACTTAGAGGAAGAAGCAATGCTATCCATCTTGGTGCCTAAATTAGGATCACACGTGCCATGGGAAAGGCTACGTGACTTCCTAAAAGCTTTTGCACGAACACGTCGCTCGTGTTTGACACGGCGAAAGCAGAACTCAATGGTATGCCCATCTTTCTTGCAAAAGGTGCAATGGAACTTTGGTTTGGGGGATTGAGTTCCAAAGAAGTGAGAAGCACCCTTGCCATTAGAAATCCCTTGGGCAACACCAGAAGAATCCACAAGCTTAGGAATAACTATGGAAGAGCTATCCGAAGCACTAGCACAAGTGCCAACATCTAAAAACTCACGCTCAATACAAAAAGTCAACTCCGGTTGGGAAGAAGCAATTTTGGAAACACCAACAACGGAGTGACAAGAATCGCGAGAATCCAAAGACTTAGCACTAAGACTCTTGCATCTCATGACCAAAACCTCATTTTGATGTTTGAGGCGATCACAAGTACCACATGGAGCATTTCTCAGATTATCCATCTCCTTCTCAATGCACTTGGCATATGTGGTACGCAAGAGATCAATTTCTTTCTCAAGATTGGCACTCATCTCATTGTGCTCAACCAACTTGGCGCTCATATCATCGCGCATTTGTTTCAAAGCCAAAACTTCATTTTCCAAATCAATGCATGATGTGCAAATGAGACCACATGAACAAACATCATCATTCACATCAAGCAAAGCATTATGATCATCACATGAAGTAAGGCAAGCATTTTCTTCAAGCACAAAAGAGCATGTGCAACAAGGTATAGGTTCAAGAGCATTAATTTTAGCCCTAGCATTCTCAAGTTGTTCTACACATGTGGTGTGAGTCAATTTTAGTTGATTAATTTCAGCAAACAAAGACTCACAAGAAACACATGGCATAGGAGCATTGTCTTTCAACATATCATTCTCAAGACTTAAACATTCAATGGAAGCACTCAAAACATTATTTCTTCTAAGCAATCTATCACAAGAGTTGCAAGGCATTAACGCACGTGACTTCCAATGAAACATTCCAGATTTAAACCTAGAAAGAGAACATTTCAACTTCTCATGCTTCCTATGCAAAGCATCACACAGCTCTTTGTTTCTCACATCATTATTATCATTTCGATTGCGTAGAAACAAGATGCATTTGGCGAGCGTACCTTGACTCATATCTTTTAGCTCGCAGAAGAACTTGCTCTTTGTGAGATCACCATCCTCGTAGTGCTCGAGGAGATCCAACACCTCATCCACTTCTTGTTCCATCTCAAGCTTCATGCTCCTCATCCTCTCGTTGTCATCCAAACCTGAGGACAAAGACACACAAGAAGAAGAGCTTGGTGCCATAGCTCAAAGCACCGGTTAGGATTAGCTGAAAGCAAGCTCAAATCGCGAAAACCAAATCTAGAAGCGAAAATGCCCTTTCCCTTGTCGCCCAGTGGATCACAAAGCCGGTTAAGGTGGAGTGATCCTTAACCAAAGCTCTGATACCAATTGAAGGACCGAAACGGGCGACCAGAGGGGGGGGTGAATGGGAGCCTTTAAAATTCTCGCTCGGAGAAACAAGACCTATATCCCGATTACAACCCTAAACACGCTTCTCACCTAATCACCAAGATAACACAAGCCAACTCGTGACAAGCTTATCTCTGAAACGATTAGAGATGCACAGAGCAATACGGAAGCAAAAGCAAGACACCGAAAAGCTTGCACAAGCGATTAAAGCTAAACCACTACTAACCTCTCACTAGAAAAGCACTTAACCAAACTAAGCATACAAAACTTAATAATTAAAGGCTAAACATTCATTAGCTAGAAAGGGAACAAAATGATTATTAAATGAAATTGCAATGATTAATAAATAATCACATGACTAGCTAATGATTGCAATGGAAAGAAAATAAAACTCAGTACAAACCTTTGATTGGGCCACTGGCCACTCACGCACGCAGCCAAGCCTGCTGCCTCACGTGTGGCTGCTTGCCGGCCTGCTGCACGTGCAGCTTGTGCTGCCGGCCTGCTCGCTGGGCCGCCGAGCTGCCTGGGCCGAGCTGGCTGTGTGCCGCTCGCCTGGGTGAGCTGCCTGGCGTGCCGGCCCGCTTGACAGCTGCTGTCCAGCGCCTCGCCCGCAGGCCTGCTCCGTCGCGAAGCCTCGAACTCGCCTGTGCTGCCGCGCCTGCTGCTCGCCGCTCGCACTCGCACCCGAGTGTTCGGGTTCCTGCAAGAACAGACAGAGGAAAACAAGAACACGAAGAAGAACACACAAACTTCAATTCCAAATTACTTTCCTTTCACACAACGATTCGACGAGCAACTTGAGCCACAGCATCACAACCCCAAGAGCTAATAGATCCACCAAGATTCTCACAAAAAGCTCAAGTATTCATCACGAATTTTGGAGACAACCGAAACCCTAAGCAAGAACTCGGTTTTGGAGAAATCTTCAAAATCAAGCCAAATCCGAGAGGGTTTTGAAGGGGAATCACATGGTAAATGCTCACAAGGATCCTAGCAACATATTCCCCCAACAAATCTCACGGGATTTGGGCTCAATCGCGAAGATCGAAAATTCCCCGAAAATACCTCCGAAAATCCGAAAAAGAAAAACGCCGGGAACAAAGGATTTGGCACAAGATTAAGAGAAAGATTTCACTAAGAATCACTTGGCCATATCCGGTTACAAGCCACTCACAAGTATTGCAAAACTTGGATGGCAAAAAGCTCAAGAACAAGAGCCACTCCTCTCTTCTCTCCTCTCACCCAAAGGCACCCACAAACAAATGAGCAACCCCCACCTAACTAGCCCAAAGAGATGGCTGAAATTTCAGCCTCTCCACTTATATATATAGGCGCTGGCCAAATATCCAAAACACCCCTACATGAAGCACACAACTCAAATACCCCTCAGGGGTAAAACCGTCCAACTTTTTCTGCAAGCATCGGACGGACCCGGCTCCTTCACGACTTCGCTTCGCCTCGACGCAAGCTTCGCGATGGTGCCACTCGTCCTCCGACTTGTCACCTCCGGTTTTGAGGCCCAAACCGGCAAACCCGCTTGCACACCCCGCAGGCGTGACTCGCCCCCAGTTTTGAGGCCAAACTGGTCAAACCCTTCTTGCACGCCGCCGCACGACGTGACTCACCGATGTCGACGCGTGTCCGGCCTCCGCCAAGCCTCCGACGCCTCCAAGTCTTTCGCTCCCGCTCCCAGGCCGCCTACTCGACTCGCCTCCGTCCCGCTTGACTCGACCGACGCCGTCTTCATCCCATCATGTACTCTTGCTCTTCCGTGCACCATGTGGATCGCCCATGACTCCGTCCGGACTCCTCGGGTCCCTCAGTCCAAGCCTACTCGTTCACCCTTCACCGCTCTCGGTCCGTCGGCATGAACCTTTCGCGCTTGACCTTCACCGCATGCCGTCGACCGCCATGTCGCATCCTACACTTGCACATCACAAGCCAAGAGACACATCAAACCACACAACGGTTGTCAATCACTCATCATCCAAGGGTGACCACCATTGGTCCACAGAAAGATTCTAAAAAGGTGGGGAAACCAACAGATTAGATTAGGTAAACCTGGACGCTCTATATTCAAAACTGCTGAGACTCCTTCCTCCGATCGTTTTTTTCCTCCGAATGTTTTTCACCGACGCTTTTTTATTTCGTGCCGCCGTTCCTGGCCGCGGCGGCTCTGTCTTCCGTTCCTGGCCGTACGGCTGCACCGATCTCATCCGACCAGACGCCGCCCCGACGTGCCTGCAGCGATCTCCTTCGACGCATACCCTCGGGAGCTACAGCATGGAGTCCGAAATGAGCAAACACGAATGCCATCGAAATGAGCAAGCACAGGAACGTCTCTAGTTCACAACCACACAGCAGAGCAAAAAAAGACTCACCATTGCAGCCATCCTCGTCTTCGATTTGCTCAGCATATTCCAGATCCTCATGCATCCGGCCATCGAAGGTCCTTGGAGGAAAATCAAAGCAAGTTTCCTCTACAGGCATGGAGATGAGTGGCATCGACGCGTGGAGGGCAGGATGCGGGAGCGGCGCTGACGCGACGAGGGCAGGGCGCGGGACCGGCGCCGGTGCGAGGGCGGCAGGGCGCAGGACCGGTGGCGACGGAAGAGGCCGGGAGCGGCGTGACGGCGCCTCTGCAGGCTGCAGCGGGGCGCGGCGGCCTGTACATGGCGGCGGAAGGGGCAGGGAGTGGCCGACGGCGTGGGAGGATGGGACCGGAGAGAAGGGGCGGCGCCGGAGAGACAGGGCAA
>CM014278.1:77286543-77315955 GCA_004135705.1 Alloteropsis semialata
GGTGACGGTGGAAGAGGCCGGGAGCGGCGTGACGGCGCCTCTGCAGGCTGCAGCGGGGCGCGGCGGCCTGTACATGGCGGCGGAAGGGGCAGGGAGTGGCCGACGGCGTGGGAGGATGGGACCGGAGAGAAGGGGCGGCGCCGGAGAGACGGGGCAAGACCAGCGAGGAGGCTCGGCGCCAGCGCGACGGTGTTTGGCGGCTGCAGAGATGAGCTGCGGCGCGGCCTTTTTCTGGAGGGGCAAGGCGCACGCGGGATTGACCGCCAAAACGGCGCGCGGGAGGGGACGTGCGCGCAGGGAGCCGCGATGGCGAGCGGCGAGGCATCGGCAAATATGGCTAGCGTCTTTCATGTGATGACGAAGGGGAAAGCGAGCCGATGCTTTTAGCGATTCTGTTGGAACGCTGTTTTTACAATTTTTTCCTACTTTTACCGATCCATACTTGTTTACATAACCTGTTGGAGTTGCTCTTAATATAGGCAATCTCCAGCAGGCTAGCGATATCTGACACTCCATATCTTCATCAGGTTACCCATTTTGTAAGATTTTTTGTCCACTAGATATTCAATATTTATTTCTGCACACTCGAGCAACCAAATCTCATTTCTCTACATATATTTATTGGTATTCAAATTAAATGAGTTATGAGATATATTTATTTATTTGCAACAGCTTTAATTTCAACGGTTCAAACTACATCAGCTATATTCCAATGACTATATTATAACAGCTATATTTCTCTAGTCTGTATGTGAATCTTCGAATGGATAGCACAGCATTGCAGTAGGTCGTCTCCAGCAGACTGGTGGAATCTAACTCCCCATATCTTTTTTTCGAATTCATTAACTCCACATATCTTTATTTGGTTGTCCACATATTGTAAGATTTTCTATCTATATTTCTGCACACTTGAGCGCAGCCAAATCTTAATCTCCATATCTTATGACATATTTATTGGTATTAATTTTTTATGTAAGGGCTATATTCACATTATTTTTTTGCAACGCCTTTATTACCTATGGTTACGATTACACCAGCTTTTTTGCAATGAATATTCTACAAACCCAGAGGATTTTTTTCCCCCCTACGCTGAATTTCGCTCTGTGAATCTCCCATGGGCTATGAGGCCATAACTGTTGTCTCGCCGCGGAATTCAGCCGGGTAAATAGCCCAATAGGAGTGCCAAACCCGTCGCAAAGCGAGCATCGTAACGACTCACAGTCACAGCCCAGTGACCATGCTGGCCCACATTTTAGTACTAGCCCAGCCCAATCGATCCAAATGGCCCCGAAGAACTTTTGCGTCAATGCGTCAGCCGTTGGCGACCGGTTCCGTCCGGCCGGAAGAGCCACCGCCGTCCGCCGGTAGCGAGGAGGAAGAGGATCCGGCGGTAAGCCTTCCCCGATCAGCTCCAATTTACCCGCTCTCTCCTTCCGCCAATCTAGACAGGAAGCGCTGCGACCGACGCGTCGCTCGTGTTAGGATCGCCCCGCGGCAGTTTAGGGTCGTAGCCTCGTGTGGGGGCTTGCTTCTGCAAAAGGAGGCGAGCCACGGTATGGTTCGTTGGCTGCCGAGGGTTTGCTTCCTTTCATTATGTGAGCCTTCGGCGGGGCAGGATCGGTTGGGATAAAATGTCAGGGCGCGACTGATTGATTCTTGTGAATGGCATTGGGCACGGTCGATTTCCCCTTATTCGCGTTGCTTTATGCGTGCTCGCGACGATGTACTTCATATGTGATATAGGCTTGGGAGTTTGGATTACCTGAGAGCAGTAGCCCTCTAGCAGACTGCAGCTGGTTGCTTGCGTAGGTTTGCTGCCTGGGCAATAACTCCAACTCGGTCGGATGATTCGGGTTGATGCTTAGCTGGCCGATCTGGTATGATGCTTAGGTGGCCGATCGGGTATCCATGCACTATTTGTTCTTAGATCAGATTTTGCATGTTATGCTTTTTTTATTTCTTTTGGTAACCAGAAGCTGTTGTCATTCTTGCAATTGGAGGTACATATTTGCTTCATCATACCAAAATACAACTTGGAAAAATTAGATGCTATATAGCTTAATTTGGGTAAATTTTACAGCATACATCGCACAATAAAATGACCTACACGAGATTATATATTATCTGAATCCTTAATGTAGTTTTCAGGCCACAGCTGAAGAAGTGAACTTGACAGTTTTTTGTTGAGCGCTTTCTTGGAAAGAAGTGTGCCTGTGCTAGTCATTACTTTTCCTCATTTCTTATTCCCCGTTCTATTTTTTCTACTACTCCCGTTTAACGAACAATGCCTAAAATGTCCTGCATATGGGGGCAATGCTGTACTGATATCCCATAAATATGCCTCCTCATAGTTGTCCCTTGTTGTGGATGGTGTACCATAGTGCATTATACATTGTCCTTAACCATACCAGAATGCACGTGTTGCTCTTGGTGCCATCATATTTTGGTTTCTGATTGTACTCCTGCTGGTGGCTGCGCACTAGTAACACATATGGAGTAACTTAATAGGGAACATCTATGGCTACTATGTGCAAAAGGCGGCTAAATATCTGGAAAGAATTGTATATGTGTAGCGTTAAATTGAGGCACCCATTTTATGTGATTTTACCAATCTTATTCAACTCTTATACTAAAGAAGGCTAGACATTCAGTTTAGTATATTATTTCAACCTATCTGTTTACTGATGCGCAAGAGGCATCTTCTATTGTGCAGGCAATGTATATTCGAGTTAAGAGGAACACGACTACCTACTTCATACAGTGTGATCCAACAGAGACAACTTTGGACATCAAACAAAAATTGCATTCACTAATAGAGCAGCCTCCCAGTAATCAGCAGCTTATCTTATTGACAACAAATGATGTATTAGATGACTCAAAGACGTTGGCAAATCAAAAGGTACCATTACACCAATCTTATGCCCAGTGCACTGGACCAGCCATAGTTTTAGAACAATTGTACTTCAACTGTTTCCATGGGAGACGTGTGTATATTCTAGAAAAATGTCAATTCTACTTTCTCTTTTCGAAACTAGCAATGAACTTGTGGCTTTCTATTATTATTATTGTTCTGAATCATGTCCAAAAATGCAACTAATTTTGTCTGTTTATGTCTGAAGGTCGAAAATGATGCCATCGTTGCATTAACACTGAGAAAAACACTGAGAAAAGGTTTCTGACTTTGTTAAAATTTATTTTTCAACACACTCGTGATTTAGTTGTATGTGTTTTTTTCTTTTGTTTGTGGTTGCTATGAAACTTTCTATTAGCATCCATCCATGGCTAATTTACACACCAATATATCTTTTGTAAAAAGAGCTGCATCCCCTGGACTATCATGGGACAGCTTTATTATTTTTATTCTTATTTATGAATCAGTAGTGCTACAGAAACCTATTTGGTCTGTTTTAGTTGTTACAGCCATTTCCTTGCCAAAGGGTCATGAACTTGTTATGAGTTATTAGAAGCAAAAACTTGAAAGTTCACTAATATGTGGGACGGAACAAAACTTGTGTATAGTCCTTAAGTCTGTCTTGTAGTGGTTCTGGGCCCTGTTTCTAATCATGCAGGTTTGCATATGTCGAGTTTTTTTTTAAAAAAAAAGAGGATGGTGAATGAGGACAAGCTTCTCAACCGAGTTTGCATATATTTGTTGCTGGCTCCTGGCCGCAATCTCCACAGTTTGTGCACAGAGATACCTGACGGCTCATTTGTTCTCCAAACAGGAGATGGCAGTGAGTTCAAGGACATTTTCGTCGCAAGGTCTGAAGATTTCATGTCATCGTCATGATGCAGGGTCTCTTGCGATGCCTTTCCATATGATGTCTAGTCACCTTCCTCCATCTTGCAATGGGTGTTGGGTTGAGCAACGAGTCATGATTTTGACCATCTAACTGATGAGAAGCACTTTTCGCGGTGATTTCCTCACTGATCACGCTGCCTTAGTATATAAATTTCCTGCTCTAGGGAAAGGAACTGCATTACATGATGACCACTTTGCCGTGACATGATTCCTCCATAATTTGTTGTTGGAACTTCACTGTCACCCTGCCTCTGGAAGCACCAGCGGCCATCACCTGCAGTCTAGCACCATTATTGTTCTGACCTTTTTGGTGAATTGCCTGTCCATTCTGTCCATGCACATTTTTTTGCTTCGGCCAATTGTTCGCTTATTTTGCCCTGGCGCATCAATCTGAATCCAGAGTTGCTTTCAGCTTTGCGTCTCCGTTAAAGCTTGACATTGGTGATGCTAGTTGTGTTGCTGCAAAAGTTGTCGGCGTGTGATTCTGTTTTTTTGGTACTACATGGCATTCGTAGCATCAGAGTAGTACATGAACGTTGAAGCCTTTCCATATTGGTAGCTCGAACAGCAGATGCAGAGTTGCTTTCGTCCTTGGAACCGGAATTCTATGCGTGTAGAGAAACAGGCATAAAAGCGATCGTATCCTGAAGATAAGTTTGATGCAGCACATCTCTCTCAGGACGCTTTGCTGATACTCTGCGTCAACTGCATAATATACTTTTCGTGAAACCGTGCACGCTCACCTACGTACGTATACTCACCACTAGCTATGAACATATTCAGATCTTAATACTGATGTGGTCGCCAGAAGTGCCTTGTTGTCAATGTCAATGGATACATCGCCCAACACAAAAAAACTAACTAATTAAAATATAAAAACCCATATTGAGTCGAATACTCGAAGCTGCATAGGTAGGTTACTAATAAACTGTATTTGGATTTGTTCATAACTATTTTCCCCCCCAAATTATAAGTCACTTCAACTTTCTTGGAGAGTCAAATCATTTCGAGCTTGACAAAAATTATAGAGGATTATAAAGATTTATGACACAGAATAGATATATAATGGAAATATGTTTAATGAAGAATGTAATGATACTTATCTGGTATAATAAATATTGATAATTGATTGTATAAACTTAGTTAAATTTGAGATGGTTTGACTTTTCAAGAATGTTGGAACCATGGAGTTCTAGATAACTTATCACGTCTGATTTTATAAAGTTAGTACTTCACATTGCTGTCCGGTACCGTAGCGTCGGGCCTCACCTGCTCCAGGAGGAGGATCCGTACATAAAGTCAGATCATTACGCCGGCTACGGCATTTTATTTCCCCTGGACAGCAGCATGAGATGAGCATTTGACCGCGCAGACTGCACACTTGCAAAGCGATCGAGGTGTGTCAGGTCAAACTGAAAAAAAGGAGATTTGACAGAACTGAACACCCATCGGCGACTTGGCAGGCAGCGTCGTGTTCGTGTTAATTATTATGCCGTCATCCACTAATGCTGTCGGTTTTGCGTAAGATAATGCTGAATATTTGTGGAGGCGATCTGCAAACACAGAGCACGCAGCTGCTGCATCAACGGCCATCTGTCCCGTTGCTGCTTCAACCTGAATATTTTGCGTCAGATGACTTGTCCTTGCATTAGTTGCTTTGGCCCTACTTCTCGCGCGTTCTAGAACAACCAAGCCCGGACACGAGATGCAGAGTTTCAAGTTGGTTCCTAGCTTCACCGCAGACACACGAGGATCATGCACTTGGGTTAAGATTATGATTTAGAAAGAGAGAGAAAACAAAAACGGTTTCAAGTTCGTTCATGGAAGAAGGGGAAAGTGTAATAACGCACGGGCCTTTGTTCCTCCGTTTCGATTAAAGGAGCTAGTAATGTCTGTGCGGTTAAAGTATTTGAAGTTTGACCTGCAATATAAGTTGCACATTACGTATATACCATAGTAAATTCATTTGTTTAAACATAGAGCTCTTTTACCAGAGTAAATTTGGGCAAGGAAAGAAGAAGCAGGGTGTCATCAGAGTGTGGGCGTTTCTTTGGGTAGAGGTTGCTATTGAATTGTTCCTTTCAACAATTTGAATGGGGGCTAGGTTGTAACGGGAGAAGAGCTCATAAGTTCCTCGTGACTCAACTCAAACAGAGAAAGTGCCTTCAGAGTTGGTACCATGCTTAAATCTCGAACATACTGGGTCTACCTGGCATTTTCAGCGAGTATATAATGTATTTTTTTGGGAAAAAGAATATACATCTAGCCTCTGCGACACCGAGCCTCTTCATACTTTGGCTGTGATAGCGCGGTTGGTGCCTCACGCGATGGAAGAGGTACATCGGGCTGTTACTATACCACCATGTTTGAGGTTCAGAGAATCCCATTCCAGCTTATCACTGTCACGGTGCTGCAATTTGATCATTCCAGGGTCAATTTCATACCAATTCACAGAAGAATCGAACTGAAACTAATAAGTTGCAAAGAGAGGAGGAATTAGCAAGAGGCATGACCACTCATTCCCTTTATTAAGAAAAAACACTGCGCTAATCCCAGCTAACACACCGGTAATCCTCACATGAAGGCAGGCAGGTAAGTAAATGCAAACATGTAGGTAGGAGTAGGACTGTAGCACGGGGCCGAGCCGGCAAGCGTTTGGCTGGGTGGTCCATGACCATGAGCAGAGCGCCTCTTCTTCCCAGCTGGTGCAGCAGCGAGCCAGCAAGAACAATCCTAGGACTCTGTTCCTGTTCTCATGTAATTTCTGCTGCGGCCCCTTTCGGCTTGTCGCTGTCAGCCTGTTACGCCTCTCCGCGCTTTCTGTCCTGTGTTCTTCTCTTCTCTTCTTTAATTTGTTCCACCACCCGGACAGCACTCTCTCCGCTCCCGCGACGTCACGCCCTTTTCTTCTCCTTCCTTCGAGTTCCAAGCTCCCTTCCTCCTCCTCGCTCACAAAACCGCCTCCACTCGAGATCGAGCTCGGCACTGCTGCTTCCTCGCCGCAGCTGGATGCTGGATCAGGTAAACAAATACACCTCTCCGTCGGTGAGCCTCGTGGTTTTGACTCGTTCCTGCTCATGGCCATGGCCTGCAGTCCAAGCCTGACGAGGACGGCCGGCCGGCCATGCGTGATCCTTCACACCGATAACCTGCGTTTAATCTGGGCATTTGTGAGTTTAATCTGGGGGTGTTCTTGGTCTGGGCTGTATTTTCGATGCCCCGTACACTGAATTTCTCTGAAACCTGCGAGGAATCGGCCAAGCTGCTCCCCGAGTTCGTATACCTTTCTTCTATCCAGATTATTCCTTTGTCCTCTTGGCAAATTGGGAGATTCCCGGTTGGAACTGTTCCGGCATTTCCCAGGATTCTCACCTGAGAATTCACTTCGTTTCTCTCCACTTTACTAATTTATTCTGGTTGCTCTTGCTCAAGCGTATTTCTTTTTCGGCATTCTACGCCCTTCCGTTTCTCGGAGACTTGCTTGCTTGCCGACTCCATTTCCATGCTTGCTGCCGTGTTCTCCGCCGTCCTTTCAACTGTTGTCCAAGGGGACTCGAGTGATCACGCATTCACTGGAGAAAATTTTGCGTTTCGTTTACCGAGTCTTGTCTGATCCAGCTGCGATGAAGGTGTCGAGTACCTTTCGACAAAATTTCCGCAATGCTGCCCCAAGCCATCCTTGCCTCTGACTTGTGGCGATGGTACCAGATTTTGTTTTGTCTTTCCTTTTTCTTTCAGTGACCTAAACTACTTTTGCCCAGCTAGCTGTCAGCCTGTCACTATCTTACATCTTGCTTGTGTAGTAGAAAAAGCATATCAGAAGCAACTGCTGGTACTTACAAACAGAGCTGTACGGCCATACGGTCATGGGGACTGATAATACAAGAGGAACTGCATTTCCTTGCCCCCTCTGTTAACAGTTTGGACATGGGGGCTCCTTATTTCAGTCTTCATGCAATCAGTTCTGGTATGATAGGGTAATCCTGCACAGCCACCGGCAAAACTAGACCTATGATTCATGATTTCTGTACTTTGCATTTCATAGTCTAGATTCTAGGATCATATAAGTTTTTGAATATTTCAGCAGGAACATGTCCTGAAAGCTGCAAAACATCAGGTCAATTTTGTCAAAAAAAATTTGGTTTATTTTTTTCCACTGGACTGAAGGGTTCTTGCATTTCCCGGGACAAAAACCTCTTGCATCATGAAATTTGTAAATTTTTCATCGAGCAGGGGCTAACTTTGAAACTTTAAAATTCAATGCAGTACAACAAAATTCCCTGTCAATGAAGACAAGATACATCGATTTCTCGCTCACATGCTACGCAAGGAGAACAGGCACACAGTTGATCTAGCAGATGCTATTGCAAGAGAGAATGGTAGTGATATGGAATATTGTTTCTTCGTTGCACTTATTGTTAGTGTCACTGATCATTGATTTCTCAATTTTGCAGAGTGTTTACTCACTAAAAGGTTCAAAAGGTCCAGTGTTTCCTCTACGATCAATCCTCGTCTTCTTCATTGCATTATTTGGCTTCTACGTCTGCTACTTCTCCTTCAATCAGTTATCTTTCGAAAATGAAGAGCAATTGACAAGCAAAGAAGAACAAACAGAAAGTATTTGCAGAGAACCTGCAGTTCCGCATGAGCAGAGGAGATATGTGCACTTCCCAAATCCCACGACTTATGACAGGTAACTTCCTTTGAATATAGATGGCCTCTCCCATGTTCTATGTGTATATAATTTGTGTATGTTATGTTCTCTGACTCTTGTTCTGCACTCATTTCCTTGTTCAAAGGGGCGAATGCGCATGTACCCCGGTCCGTTTCTTTGTTATTGTGTCTATGCAAAGATCAGGAAGTGGGTGGTTTGAGACTTTGCTGAACAGCCACCCTAATGTCAGCTCAAATGGTGAAATCTTCTCTGTGAGAGATAGAAGAGAAAATATCTCAACTATTCTGAGCACTCTTGATAGATTGTATAGCATGGACTGGCGCACTAGTGCAGCAAAAAATGAATGCACAGCAGCATTTGGATTGAAGTGGATGCTAAATCAGGTAAGCTATCATTGCATTCCCCACTCTACTGTGGTCAGTGTGAAGGTTTACTCATCAGTGGGCTGCTTTTAAAGTACATATTGTTTGGCTGTTCTAGAAGTGGCATACCATACGTCCTATCATGTAGCCTTTGACTACATTTATGTTCTTGTACTCCAAACCTAGCAATAAGGATTTTGATAACTTACAAGGCTACTAATCATGATTTTGCTCTGAGAAATGCTAGATGTAAAGCATAAAAGCACTGGATTGCATTAAGATATATAGTTTGCTGCATGTTTTGCAGGGACTCATGGAGCACCATCAAGACATAGTTGATTATTTAAACAGAAAAGGGGCTATGGTGATACTTCTCTTCAGAAGGAATACATTACGGAGGCTTATCTCTGTGTTGGCTAACAACTATGATAGAAGAACAAAGCAGTTGAATGGCATCCATAAATCACACGTTCACTCAAAAGAGGAGGTATCTCATGCATATGCAATCTCAGTTACTTTTTGTGAACAAATTTATTCTCATGTAATTCTAGTAGTTTTAAATTATTAGCCAATTATGGACATGCCTAACAGTTAGAAACATGGCTAATACCAAAGCCATCAGTCAGTTTCTGAATTAGTCAAATTCTAACAGGCAATAAAGTAATGAAAAATATGATATTAGTGTATTAGTAAAAGATGATCACCTGACATCTTGTTCTAACTGAAAACTATCTTACCCGATTTCCTCTGATAACTTGATAAGTAGCTCATCCCGTCAGTACCTTTTGTTTGGGCAGGCTGAGATACTCGCAAGATTCAGGCCAAGGATGGACGTGTCAACTCTAATCCCAAGCATCAGAAACGCTGAGCATTCCATGAGAACTTGCTTGGCCCGCTTCAGCAAAACGCGCCGCATGATCCTCTACTATGAGGATGTGATCCGGGACAAAAATGTAGTGATCACAAACAAACAAACATATGTCTCAGCCTTTGGCTAACCCCATGATTATTCATAGAAAGTATTTTCTTTTTAATGGTTTATGCAGGCACTGTCCCGAGTGCAGGAATTCATTGGAGTTCCGGTGAGGAAGCTGTCCAGCAAGCATGTGAAGATCCACACCAGACCCCTCCCGGATCTCGTCGATAACTGGGAGGATGTGAGCGAGATGCTGAACGAGACAAATTATGCTCGGTTTCTTGATGATGCAGACTATGTCAAGTGATATTTTCTAGTTCACATTAGGGCCAAGTGATCGTAGTTCCAATTTCTTTTAAGAAATGGTTAAGATATGTTTTTTTTTAAATTTTTGACCCCACAAATGCGTAAGGGGGTCGCAGTTTCATCAACAGCTTTGTTTGTAGGCAGGAGGTTACAAAAGGGATGAATGAAGTAGAGATGATAAGAATCAAGGCGTTCATTTTTCCACCTTTTGGATTCTGTATAGATTTTCTGTGTTTTGGGTGCCCTCCAATGGTGGCTCGCAATTGAGCTCCATCTCTGTAATTCTTCAAAGAAAACCACACGGAGCATATAATCTGATGCCGTGTCAGTTCTTGATCATGCCTTTTATTTTCAATTTCGATGAAAAGCAACCAGTGATCCATGAACCACAACCAGCAATTGTGACGCATTGAAGGTTCCACAGTTGCTATCTATGTAACCTTTTTTTTTAATTGAATCTATGTAACCTTTTTTTAATTGAATCTATGTAACCTTTTATTGCACAGGGTTTGTCCAACAGTTTTCCAACGGTGATTCTCTCTCTTTTTTTTCTTTTTTGCAGCAGGTGCTCTCTACTGTTGGGACAGATTACAGATGTCTGTAGTTTCGGGTACAGATTCACAAAAAGATGCAATTTCAAAATTTCTAATCAATACTTTGATGCTAACTCATCAGTCCTGAACAAGATTATCCTGAAAATATTTCCTCTATGGTATGGGGAAAAAATTAGCGTGAATTCTACATGGATATACAACAGTTTGGTGATACAACAGCTGTAACAATAGTCAGCCTCAATCTGATTTCCTACGGGAAAATAACTTCCGCTCTGAAAAAGGGACAATCACCTCACACAGGTTCCTAATCATGCCTCTGTCATATATGTTGTTTTTCACAACTGGTTCCACACTTGGTCTTGGGGACCTAACGAAAAATGCCCTCCATTTGCTGGGAGGAGCTTTGTGTGCATCACTGTCAGATGAGCCCATGCTGGCCTTGAGTGCAGCAGCATTTGCCTTTGCTTCATTCTCCTTTTTCATCCACATGATGTAGTCTTGCCATTTGAACGACTGAAGAAGATTGTGGGGAGAGTCCACAGAGGCAATTTCGAATTAGAAACATCCTTCAAACTATTTTTTATACAGTTAAATTCATTTTCCCACTTGGTATACTTCTTCATGAGTACTTGAGAGAGGTATCTAATTATTTACAAAATCTGCCTACACAGATATATGCTTCATCCATGACTTTATATTTTGTCCACCAAAAACAAAAGCCATGTCCATATAGTAAGGGAAGCTTTCTTTTACTTAAAAAAATTTAAAGACTACGTTTTCATTAACAAGAACAAAGTGTATGTGTTGAGAAAGAAATTTTGACTAATTTCAAATGTTTAAGTGCAATTGTCATTTATGCCTTACCTCATTGGTTGTTGTATTTGTTAAACAAAGGTGTGCATGGTAGGCACAGAAACCACCAAGGAGCAACGCTAGTATAGCCAAAAATACACTCAGGAGTATCTGTGTGTTATGTACAGCAAGCAACCACTGCAAAATTGACCAGTCACAAAAAAGAGATTCAGTAGAGCAGTAAAAAAGGGATTTAGATTTAATGTGTTCCTCTATCGTACCTGTGCAACATGTGGAAATAATCCCGAGAATGAGTTATCAATACCATAATAAGCTGTCAAATTCAGAGACAATTCAATACAAATGCGAATCAATACAATAATAAGCTGTCAAATCCAACAACAGTTTAATACAAATGATAAGATATAGGTCCATTACAGAAGTCATGTGCTCATGTTATGTGGCATAGTTTATCTGAACCCTACACATGTATGCAGGTCATTCATAATCAAATCAGAAATTACAATTAGGAGAGTAACCCTCCCATAAGAGAACACAATTCTCCTATGTGAATGGTTAAGTTTTAGTGTAGATAAGTTCTCAAGAAGGTATCAAATTACCTGTGAGAATGTAGATAACTTTCCTCTCTTTTAGTTCACCAGCAAGAATGAGGCCAAGGATTACAGCCCCATACACACATAAAAGAAAATGCCTGTTATGAAAGATTGGAGAAAGTAAACAATAAAACATCCAGGGGAAAAAAGAGAAAAAAAATGTACAATAGTTATTAATAACAAATATTTTAAATATTTTAAGGTCACTTTGATGATTAATTAGCCTGCTACTTATGACAACCGACATATAATTATGACTATACAAAAAGGCACTAGTTATAAACCATGAAGCTGCGGCATAAATAGATCAGTAGTTAACACTATACCTACAACTGCATTTTGCAAACTAAATTGGAATATGCTGTAGAATTCTAGAAGGCCAAGCTTTTCACATAAAAACAAAGAACAGAACAAGGAGCCGATGATCCAACTTACTGTAAGAAAGCTAATCTTAACATATCTATTTTGAGATGCCTACTTGCTTTGTCACATTGATCGATGTCCTTTTCTTGGTATTTGTGGTCAGGTTAATATTCGGTACTCAGAAAGAATGACAGTTCATTCCATAATAATAACAAAAAGGAGCTTTTATTGGATGCCATGTTGATGGTTCGGAATTTTTGTTTAGGCTATAAAAGACAGGCAGAAGGTAAAGACACAGAAACATAAGGTAGCCATCAGATTTTCCATTTAGGCCAGAAAGATTATAAGGTAGGCTGAAATGTAACCTGAGCAAAACTCACCAAACCAAAAAAGCCACAAAATAGCGAGTATTTTTCTCCCCAATGCAATTATTCTGTATCAACAAGGAGAAAGTCAGAACATAAACAAAGAAGAAAGCAATACCATCAAGCAGCAAGTGTAAGTACCATCCATCCACAGTGGTGATCAAAGCGAGCAACACACTTATCACATACTCTGCAGTGCTTTGCCCTGGCTGGTCTGCACATAAATGACTAATGAATCACTTTAAAATATAAAACAAAGTTAACAGATATGATGAACATTTAAATAAGAACAGGAGTTATTATCTTGGAATGTTAAGAAAATTAGAAGGACTCAAAAGAAATCAGTTCTATCTGCTGCACATGTGTTGGGTTACTCATTGCAACTCACCTTGAAATTCTACAGAGTGCTTAAGGAAACAGCTAATTACCATCTAACAGATTATTATTCCAATGACTTCAGCATGCAATAACTAGCTGACAGATTAGTAAATATACCTAATAATCTTGCAAGTGGAACATTCTTTCTCCACAAAAATAATGTTGTCATATGGGTAGGCAGATACATATTGAGAGACATTCTCAGCAGTAACAGTCCCAGGATCAGAAAAGCTAGTGAGCACGAAGAGTATAGCACCAACAGCAACAGCAACGATGCTAAAATATCTGCACAATTAGACTTCTTGTCGTTAGCAATGGACAATGGAATCAATCCCAAATTAGTAAATGTACTTGCAAGCTACCTGTGCCATCCACTCACATAATACCCAGGAATGTACTCAAAAGATGTCTGCACTATTATATAATATGTCACCCCAAGTATGGCAACATAAAACACCTGCAGTTGAGAGAAGAAATGAAGTCACAAATGACTGATTTGGAGCTGGAGTAGATGCTAGATGTTTCATGCATTCAGCTAACATATCAGGAGCAAAACTCTCAGCTAAGTAGGGAGTTTCATATAGATTTGCCATACCAAGTATTTTATGCCAGCTCATGTATCCAAGGATATCAGTGGAATAATCAATGAGTAAAAAGGACTACTCAGTGAAAACAATGAATATAACTGTAAGAGGAACTGAAGATTTTGTGAATTATATGCATGTTTGTATTATCCCTTCATAATTGTGAACCACTGCGTTGCCCTATTTCGAGTGGTGAGAATTTAAAATTCAGATGCATTGTTCCAGCCAACAGCGCGCATTCCATTTAGTTCACTCCAATTCAACCGACATATAAAGCCATATGCCTTGTAGATCCCAGTTGCACCAGCCATGAAGCAGAGTAGCACAAAGCATTAACAATTTCATAGAATCTGACGATAAATGTTTACTGTTTGGAAATGCAGCAGGTTTACCCAATGCCTGCAACTAACCGAAGCCCCAACATTCTGGTTCTGCAGAACTAGGCTACCGAGCAAGCACCAACCACGAATCCCATATCAATACCTAGCAACAATTTGACAGCTACCCAAAACCACGCAGCATAAAGCTTTCAAAACTGAAAGCGAAAAACCTAAATCTTCACTACATGCCCTTTTCGTGACAAACAGTTCTCCCCATCATTGATAGTTCAAGACAGTTGCCCCAATCACTGGCAATTCGAGTATTAAATGAGTGGCACATACCTGCAGGATGGGGTTGGGCCGGTCGCAGCAGTACCGCTCGACGCCGAGGACGAGATCCCTGGCCCCGGTGCCGCACACCGCCTGCACGAACCGCCTGCGCGAACGACCCCTTCAGTCGAGCGAAGGGAAGGGGAGGAGGGAGGCGCGAGGACGTACAGGAGGTAGTGGTAAGCGCCGAAGGTGAGGAAGTGGTTGATGCTCTGGATGAAGGTGCCCTCGAAGATGGGCCACTGCCCGCACAGGAACGACACCACAATCAGCGCCGTCACCGATCCGTGCACCACCAGCAGCCACGGCACCTCCATCCCGCCGCCGGCTACTCCCCTCGCCCCCGCCGGAGAACCGCCGTCGCCGCCGCCGGTGGTTCCGATCGATCCAGTCAAAGGAACCGCCGCCGGACGGTGGAAACAAAGCGAAGCAACCTAGGCGGCGGAGGAGGGGAGGAGACGTGGCACTTGCTGGTTGGAGTGCGGAGTAATTCAGATTTGAAGCTGATTCCCAACATTTGAATTGCGAGCTCTCCTTCTGTCTTCCGGATAGTACTAAATGCTTGGGATGCACTAAAATTCAGAATTACGTTTGGGCTTCAGTGCCTGGTCCCTGTGATAATTTTTCTTAACATAAACCCATTTTTCCTTTTTTTTTGATAAAAAACATGGCCAAGAAGAGTACTCCTCATAACCTTCATGTGATGGGAACAATAATTTAAGGGCCCGCTCAGGAACAATCTTTGCACAATGTAGCGAAAGTCAATGCCCAAAATGAATCAGAAGCGAGCAAGGACACCTTTTCTTTTCTTCACCGACTCTTGAGCCCTATCGGAGAACTCGAGTCACTTGCCCAGCATCTCTTCAAAATCATTGGATTGAGTACTCCACATGAGCAAAGAGGTCGACTTCTATTCAAGGTACCAATGATTAATCGATATACGCTTCGCTTAGAACCTCTGGACACTATTATTCATTTTCCGATGGTTATGTGTGCCTGCGCTACATATCATAATGTCCGTAACGGACTAGATGGATCGCAAAGCGCAGAAAGAAGAGTGCTGAAAGCGTTCCCCATTATTTCAACTGCAAGACGCCACCAGCATGAAATTGACAGAGCTCAAGAATTCCACCATCGTATTTCTGATCATAGAATAATTCAAATTCCATTTTCCAACCCTAAGCACATGACTCAAATGTCAATACTTGCATTCAAAACTCTTCTCAGTCAATAGATGTTATCAAAGATGTGACTCATTACAGCACGGTGACAACAATATCTGAATTCTGAACTTACGGGTAAGGTAAGGGTAGGGCAATTCATTAGGATGGACGAAAATGTCCTTGCTAAATAGTTGATTGTATATCATTTCAAGCGCAAAAAAAAAACCCACAAAATTCCATTACGGTACCATCAGTTTCAAAAGCACAAAAGCTGTGTCACAATAGAAGCAGTCGTGTCAAAAGTCAAAACCGAAAGCATCACCTGTCATACAAGCATGTTTTTACTAAAGAACTATTAAACTCTTCTAGGGAAGATTGCTCAAAAGAAGGCATTGCCTGCAGCTTCCATCCTCTCACCTCCATTCCGGGCATCCCAAATAGCATCATATTATCTGGGGCTGAATAAAACACCATCATGTAAATATGGAATTATCACACAAAATGTACAAAAGCAACAAATAAAAAAGGCAGCATCTAGGAGCAAGATCTAGACCTTGGATACAAGAGCTGGGCCTTGCCCGTCATTGATTGGTGACATCCGAGGCTTGTACCCATCTGGGCTTGGAGATCGGCTATGTGACCTGTAGCGCCTGTTGTCCCGATGACGCATTGAGTAATTTTCACGGTGGTCCCTGCCCCTACAACAGTTGAAGAGTTCAAATTCCTGAGTATGGATGTCACGCAAAGGACAATCGGGGCATTCATAAAAAGCTACGCTACCTGGCAAGTATAACAGCAAAGTAGGATCATCAGCAAACTAAATTCTATATAGCTAAACACTTTTCAAAAGCAGCTAGCAGTACAGTACCACTTTTATCCCAAGACAACAGAATTATAAGATGAGATATCAATTTTTACCTGTCCCATATCAATAAAAGCTACCCACTTTGTTCCAAAGATGCAATGCATTAAGGTGCTGGATCAACACAATCAGCTCACTTGAAAAATACTCTTTCCCCCAGGTTTCTTAGCCAAGATTAACTTTACACTCTGGGTGACAGTGGCACTTTATCTTTAACAGTAATGCCTTTCACATTCTCCAACCCTGTAGGTCATGGTACTTTCACTTTGGTCTTTATTCTCCAAACATCACGGTTGTCTTTTGGTCTTTTAGACTCTATATTCTTTGTTGACTGGATAATAAACACAACCAGAACAGCACAATTCAGAGCAAAATTATAGCCTTATGTGAAGAAGAACATATATATCATTACATCGATCACTAAAAAACCGTATCGCTAATGAAACATGGCATGCACACGCAAGTGCAAATACAGGAAAACCTTGATTTCTAACCAATTGTTGCTATATCTTATTTGTTACAAAACAAAATTATCATTCTGGACGAGCAACACAATCTTAAGTCACTTGTAAGCATGACTAAGGAGCTAAAAAGAACGTAAATTAGCCACTCAACAAACAAGGTCACTTATATTTCTGAAGTCTTTGATATGCAACTTTGACCACTGTTTTTATACGAAATAACAGTCAGACACTCTAATATTACTATATTATGAAAAAAAAGAAGACAAATCCAATGATATTACTTTTCATATGACCAATCCAAATACTTATCTCCAATGCTTGTTAAATTTAGAGGTTTGATTTCTAAAAATTCATATGTTTACTCTCTTTTTCCTGCCTGCTTTAACTTAACCACCATGATCGTGATGAGAATGAGATTACAGATTTAAAACCACATGGCTTGGCTTTATGGATTTATTAACCTCATAACAAAAATTTCTAGACAAGGTTACACCTCCTCTTCCTTTTGTGCTGGAAACTTTCAGAAATTTACAAACCTAGATATGCTAACATAAAATGCTTAGCATATACTCCTAATGGTATGCTCATGATAAATAGTATGTCCAACTGTACATGACTGCAAAAAAGAGCACAATGCAACAGTTCCTTAGGAGCCAAAAGTTGAGAGGCAGTCAAAGGATCTATATATTCTTCAAGAGTGAAGCACAATAAAGATACTCATCTATTGAACAGAAATTGAATTCAAACCTGAAGTCACGCCTAACTGGAGACGGTGAGGGTGAATAAGCTGCCAGGAAAGAAATGGTGTTTACTTTTTTTCAATATAATGGAAGAATATAATATATACAAAATTATAAAGCGCTTTACACCTACAGTGGGAACGAGACCTTGGAGATCTTGATAGTGACCGTTTTGTGTACTTTCCGTCCATGTATCTACCACTACAGCAACAGAAGCATTGATTATTTATTTGCATTACTTCACATCTGAAAATTTACTATCACTGAGGCCAATCTAGAGGATGGATAAAAGATGAACCTACCTTACTCTTGTTCTCATGCGCATTTCTTGTGGCGTTTTTCTATTCTCTTCAGCATATACTATTGAAATCTCTCGACCACCAATAACTTGATGATTCATCTCTTGCTTGGCCACTGCAGCATCCTCAGGGTAGCGGAATTTCACGAATCCAAAACCACGAAGTTCCCTGTAAAAATGACACACTCAACTAAAAATCAAGAAAGAAGAAACTTATTGCAATTCAGACAAAGATAATTCATTGTTCCACAGCTGGTTATCGAAGGCAGAGAATATAAAACACAAACTCCACCATGATATCATACAGGACCTTTATTGACAAAAAAGAACAAGAAATTTTCATTGAGAGAATCTCAATCCATTTCTACTACATTATCATTTATCCAAATGGGTCAAACATTAGTCTTCGAATGAACTTTGGCAATAAAAATGTATCAGTTTCCTAATTAATGGGTGTGCCATATAATTCATTTACCTTTCATATTAAAAAAATTGTATGCCTATGCACAAGTAGTCAAGTATTATAGACTTAATGAAAAGACTGGCATGAGATTAAACTAAAGTTTGATGGCAGATGCAAAGAAACTTAAAAAGGTTGTCACCTGGTGTGGAAGTTCCTTGGAAGGTAGACATCCTTTACAGGGCCGAATTGCTCGAATGGGACACGAATATCCTCTGGCCTGCAGTAGATGAGTAAACAAAAACAGTTCATCAAGCTGTAAGATATGGGTTGTACTTGGTGTTAACCACTAAAGAAGATGAGGATTGTGGAAACTTCCAAAGTTCATAGATCTGACCACCAATATATTTCAATGGTTGAACAAACCTGAAAGGCTTGGATTATAACTACGAGCAATGTTCCTTTACTACTATAATACCAATAATCATGGGCAACAACTCCATAAATAAATGAACCAGTAATCTACTATTTTCTTCAAAATCCAAAATGACTAGAGAATCTCATGCCAATACAACGAATTAAAATCCAAACTGACTCTAAAGTTGTCAAAGGCTTGAAGATAGTGGCTTAGACAGCACCCATCCAACATATGAATGATATAGCTTGATATGTAAAACTACTTAGTGGATTAAGAATGCATACCATCGTGTGCAGATTATTTAGTGAATGGCTTCCAAAATCCAAGGCATTTGTCGTAATAGAATAGATGGACTTATTTCTCTCCTAGTACACTTCGATAAGTAATCCCAACAGTTATTTATTCACAAATATTCAGTCAACCATTAAAAACTTAAGCAGCCCATAGCAGTGAGGTTTAAGAAAGCGTTTGTCAGCATGCTAACAAACAAACAAACAAACAATTCGTCATTACAAGTGAACACCAAAGTTAAACTTATGAAGACCATCCAATAGAAACAAGCAATTGTATTTGTTTTGTGTGTATATGGCGACCATCAAGTGAAGGTATTTGCATGCAGCAGCAACAAAATTTAACGAGGTTAGGGTTAACGTCTTAACACATCGACCAAACCAGATGGGGCCTATTCCAGGAACCCTAGGTTATACAAGCCAGAACCCCAGGCACGGGGTACGAAGAAAATTCACCTGGTTGTGAGGGCGATGTTGCGGATGAGGAGACCGGACTGCGCCGACGGCCGACCGTACCCACGCCAGGCTCCGCCTCCGCCGCCCCCACCCCCGCGGTAGCGGTCGCGGGGATCGTCGTAGCGGTTGCGCCTAGGAGGGCTCCGGCTGTAGCGCCGCCGCGGGCTGTAGCTCCGGCTTGGACTCCGGCTGCGGTACCCGGTCATCGTTCGTCGCGGATGCGGCGCCGCGCCTGAGAGGAGCAACAGGTCTTGCTAGGGTTTCTCCGGGGCTTGGATCACAAGGCGTCTTTCTTCTTCTTCTTTTTTAGACTTTTATTATTTATTTATTAGAGTTTGTATTGAGAGATTTGCATTTTGGCACCCCACAAAATGGTATTTGAGACAGACTGACGGAGGCTCTATCGTTCAACGCCGCACAGTAGCTGTATTTCGTTGTGGTATTATAGTTGATGTAGGTTTTATTTCATGAATGGAGTAATAGTAATTTTATGAAGGCAGGTGCAAAATTTTTTGTAAGAACGTAGTTGAGATAAATGTTTTGCCTCGTTATTTTTGCGTAGGTGTCATGGTTAGTAACATGTTGTTGTGTCTGGTATGTATTTTGGATGTTAAATTATTGTGGAAGTATTGTTTAAGTGAAATATTATTTTGGGTAGTGAAATGGAGCTTTTTTCGTGTATTTACTGTGGAGAAAGAAGGCATGAAAGTATTTATTAAGGAGGCAATATAGTTGTTACAAAATGTGGGGTGTTTTTTTTCAATGGTGGGATGTGGAATAATTTTTGTAAAGCCGGGAGGCTAGTTTGTGAGAACATATGAGACTCAAACGTGGATTACGTGTTGAGAAAGAAGGTGCGAAAGTATTTATTAAGGAGGCGATGCAGTTGTTAGAAAAGTGTTGGTTTTTTTTC
The DNA here is from genome assembly GCA_004135705.1 of Alloteropsis semialata. Lineage (NCBI taxonomy): Eukaryota > Viridiplantae > Streptophyta > Magnoliopsida > Poales > Poaceae > Alloteropsis > Alloteropsis semialata. Next base: position 77,306,909 of record CM014278.1, read on the forward strand.
AATGGTGGGATGTAGATTAATTTTTGTAAAGTTGAGGGGCTAGTTCGTGAGAACACACGGGACTCAATTGTAGATTTCGTGTTAATTTTTTTAAAAGTGGAGGTTCTTTTCGTACTAATGTATGGACTACACTTTGGTTGTTGTAAAGTATATGACGTTCTTTAATAAATTTAGGCTATGTGTTGGTTTATGGAAAAGTCGGAAGTTTTTTCCGTGAAAAGCTCAGGACTTCGAGTCGATAGTTGTGAAATGTAGGGGCTTTTTTATAAATTTGTGGGTTGAAAGCAAATTTTTCCAAAAGTTTAGGGGCTTCTTAGTAAAAATCTATGGACTACGGGTTTAATTTTCACTAAATAGAAGGGCCTTTTTGTAAAAAAGCCGACCCTCGCTCGATCCAGGCCGTTCACGCGACCGATCGGACGGCCGGGGGAGGCCCGCGACGTGGCCACGCTCCCCGGCCGTCGTTTGGTGCGTGAATCGTAGGTTAGAAAGCAAATTTTTCCAAAAGTTTAGGGGCTTTTTAGTAAAAATCTATGGACTGCGGGTTTAATTTTCACTAAATAGAAGGGATTTTTTATAAAAAAGCTGACCCTCGCTCGATCCAGGCCGTTCACGCGACCGATCGGACGGCCGAGGGAGGCCCGCGACGTGGCCACGCGCAGTGCCTGTATTTCGTTGTGGTATTATAGTTGATGTAGGCTTTATTTCATGAATGAAGTAATAGTAATTGTATGGAGGCAGGTGCAAAACTTTTTGTAAGAACGTAGTTGAGATAAATGTTTTGCCTTGTTATTTTTGTATAGGTGTCATGGTTACTAATATGTTGTTGCCTCTGATATGTATTTTGGATGTTAAATTGTTGTGGAAGTATTGTTTAAGTGAAATATGGCATGAAAGTATTTATTAAGGAGGCAATGTAGTTGTTACAAAGTGCGGGGTGTTTTTTTTCAATGGTGGGATGTAGATTAATTTTTGTAAAGACGGGGGGCTAGTTTGTGAGAACACACGGGACTCAATATAGTTGTTACAAAGTACGGGGTGTTTTTTTTTCAATGGTGGGATGTAGATTGATTTTTGTAAAGTCGAGGGGCTAGTTCGTGAGAACACACGGGACTCAAATGTGGATTCCGTGTTAATTTTTTTAAAAAGTGGAGGTTCTTTTCGTACACATAGACTACGGTTTGGTTGTTGTAAAGTATATGACGTTCTTTAATAAATCTAGGCTATGTGTTAGTTTATGGAAAAGTCGGAGGTTTGGTTGTTGTAAAGTATATGACGTTCTTTAATAAATCTAGGTTATGTATTGGTTTATGGAAAAATCGGAGGTTTTTTCTGAAAAGCTCAGGTCTTCGAGTCGATTGTTGTGAAATATAGAGGTTTTTTGTAAGGGAAAATTAGTCTCATAGCATTGAAAGATCGTCAAAATCTGAAAATACCATCGAAAGATTGTCGCTCCTTAAAATACCGAGTGAACCGTGTCCGTAAAATAGCATTCCGTGACGGTAGCAGTTAAGTCGTCCGTCTAGTTCACGGTTCCTCTCTCCCTCCGGCTCTGCCTCATCTCTTCTCCGTCTCTTTCTATCTGCTTCATGCCCCACGCGGCCACGCCCAGCTTCTGGAGCGCCGCCGCCAGGCACTCCGCCTGGAAACCCATGGACGGGTCCGCCGGCGACGACGCATCGAGCCCTCGAAGTAGAGCAGGTCCGGCACGTACACGTCATAGTGCTTCGCCAGCGCGCCCACCTGTACGTGGTGTATGTATGTATGCCACGACATGAATGAATGAACAAGAAAGCCATATGATGAACCATGATGTCAGGAACGGGTCAAGGCTGGCGATCCTGGAAGTGCCATGTGACGATGCCCTCGGCGGCGAAGCCGTGGACGAGCACGACGCCAACGCCTCGGCGGACAAGCCAGCGCCGCGGGGTGCCAGGACGGCGGCGGCTTGGCCGGGCGTGGCGACGGCCTCGGGCTGGGCGGATGAGTCCAGCGGCTACGCGTGGAGCAAGCGGTGCAGCGCGGCCCCCCCAGCCAGCGGCGTGCAGGCGGCCGGCATCGGCGAGTGCGGCCCCCGGCAGGCGGTGGCCCCTATGAATGTCCATCACTGGAGCTTGGTCTCCTGCGCGGACGGCGTCCTAGGCCCGGAGCTCCGACTCCTGCGTACGTGGTGGCGGCGTTGGCGAACTGCCGAGTGAAGGAACGAAGACCGGAGCTCAGCGTGGGAAGGAGCAGCTCAGGAGCTCCCGCCCGCCGGCCGGTTGCTGCACCTTGGGCGTGCCGCACTTGCAGGCCCGCGCGGGTCGGCTCCTGCAGCAGCTGCCCGTCGACTCCTCGCCCCAGCCGCTGCGCCTCGCCCTCCATCGGTCCCGGCCCCGCTCGCTGCGCCTCCTCCTGCGGCCGCTGCGCCCCGCCCTCCGTCGGCCATCTGGGAGAGACGGAGGGAGCAGGGAGATGATAGACGGACGGACGACGACGGACGTGCGCAGAAACGTGACAGAATGGTAATTTGAAGTGACGGCTCGCTCTTTGGATGGTGTTTCACGGGGTGGCGATCTTTTAACGGTATTTTCAGGTTTCTGCGATCTTTGAATGCTATCACACCAATTTTTCTTTTTTGTAAACTTGTGGGTTGAAAGCAGATTTTTCCAAAAGTTTAGGGCTTCTCAGTAAAAATCTATGGACTGCGGGTTCAATTTTCACTAAATAGAAAAACCTTTTTGTAAAAAACCTGATCCTCGCTCGATCTGGACCGTCCACGCGACCGATCGGACGGGCGGAGGAGGGCCGTGACGTGGCCACGCTCCCCGGCCGTCGTTTGGTGCGTGAATCGTACGTTTTTTTTTTTTTAGAGATTAGAGATGAGAGGAGCCGGAAAGCCCCATGGGCCACTTTGTGGACGGCCCAAAACCAAATCTGGGCACCTTCACAGTTCACACCCGGCGCGGACAACACCACCACCGTCTCTCTCGCGCCGCCGCCGCCGCCGCCGGCCGGGCACAGCGATGCTACCACCTCGCCGCCTTTTCGCTAGGTGCCTCTCCTCGGCCTCTGCATCCGATCCCGCCGGCACCCTGACGCCATCCACGGTCTCCTACGCGGCAGACCTCGCCACGGCCGCCGCCCTCCGGGCACCGCGTTTCGAGTCCCGCATCCTCTCCTTGGTCCCCAGCGGCGTCCTCTCCGACCCGGACTTTGCCCGCCTCACGCTCTCCCGCCTTCTCCCCGCCCCGGTCCCGTCGCTCCGCTTCCTCCGCTTTATCTCCTCACACCTCCCAACCCCCGCCCCAGACGCCTCCCCGGCGGGCGCCTCCCCTCCGCTGCCCGGGGTCGACGAGTTCCTCCTCCGCCTCCCACCGCGTCTCGCGGCCGACGCCGCCGACCTCCTCGCCTCCCACCTCGGCATCCACCCTTCCCTCCACGCCCTCAATGCCGCGTCGCGTGCCGCACTCCGCGTCTCTCGCCCAGACCTCGTCTTCCGCCTCTTCTCAGCCTTCTCCTCCTCGCCCGCCTTCCCGGGCGATGCCACCACCGTTGGCTGCCTCGCGCGGGCCTACGCCGCGGAGGGCCGCCCCCTCGATGGGCTCCACCTCCTTCGCGACGCCGCGCGCCGCGGGTCCTCTCTGCCGGCCGATGCCGCCTCCGACCTCGTGGGCGCCTTCGCGGCCGATGACAACTTCGCCAAGGTCTCGGCGACGCTACACCTCATGATCGCCGCCGGGTGCCCCCCGAACATTGTAGTATACCAGCGGATCATACACGCCCTCTTTGAACGAAGGAGGGGTGGAGAGGCTCTGCGTGTGTTCGGAGAGATCAAGAAGCGGGGCTATGACATTAATGTAGTTACGTATGCAACGGTGATCCATGGGCTATGCCAAATGCGCCGCCTTGGAGATGCTCAGAAGATGTGGGATGAGATGGTGGACAAGGGATTTGAGCCCAATGAGTACGCCTACTGCTCCCTTGTCCATTACTATTGCAAAGCTGGTGATTTTGAGAAGGCCCGCAAGGTATATGATGAAATGCTTGAGAAGGGGTTCAAGCAGAACACTGTTACCTGTAACACTCTCATCAAAGGGTTCTGTGTTCATGAGATGGTGTATGAGGCGCTTGAGGTGTTTGAGGAAATGTCAATTAAGGGGATCAAGCATGATGTGATCACTTATGACACGTTGATCCTTGGCCTATGCAGGGTTGGGATGTTGGACCAGGCAATACGGATGCATGAGTGGTTACTATCGTCTGGTTTGGAGCCAAGAGTGTCAACCTTCACTCCGCTCATACACACCTTGTGTAAGGAAGGACAGGTGGATGCTGCAGTGGACCTGATCAAGTCTATGCGGGCTAAGGGCTTGAAGCCATTGGTGGGCAGCAATGATAGAATCATCGTTGGTTTCTGTAAGGTCGGTAGATCAGATGAGGGCGTGGCATGGTTGGCAGGTATGTTGAAGAACAACATAAAACCCCAACAACAGACGTTTAATCATTTGGTGAAATCGCTGAGTGCCTCAGGGCGAGCGGATGATGCATTGGCGGTCCTAAATATAATGTTCAAAGTTGGATTAAAATTAGGCAGATTTGCTTGTACCATAATTGCTGATAAGCTATGCACAGACAATGTATCTTGCTCCCACCAACTGGATGGTATTTCGGTGAGCAACCAGTAGCAAAACTAGTATCAATCAATTGTGTTGCGAATGGCAGAAATGTTTCTTTGATCCTCCCAAGACTGATGCGTCCACCAAAGGGTACTCAAACTCCTTCTGCAGAGGATTCTGGTTATCAGAAAATTTTGATATTATTATTGGTTCGTAATTGACTCTTGACTCTAGCATTTTTGCAATTGTTGTGGAGCTTGCCAATTGTTGTAGCTCATGTAGTGTCAGTGTACAATTTTCATTAAAGTTTTTTTTTAAAAAAAGGTTGTCAACATGAATCGTTCAGAAATAAGAGTAATGCTCAAGGCACAGAGTTTATTTTGCTGCAAAATATGAGTAATACTTTGAGAGACATTTCATATTGTCAGAATTTATCTGATGGAGGCCCACCATCATCGGTTCCTAGTGGTTTCCAATTTAATAGGAGGCTTTCAGTTCTTCAAACTTAGAATATTATATCACAAAGAAGATTTTTTTTCTCACGCATTGTTAGCATAGCATAACTGTGTCAGAATTGTTATCATGGGCAATGGCTCGAAAAAAGAAACAAACTCCTGCATCCTGATACTGACTTTTTTGACAGCTATGGCAAATTATAAATCAGATCAGCCAAATTGCATGAAGGACTTTAATTTGCACCCTATAGGCACACGGCACATACTCCGACTATAATTGCTTTACCATGTAATTGGGCTGTCCTCTGATTTTCAGCAACACCAACACATGTGGTCTGTTTCTAGGCATGTTTTTGCTTGAAGATCTTCCACTTGGGGCTTGGTGACTGTCTCTCAGTAGCTGTGGGTACCCATTGGTCTGTATATTCCCAGCAGAATAAAGTGGAGCATATTATTGGCCATAACAAAATGACGCCCGTTTTATCTTGCGGGGGATGGGAGGTATGCTCTCTCTTTCCTTTTTTTGTTTTCCTTTTGGTAGCTCTCTTCTCTGAATATGTGGTACCATTGAACTTTCTTATGTACCTGCTGCAAAGATAGAACGACAGATAGTTATTTACGATTTACTTGCATCGCGTGTGTGTAAGCTGAATAACAATGCTTTTTTTTGCATGAAGTTGTTGCTGTGATTTATAAAATCAACTGAGGCGGTCAACAAAATTGAGCAGATGATATTTTCCTGAGTGGAAATCCAAAGTTTGTGTTTGTTAACTAAACAGACCGGACAGGGAAGTATTCATCGTTACGGGTATCTTATACAAGTCAAAACTAGTAATCGGTCGACTCTCGCGTAATGTGTCAACGACAAACACACTCTCAATTGTGTGTCTTCTCCGCTGAACTTGTGTAGGATACATCCGGTAAGTGACTCTGTTGAATATGTGGCTAGGTGATGCTTGTTGCTTGATTATGTGCATGGCTCTTGTTAATGAGTGAATTCCCTTAATGCCACTAGAATTTCTAGGAGTTCCCTCATTGCCATTGGAAATCTTACCTTCCCTTCATTGCCACTATTTTTAATTTCCCATTCCCTAATTGCCATTCCGTTAGATTTTCCGTCTCAATCACCGTTCCGAACTTCCGATCGACGCTCGGGCCTGGACCGCGTCGTCCTCCTGCACGCCGCCTTGGAGGTGGAGGTTGCCAACATGCTGCTTCACTTGGCGAAGAGCAGCACCAATTTGTGCTCATATTCAACGGGTAAAGCAGACTGCTACCATTCTTCTACAAGCAGTAAATCTGAGAGTTCATGCCCTCGAGATTCCGACGGCAGCTCCGTGACCAAGAAGAGGAAGAGATCCATTTCAAAGGAGAAGGCGTCGATTTGACCAGGGAAACTTGATTTTAACCTTCAGCCTCTCAATTGGGAAGATAAGATTGCATTGTTCTAGCAAGATTAGCCTGTGTGCCGCATCTCGAGCTGCCGGTGGGTGAGCTGGAGCTGCGCTTGGCGACAGCAGCGTCGAGGAATGGCAGCGGACACAGGTGAGTGTAACCGTGAGTGGGAGCAGGAGCAGGAGCAGGCCGTTAGGAGCGCAGCCAAGTTCGTCGCGGTAGCGCCGGACGCGTGGCCGCCTTCCCGTTGTAGGAGCCGCTGCAGCTCCCGCGCCGGCGGCCGCGCCCTGCTTGACCTCCACAGCTCCAGCAATCAAGCCGTACGAGCTCGATCTCAGCGCAGGAGACGACGAGCTCGACGTCGACGATGGCTCTGCCTTCCCACTGCGCCACGAACCGGCAGCCGCAACCCCGTCCTCCCGCCCCGTGCGTCCGCTCCTTCGCTGAGGCCGAGCTGGGCCTTGCCCCGCGCCCTTCACACTGCGCCGCCTCGGCTCGTTGACTGCCGGCAGGCTGCACCGGGAGGCAAAAGCACCGAGAAGTTTTTTTTAAGCTAAAGAAACACCGATAATTGGAGCCTTGGAGGAGGCAGACAGAGAGAGAGGGGGGACTGGAGTCAGACGGGCCGGGCAAGAGAAGGATAACGGAAGGGGCTCTCGCGGACCCAAGTGTCAGGGAGTGCAACTTAACGTGTTTTAACGGGAATGGCATCTAGGGAAAAGAAAATTTGATAGAGTGGCAATGAAGGGAATACAAATTTTTCAATGGCAATGAGGGAACTCCTAAAAATTCTAGTGGCATTGAGGGAATTCACTCCTTGTTAATTGTGCATAGATCCCACGTCGGCCTGCCGTGGCGAGTAACATGCGCGGGCTTCGGCTATTTGGCAGGATCTGGTTGAGGTACGTTCCTCCTGCGTTCCACCGGCAGTCCGCCGATACTTCTTTTTTTAACCAGGTTTTGGTTGCTGTTGCTGCCCATGGCTTCACTTGGTGCAGCTGTTCGGGGCGTATCGTTCCATGTGGGAAATCATCTCCCAACTGTCATGTGGGGCCTCAAGTATGCAAGACGCGGCAAGAAGCAGTAGTAGTTAGTTCAGTTGGTGCAATCATACACCGTTTGAGTTAGTTGCAGATCAGGGAGAAGTTTGTTAGGAGATTTTTGGTTTAGTACGTTTGTATTGAAATATATCTTGTACGAGGGGAAAGAGATACAGCCTATAAATATAAAGGCTTTGTAACCAGGAAAGACAAGCAATAGATTGATTTGGTCTCCCTAATCCTGCCTCCTGGTTGCGTTGCGTCTCGCCATCGCTGGCGCCCAAGCCGCGGCCTCGAGGTCCAGGGCCACGTCCATCTACTAGTCACGATTACTCCCTTCGTCATCCTCCTGCCACCAATCACCCACCACCATCACACAACAGTATCATATAATTATATACTGCCTTATCATGTCGCAGATTATTGTTTCACAGGGCGGCCCATTGAGATATTTTCTTCGGTGTTTGCGGCTGGGTATTTTTTTTATTGGTCTGCAGCTGATTAGGTACACGAGGGATGGAAGCAAGCTCGCCACTGATTGGCGTTGGCAAGGCAGGTCTCTGGGACGTTCCTCTCTCGGAGTGATGTCTCGACTGGCATCAACGTCTGACTTCTGAGAGCTGCGTGCGTCACGGATATCGCTCGTGAATGCACGGACGGTCTGGTAGAGGTTGCCCCGAACTCCGGACTCCGGAACGAAACGGAGCGGGATACACCGGCGATGATGGGGATGGAGCGGCACGAGCCAACGAAGGGGTGTTTAGATTGGTGAAAATGGTGAAAAGTTTATGTATTGGGCCGTGTGTATAGAGAGAAGAAATGAACTGACACGGTTCTCAAGGTGTAAACTTTATGCAAAAAACGTGAATCTAAACACGCCAAAGTGGAGCTCGTCGTTGCCTGCACTGCCTCCGTTCCAAAATGTAAGTCATTCCAATATTTTTGAAGAGTCAAACCATTTCACGTTTGACCAAAAATTTAGAGAGGATTATAAAGATTTATGGCACCAAATAGATATAACTATGAGATATATTTAATAAAAAATCTAATGATACTTATTTGATATTACAAATGTTAGTATTTTATCGTAAAAACTTGATCAAACTTAAAATGCTTTGACTTTCCAAAAATGTTGGAATGACTTACAATTTGGAAGAGAGGGATTAGGTACTAAGTGCTTGATGATACGGGAGCTTGGAAATGGAGACAGAGGTGCCAGGGTCGTCGTACTCCATCTGACCATCTCAACGCAACCACACAGCGTGTTATTATTCGCGACGCTGGATTTGATTGTAACCTGGGTCTCTGTTCACTTGATATCATACCATATCCCCTCTGCCCATGCGCAGCGCAGGCTAGCCTACGCGGTTGTTATTTTGTTAACCAAGTTTGAAAATCGATGTCGGCACGACTTATGCGACGGTAAATTGCATGTCAGTGGTTACTCGTACCAAATGATTGATCAGATGATTTCCAGCGTGCACGAGATTAACCCGGGCTGCTCTCTGGTGTCAGCCTGTCACCAACCAAACCAAACCAGGATCAGGATTCTTCGCCTT
>CM014278.1:77319905-77352352 GCA_004135705.1 Alloteropsis semialata
TGGATGGTCTTCCTCGCCACCGCGGTGGCCGTGTGCGGCTCCTTCGAGTTCGGGACCTGTGTGAGAACTAACTCTGATTTAGCCCCATAAGCCATGTTATTGCACATGATCTCTTAGTTCCTCGAAGGATACTTCTTTGGGAGAAAATGTTAACCTGGGCTATTTTTAATTCGTTTCCAATCTGATATGATCGAGCGCATGCTATGCAGGTCGGGTATTCTTCACCTACTCAAGCCGGAATTGTGAGCGATATTGGACTGTCTAACTCCGAGGTAGGTCTGCACTTGGCATGCACAGTATCCTTGCCAGGAGACAGGAGCATGGATACTAATATCTTTCTTGCCTCTCTTGGCTGTGGATCAAATTAACTTTTGTGTCAAAAAACAGTAGCAGAGCAACATAAGCCATTTCATTTTACCAAAGCAGAATATGAATTTATTATGACTGTCTTGCGAAGCTTAGTTGATGAAGTAGCTAGGTAGTAGGTATTATGATCTATAATGTAATCAAGCTACTTATACCTTTGAACTTTTTTTCTCAAAAATTGATTCTTTTTTCCCCACAAAATATAATGTTGGACAGAAGGACACTGTTGGTTTAAACCACAAAAACCATTTTGATTGATATGAACCTTGTAGTATGGTGTCTTTGCATCTGTCTTGACGATTGGAGCAATGCTTGGCGCTCTGACTAGCGGCCGCCTGGCAGACATACTTGGACGCAAAATGGTGAGCTAATTCAATTGATGATTGGGATAGCTCATTGCTCCTATTTATCCTCATGATATCTCTTCCATTTGCATTTAGTACAGACCATGAGGTTTGCAGCAGTTGTAGGCATTTTGGGTTGGCTTACTATATATTTTGCCAAGGTATGTTCCTCCATCAGCTATTTCATTGTTGCTTCATCTGTTATTTTCTAGCTATAATACTGGATTGGGATGACTTGCAGGATGCTATGATGCTCTATGCCGGAAGAGTTTTGCTGGGCTATTGTACTGGTGTTCTTTCCTATGTGGTGAGCATATATAGTTCTTGATTTCTAAACTTTGTTTAGACAGTGGAAACATCTTCCAGCCCCTTCAAAAGTTTGCATACAGCTAATAAACCTTTCTTTAGACAATGTTTTATTTATCAACATCGTATTCTACTGCAATAACATTTCATGGGGTTATAATAACACAGGTGCCTGTGTTTATATCTGAAATAGCACCAAAGGATATCCGAGGGGGCCTTGCAACCTCAAATCAAGTAAGTGAAATTGGAGCCGAAGTGCCTCAGTTGTTTTTTGTTTAGTGAAGCTTAAGAATTATTATGGGTTATTTTGCATATGCAGTTATTCATATGTTCAGGGTGTTCAGCTGCTTACATTATTGGAGCATTTCTTTCATGGCGCTCTTTGGTTGTAGTAGGTAATAACCATTTTTTTTTCTCAAATACAGGTAATAACTATTATCAGTTAAGAGAAACTAATGTACCACTTCATGCAGGATTAGTACCTTGTGTTATCTTACTTGTGGGGCTTTTTTTCATTCCAGAATCTCCAAGGTGGCTGGTGAGATGTTAACCGATTTTGTGTGTAATATGATCGTGCTGTGAAAGATGGTCTTTTTAATTTCATATATTGTTAGAGGAAAATAACATCATTTTTTATTGTCCATGGTTTCATCTTAGGATGGAAATCATGCGGCGGACAATTTTTCCCATTATGTTTGTATCGTAGTATATATGTATTACAATTCCTGCACTTGTTGGTTTCTCCTTGCCACAACAAGATTGTGTTACATTCATGACTTGTTTCTCATTGCAGCAAATGGTTAAATTTATCAATATAATGATAAAAATATGAAATACAACCTCTTTTGTGAATAGATTACCTTGACTGAAGTGATAACTTCTAATTGTAAATTATTCTTTGATGATATGATAGGCAAACATAGGGCGGGAGGGAGAATTTTATGCTTCTTTACAGAAGTTTAGGGGGGAAGATTCTGACATTTCTGAAGAGGCTACTGAGATCAAAGTTATTTCTTCCCAACACAGCTTCCATTTCTAAACAATGTGGACTATGATATATTCTAACTAAATATTTTATTCAGGGTTATATAGAATCAATTTCTAGATTACCAAAGGCAAGGATTCAAGATTTGTTTCAGAGCAAAAATATGTATGCAGTCACGGTAAGAGTTTATTGCACTTGATTTAGTATGGAGGGCCTTACCGTTTTCTCGTAAAAATAAAAATCCAATAGTTAATGGTGCAAGCTATTGTTTTCTGGAAAAGTATGAAAGAAGTTCAGAGCTAATTTTGTAGCTTCGATACCCAGGTGGGTGTTGGCCTGATGATTTTTCAGCAACTGGGAGGAATAAATGCCTTAGGCTTCTATACAAGCTATATTTTTTCCTCTGCAGGTATCTAAACTAGATAAATTTCTTTCTCCTGACAAAATGAGGGATCTGCAATTGCACTATTTGCTAAAACTTCAGGGTTTTCTGGAAAAATCGGGACCACCTTGATCGGCATTATTCAGGTTCATGATTAGCCACTTCTTTCAATAAAAGTAACTGGTCATAGCATTTTTCTATAATTGCAAAATTTCCAGATTCCTATCACATTGTTTGGGGCCCTTCTCATGGATAGGAGTGGAAGAAGAGCCCTTCTTTTGGTATGGACATTCCAAAACTGAGCTGAAGTGAACATAGGAAAAACAGAATGCCACGTATGATATTCTTCTGTTTTTTAGGTCTCTTCATCTGGAACATTTCTTGGTTGCTTTCTAACCGGGCTGTCATTCTATTTTAAGGTAACATAAACATTTTAGTACGTCCATTTACAGATGAACAGTTCAGTTTAATGATTAAAATTAGCAATCAAATGATATTAATATTTTCAAAAAGAAACTGTTGAACTTTATAACAAGCTAGTCTGGCTCCGTGGTTGATTATTGCTTTGTTCAAAACTAAATTATTTTGATTCCTTTGGTCACTGTTAGTTATTTGAGAGTGTGTTTGCATGCAGGCTGTAAGGTAATGAATGTTGCACTCCTTGAATTGCTCAAGTCCTATTTGGAAAACAGGAATTTCATATAAAATGGTTTGATTTCTTCTGGGATTAAGAAAGTTCTTCTGACTTCTAAACTGAGCGGAGCCTCAAGTATCATGCATCTTATTGCTGCTGATGGGATAAAAAAACAATAGCAGCATATATTACACACTCTCACTTCATATGTATGAGGCTTCATTGAATAACTGGATGGAAGTCAGAAACATCAACAAAATGAAACTAACCAAACAAACATAATCAAACAGTTGAATAACCATGAACTAAAATAACAATTTTGTGAGTGTCCATGGTCTATTGATGTATTATGTCTAGAAAAACAATGTACTAAACAGAGTATTTACCATTTTTTTATCTTCCGATTTGTGATGTTATCCATGATCTACTCTTACAGGCACAAGGGCTGTACTTACAGTTGGTTCCTACTTTGGCTCTTTGTGGCATATTGGTATAGAAATTACAACTGCTGAAACTCCTATAATTATGTAACTTAAATGTAAATTTATTTACATATTCCATTACTTCATGCTAACTCTCAGAGAATCTCTTGAAACACTGCTAATCGGGTCAACCCTGTACATTCTGAAATGAACCCTTTCTGAACATAACACCATTGAACTTCTGGAGCTTTTACATCGTGATCCTGCTTTTGTAATAAAATAGGTATATTACGCAGCATACTCAGTTGGAATGGGACCAGTTCCATGGGTTATCATGTCTGAGGTAAGAAAATATCATGTGAAGTTAATTTAGATGATGGTGATCATATGCTTAGGGTCTGTAAGGGAATTATGTTTTCAGCTGTTGATGTCTCTTTGTTTATTGCCACAGATATTCTCAATCGGCATGAAAGCAATAGCTGGAGGCTTGGTAACCCTGGTCAGTTGGATTGGTTCCTTTGCGATTTCTTACTCATTCAGCTTCCTTATGGACTGGAACCCCGCAGGTAAGACGTTTTGAAAGGAAACATTTTCAGTAGCTGAGAACTTAGCCACAGAACTATCTGATTCGAAGCTACAACATGTACATGTTTGGTTGGTAAATGTAAACGTTGAAATATCCGTTTATGTATGCAGGTACGTTCTTCTTGTTCTCTGCAGCGAGCTTGGTCACAATGCCGTTCGTGGCAAAGCTAGTACCAGAAACCAAAGGGAGAACACTGGAAGAGATCCAAGCGTCGCTCAAAGCCAGCACGTGAGAGGCTGACGTGCATACGCTCGTTACCCAGAACGAATTCAAAACATTGTGGTGCATACTCAGCTCTTGTAAATTCTCACCATGTACATGAAAATTCTCGTGAACTGGTGAAGGAGATTTTTAATTTCACTTCATGTAAATACTTCTGCATTGTACTTCCTAATTTTTTCCCCAAAATTTAAGCCGTTATTTGACTCTTCTATGGTCTTCGAGGCCATACTTTGACCATTACGGGGCTGGAAGCCCGGACTGCTGGATCGCTTTGTGGGCCGTGACTTTACTGGGCCAGTGGGCCTTACGGGGCGCGATTACAGTTCACTCCATCCCGCCATCGCGTAGGATTCCTGATCGCATCGCTCTGCGCCAACCTTGTACGTTTCGACTTCTCTCCATTGAATCTACTTGTACCACCGCAGTCCGGGGCTATACTAACAAGATCCCTTTCCCGGCCATCGAAGCTCTTGCGATCTCGGCTTCGAACAGGAAGGAAGATGGCGGTGGGACGGGAGCTGCCCGACGACCTCATCGCCGACGTCCTGCGCCACCTCCCGCCGCGCAGCCTGGCCGTGTCCCGGTGCGTCTGCCGGGCGTGGCGTGGCCTCGTCGACGCGCGCCGGCTGCTGCGTGCGGACCTGCTCCCGCGCTCCGTGGGCGGCTCTTCATGAACTACTGCACGCTCTATTCACCGGAGTTCCTCTCCCGCCCCACGACGGGGCGCTCCATCTCCGGCGACTTCGAGTTCATCCCTGGGATCTCTGAGGTCGTGGACCACTGCAACGGCCTCTTGCTTTTCAGGGAGACCGATGATGACTACGTCGTCAACCCTGCGACGCGGCGGTGGGCGCGGCTGCCACCGTGCCCCATGGCGCGGAGGGAGGGCCAGTTCTATCACCAAATCAAATGCCTCGCCTATGATCCCACCATGTCACCACACTACGAGGTGTTCTTGATCCCTTCCCTCCCTGACCCAACGCAATGTAAATGGCCACCATCATCATACGCCCTGCAAGTGTTTTCATCAATGACTGGATGCTGGGAGGAGAGGTCCTTTGTTCTGGAAGGAGAGCCCTTGGATGAGGAGAGGTTGTCCTCTCTTCAGAAAGGAGCGCGATTCAGTTCAAGAAAGGAAGGAGGGCGAGTGCTTGACAAACTCTATTGGCGAGAAACGCTCTACGTGCGCTGCGAAATTGGTGTTGTTCTGAGGTAGGGTATTCGTTTTAGGTCCATTAATTCTTAGGTTTCCTGGTGTGATTGTGGGCTTATGGCTATAGGCTGACCTTTTGTGTCTGATTCCCTTTTTTTTTTAGGATATCCATGTCAAATGCAAACTACCGATGGGTTCCAAAGCCATCAGAAGCTGAAAATAGTCACCATGGAGGCTTTTCTTTGGGAAGATCAGAGAAGGGGGTGTATTGTGCATTCAACCATGATTGGTATGGAGATGGACTTAAAATTTTTCTCCTCAATGAATCAGCTGGAGGTCAGTTGGGATGGGAACTGAAGCATCTTGTTGATCTTAAGTCCTTTGCACGTAAGTTGCATGCACGTTTGGACGACTATGGTAAGCGACATAAAGGACCTTGGATTTTACAGGATATCAACTATTACAAACACCCTTATGGCAACAGTAAACGTAGAGAGGTAGTGGAACTCGGACGACGACGATGTTCTCAACACTGAAGATATGGTTGAAGGGTCCTATTATGGATATACCGGATTTCTTGTGGATTTCATCCTTACAAAGAGATTGCCTTCTTGGAAATGGACCTGGTGAGAGCAGTAGCTTATCATTGGAATACCTCCAAATTTCAGGACTTGGGCAACATATATCCAAAGAATTACAGTGAAAGTGCTGGCCATTGTGCAGAATTAGTGAGCTCATTCGTTTACACGCCATGCTGGATGGAGGATTTCCCAGAAAATAATATCAAAGCGCGACTAGAAGATTAGCACAAATGTGTGCAAGCTGTGGAAGCGATGGAGCAAACAGTGTAGCCATGTTTGACGTACTCTCTGATCTGTCCTATTTTAATTTGGTTATGCCCTGTGTTTCTGTTGGGAAATAGATATCTCTGTCCTATACACACCATGCTGGATTTCCATCATTTTTTACTTCTTCATCTTGATGTTGTGCTAAGGGGTTGTTAATTTGCAATTATATCAGACTTTTGGTTCTGTACTCATGTGGTCTTAAACCCCTGAACAAACAAATTGAGCCAAGGAAAAAAAAATAAGTGGATCATCCAAAAATCAGTAAACTCTGTTAGTGCAGGACAAAACTGCTTTTGAGAAGATGTGAGTCCAGAAGCCCGATCAGGTTACAGAACCTAAAAAGCGCCACCTCTTGAAATCGTTATGCGACACTTGCCACATCTATGCTTTGACATGTTTCAGAGCGGATTCTGCCCAACATTTGAACCACCATCTAGAAATCATGTACCTAGCCCCTAGTAAGTCCAATCAGTATAGCTATTTGTATTGGCTGGGCTATGGATCATTTGGTGGCAGCTCAACAATTCACGATGACATAAATCTGTCCGAACAGAAGACAATATGTCCTCTTTTGGAAAATATCATTTTTGCGACCCCTCATGATGTTCATCAGAATTGTCCCCTGAATTCTCAAATTAGTTTCTGCTGGCTTCTTTTTGAAAGTATCATTTATGTGACACCTCAAACTAACTTTTTGCTTGTTTTCAGCAAGTCCAGTAGCGCTTGCAGTTACGGAACTTAAAAAGCGCCACCTCTAGAAAACGATACTTATCATTCCCAATAAGATTATCTATGAAAATTTGGGTATTTAGTACGCCCTTGCTATTCCCAATAAGATTACCCAATAATAGATCGATTTATCTAAAACCCACTCTGCTTGTTCTGCTTGTAAAGAAAAAAACATTAGAGGTTCTATCTCCATAAACCCCTTCGACAGAAAATGTAAATCGAGATAATCGTATATACTAGTAGTATCTCAAAAACTCAAATATAAATGTTGTGCCCGGACTGTTGGATCGTTTTGTGTGCCGTGTATAAAACTCCACTGGGTCTTACGGGGTGCAATCACAATTCTACTCCATCCCGCCAAAAGAAGCTGAATCCTGAATCACATCGGTCTCTGCTCCAACCTTCTGCCAAAAGAAGCTGCTGCAACCTGCAATTTCCTGATCGCCTTCATCTCCCGCCCGTTCAAATATCTGATACGCTTCGACTTCTCTCCAAAGTCCAAACCCTCCGGCTCTGCAATTTTTTCGTCCATCGAATTGAATCTACGTGTACCATACGCGCGGGTTCCGAGAGTTGATTGCTGCTACGTGCAGCCCAAGATCCGTCTCCCGGCCATAGCTGCCCCCTTGCGATTTCGGCTTCGAACAGGAAGGAAGATGGCGGTGGGATGGGAGCTGCCCGACGACCTCATCGCCGACGTCCTGCGCCGCCTCCCGCCGCGCAGCCTGGCCGTGTCCCGGTGCGTCTGCCGGGCGTGGCGTGGCCTCGTCGACGCGCGCCGGCTGCTGCGTGCGGACCTGCTCCCGCGCTCCGTGGGCGGCATCTTCATGAACTACTTCACGAGCTCTTGCCCGGAGTTCCTCTCCCGCCCCACGACGGGGCCCTCCATCTCCGGCGACCTCGAGTTCATCCCTGGGATCCCTGAGGTCGTGGACCACTGCAACGGCCTCTTGCTTTTCGATGGCTGCGTCGCCAACCCTGCGACGCGGCGGTGGGCGCGGCTGCCACCGTGCCCCATGGCGCGGAGGGAGGATCAGTTCTATCACCAAATCAAATGCCTCGCCTATGATCCCACCATGTCACCACACTACGAGGTGTTCTTGATCCCTTCCCTCCCTGACCCAACGCAATGTAAATGGCCACCATCATCATACGCCCTGCAAGTGTTTTCATCAATGACTGGATGCTGGGAGGAGAGGTCCTTTGCTCTGGAAGGAGAGCCCTTGGATGAGGAGAGGTTGTCCTCTGTTCAGGAAGAAGGGGAAGTGCTTGACAAACTCTATTAGCGACAAATGCTCTACGTGCTCTGCGGAATTGGTGTCGTACTGAGGTAGGACCATTAATTAATTCTTAGGTTTATTTCCTGGTGTAATAAAATAATTATGGCTATAGACTTACCTTTTATGTCTGAATCCCTTTTTAGGATATCCATATCAGATGCAAAGTACAGATGGGTTCCGAAGCCAGCAGAAGCAGAATATAGGTACAATGGAGGCCTTAGTTTGGGAAGATCGGAGAAGGGGGTGTATTGTGCATTCAACCATGATTGGCATGGACTTAAAATTTTTCTCCTCAATGAATCAGGAGATCAGTTGGGATGGGAATTGAAGCATCTTGTTGATCTTAGGTCCTTTGCGCGTAAGTTGCATGCACATTACGGTGCTCAACATAAAGGACCTTGGATGTTACAGGACAATAACTATTACAGATACCGTTATGGCAACAGGAAACATACGCCGTGTTTACTTCCTTCCCAAAAAAAATTGCAAAAGAGAATCTTTCTTGCATGGAGTACTAAATGAAGTCTATTTGCAAAACCTCTTCACGGATGAGCGTAACTTTCCGAGACGAATCTAATGAGCCTAATTAATCCATGATTTGCTACAGTGATGCTACAGTAACCATCTTCTAATCATCCTCTAATCATGCGGTCAAAGGCCTCATTAGATTCTTCTCGGAAATTTACTAGAGGTTGTGGAGATAGTTTTGTAAACTGACATTATTTAATACCCCTAATTAGTGGTCAAAGCTGCATTTATTACCCTGAAAAAATTTTCAGGACCTATCTAAACACGGAGATAGGGAGGTAGTGGAAGACACCTTTGAATGGAACTCTGACGACGATAATGTTGTCAACACAGAGGATATGGTTGAAGGGCACTTTGCGGGATATATCGGTTTTCTCGGATTTCATCCTTACAAAGAGATTGTCTTCTTGAATACATCTTTGAGGAGAGCAGTAGCCTATCATTGGAATACCTCAAAGTTTCAGGATCTGGGCAGCTTATCCCCAAAAGAGTACTTTGAAGATGCTGGCCATTGTGCAGGAATAGATACCTCCTTCATATACACACCATGCTGGATGGAGGATTTCCCAGAAAATAATACGGAAGCGCAAAGTGAAGATTAGCACAAATGTGTGTGCAAGCTGTGGAGGCGATGGAGTATACAATGTTTGGCTCTATATCCAATTTTTAGTTATGCCCTATGTTTCTGTTGGGAAATAATCCAAGTGATCATCTTCACTTTTTTTTTTACCTTTTTCTTTGTTGTTGCTGGATCTTTGTCACCTTTACATCTCCTGTTGTACTGCTATCAGTCTGTAACCTGAGCCCAGGATATTCGAAACGTTTTCTTTTCCTGCATTCTCCTTTGGTTCAGAAATAACTAGAGAGTATATCTGATGGGTCGCTAACTTGCAGTTGTATTCCTTGAACCCCTGCCCAATCAAATGGAGGGGTCACACTGATCGGTGCATCCTGTGCTTGAGTGTAGCATTGATGTTCCACTGCATATTCGTTAGAGTTCATTTGAATCGATCTTGTATAGCAGCGAATCACACAGATAGGACTCGTACATTTATCTAAACATTTACAGCTATTCCTTATGCAGAATAGCCACCTATCATGTATCAGTTGGACAGTACACATCAAAATCCATTAATAATTCGAACTGTAACGTTACAAATTGAAACAATTCACACCAAATTGATACGGACGGCTGGATGTCTTTGTGGGCTGTAAATGGGGTCGTCTGCTTACTTTCAGGTTTAGAAGCACGAGCACGAGCACTCGGCTTTTCCGTTCAAAACCCTTACCGATCAAATACGCAAGATCTCCGGTTAGCGCCAAACTGCTGCTAGATTAGCTGTGGAGTAACCAGAATGCATGAGAAATGTTGAGCGGCCACCACATCTGAATAACAAACCAGCACGACGTGGAAAAAGATCGACAAAATATGTACAAGAAAAAACCCAGCATTTCTTATAGGATCCAAAATGTAACAGGTCGGCAGCTTTTGACTCCCAGCCCAATGTTTGAGTGGAATTAGGACAGCTAACAGTCCCGATTAAAAAAAAGAAATAACAGTCTGGGACCAATCCAAACCTACTACAATGCTGTGCTGCAGCAAACAATTGACGATAATAAAGAATACCACAAACTCTTGGGCTGCACCAGGCAACTTGGCACAAGAACCAGTGGAGAAATTTAGAACCCAAGTGTGCATTCGCTTCTCAGAGTTGTCACTAGCACCGGTTTGGGTTATCTCCACAGAGTCTCTCACTCAGCATGTTCCGCTTTTCAACCTTACAAGTAGATTGTTAGTGTCGGATATCAATATCCGACCCTCTCACCGACGGGTGGGACCACGCAGTTTCGGAATAAGATGGGGATAGGAAAACCCGCAAGCAAGGATAATATCAGGTCAGGGGAGGATCGATTTTCCCCTGACTCGGCCGACCCTCGTCCGTCTCGGCCGACCCTCGTCCGCCTCGGCCGACCCTCGCCCGCCTCGGCCGACCCCGTCCGCCTCGGCCGACCCCCGTCCGCCTCGGCCGACCCCCGTCCGCCTCGGCCGGCCCACTTCTGTCGCTGTCTCGCCCGACCTCTCTTCGTCTCGCCCGAATCGGCGTGGGCCCGGGACGGAGTGGGGCGCCCGGAAGACCCGGCATAAGGATGTGTCTCCATACGCCCATGCCGCTTCCCATCAGCATTAATTGGCCTCACCAAGCACTGTCCGATATGGCCGACGGATGTGACTACCACTGTTTGCCCGTACGCAGGCGCCACGCGGGGAGAGCCACGTCCCCAACAACCCCGAACATGCAGGCGCCACGTGGGGAGAGCCACGTCCCCAACAACCCCGAACAGCGTCCCGAACAGCGTCCCGTACGGCGTCCACAGTATCCCGCAGGCGGCGGAGCTTCTTCAGCAAGCTTTCTATTTTTTACCTTTTTGAGCACGCCTTGTAAAGCCTCACCTCTCCTGAGTATAAATAGAAAAATCAAGCCTCAGGAGAGGGAGAGAGACAACACACACAAGAACACAACTCACTAAACGCTTACGCTCAGACGCACTCAGAGACTTGGGAGCCCCTCCCTCTCTCGACCGCTTGTAACCCCTACTACGAGCAACGCGAGTAACACGAGCAGATCGACACTGGACGTAGGGCGTTAGTGCCTGAACCAGTATAACCCTTGTGTCCTCTCGCGAACCATCCGGAGCCCAAACGCGCAATCCACTAATTTACTTGTTGGTTATTTCTTACACCGACAGTTGGCGCGCCAGGTAGGGGCCTTTGCGCGTTTCGGCGATCACCAGGCTTCGGATGGCCACCCACGGATCGAGCTGGACTCCCGGGACGCAGCTGCGTCTTGGGAGTTTGGATTTCGTCATCACCGACGCCGGGGACTTGGAGAGAGTCGCTCTCACGCCCCCGGTCAACTCTGCCGATGCTGACGTCGCGACCGCCACCGAGGCCCTCGCGGACATCAACATCAACGCCCCTGGCGACGAGGCTAGCAACCCTCGTTCGAGGGCCAACGAGGCCCCGCTGTGGGAGCAGCTCGAGGTCTTCCTGGGGTCACGGCCCACGCAGGAAAACGCGCGCTTTGTCAGGTTCGCCCTGGCGAACGTCGCTGCTCAGCTTCCGGGAGGAGCTCCTCTCCCCCCGAGGATGCTGGACTCCATCCCACCGTATGCGGCCCCATACGGTCTGCGCAACGCGGCTGAGGTCGTGTCCCGCCTGGTGACACGCCTTCTGGGCCCCACCCCGGCGGACAGCGAGTTCGTCGGGGTGATCGATCACGTCTCCGAATCGGTCTTCGACCTGTTGGACGATCCCGTTTCGGAGGCGTCCGACACGGAGCTTGTCGGAGAAAGCCACCACCCCTCCCGGGAATGTTTCATGGCGGACACCCCCGACGGTGCGGAGGGAGAAGCGAGTGAGAGCGGCTCAGGGCCAGCGGGCCCTGACGACGGTCACCCGGCGGCCGACGCGCCCGTTGCTCCCGCTCCGGTTGCGGCCCAAGCCGCGGCAGTGGCAAGGCAGCCGGCCCCGCAAAGAGCGGCTACACCGCCACGACGCTCCCAAGCCGACGACGCCCGGCAACGCCGGGAGGAGCTCCAAGAAGCTCGCCGCCGCTTGGAGCAGGAGCGGGTGCGGATCGAGCAGGAACGGGAGCGCGTCGAGCGCGAGCTCCTGCAGGTCAGAGACGCGCCTCCGGCGCGGGAGCGCGCCCGGGACGTGCAGCGCCAAATCGTCGACGATGACGGTGCCCCGCCCCCGTGTTTCGCCCACGCCGGGCAGAACATAGCCGCGGCCGCCATGCTCGTGAGAGGGCTCCCGCCGCCGGTGACCCCGGAGGCCCGCAAGGCGCAGCGGGAACTCGGCGAACTACTGGAGCGAGCCGCGGCGCAGCAGGCCGAGAGTTCGCAGTCGCGACGACGAGCGTCGCAGATGGCCCACCGCGGAGCCTCGAGACAGCCGGCCGCCGGGCGCGGCGGACGCGCCCAACAAGGGGACTCGGTACACCAGCCCCGTCCCCCCGGGGACGCGCTTCCGGTCCGACAACGGGTCGGCCCTATCCAGGATGCTCGGAGCATACTGGACGCCCGTCGGCGGCGACCCCCCGCGGGCGAGCCCGAGCGACCGCGAGGACGTGTTCCCCGACGAGGTGGCCGGTACGACGACGAGGATGAGGACGAGAGGACGCCGAGTCCGGAGGCGCCGGGGCCACGGGCTTTCAGCCCGCGGATCCGTGTGGCTCCTCGTCCCGCCAACTTTAGAGCCCCGTCGAACTTCCCGAGGTACGACGGGGAAACCGACCCCGAGCTCTGGCTCGAGGATTACCGACTCGCCTGCAGAGCCGGAGGAGCCGACGATGATGACTTTATCATCCACAACTTGCCGCTCCATCTGGCCGACTCGGCGCGGGCCTGGCTCCAGCATGTCCCCGCCGGACAAATCGGCAGCTGGTCCGACCTGAGGGAGGTCTTTGTGGGTAACTTCCAGGCGACCTATAACCGCCCTGGAAACCCATGGGATCTCAGGAGCTGCAGGCAGAAGCAGGGGGAGACGCTACGGGAGTACATCAGGCGTTTCTCCCGACAGTGCAACGAACTCCCCAACCTCGCTGACGCCGATGTCATCGGGGCGTTCGTCACCGGGACGACGTGCAAATCCCTCGTCCACAAGCTCGGACGGAAGAGTCCCCGCACCGCGAAGGAGCTGCTTGATATCGCCACGAGCCACGCGGCTGGCGAGGAAGCAGTGGGGGCCATCTTCCACCAGTCCGCCGACCCTAAGGGTAAGCAGACTGAGGAAGCGGAAGGAGGCCCATCGGGGCCCCCCGCCAAGAAAAAGAGGAAAGGCAAGGGCAGGCGGCACGACGACGAGACCGCCATGGTGGCCGCCGCCGACCCAAAGCCGACCTTCAAACCTCCGACTGGTGAGGTCCCCGACCACTTCGAGAAGAAGTGGAACGGGCCCTGCCCGAATCACGAGTACCCCGTCAAGCACCTGTACAAGGATTGCTCCCTCATGAAGAAATTCATGGCGGGGGGCTCCCGCAAGCCGGCGCCTCGGTCGAAGAAGCCCGACCTGGCCCCGCAGGAGCCGGGGGCGGACCAGAACATGGACGCCGACCCCTATCCGGAGCCGGACGGCTGTCTGATGATCTTCGGCGGCACGGAGGCGTCGGTGAGCAAAGGGCGAGCCAAGGTGGAGCGCCGAGAGGTGTACGCCGCCGAGCCAGCCACTCCGGCCTTCCTCAAGTGGTCGGAGGCGCCCATCACCTTCGATCGAACCGACCATCCGCAGTTCGTCCCGAGGCCGGGTAAGTACCCCCTCGTGGTTGATCCGGTCATAGGTCGGAAGCGCCTCACCAAGGTGCTGATGGACGGCGGGAGTGGGTTAAATATCCTCTACGCCGACACGCTCGACTCCATGGGGATCGACCGAGGGCGCGTTCGCCCGACCGGGGCGCCCTTCCACGGGGTGGTCCCCGGTAAACAGGCCGTCCCCCTCGGGCAGATCGATCTGTCCGTCACGTTTGGGTCCCCGACCAACTTTCGGACGGAGACCCTCACGTTCGAGGTGGTAGGATTCCACGGCGCCTATCACGCCATTTTGGGCCGCCCATGCTACGCGAAGTTCATGGCCGTTCCCAACTATACCTACCTCAAGCTCAAGATGCCAGGGCCGAAGGGGGTGATCACGGTGGGGTCATCATTCCAACGGGCCCACCAGTGTGAGGTGGAAAGCTGCGAGCTGGCGTCGGCAATCATCGCATCGACAGAAGAGCTGGCCCCAATCAAGGCGCGTCTCGTCGAAGAGGCGCCAGACTTCACCCAAGGCCTGGCGTCGTTCGAGCCGCTCGAGGGCACCAAGGAGGTCCAGCTGGATCCCGACCACCCGAGCGCAAAGGTGGCGCGGATCGGGGCCAAACTGTCCCCGAAATAGGAAGGCGCGCTCGTCGACTTCCTCCGCGCGAACGTCGACGTGTTTGCGTGGAAGCCCTCGGACATGCCGGGCATTCCGAGGGAAGTCGCCGAGCACTCCCTGGACATCCGAGCCGGGTCCCGACCCGTGAAGCAACGCCTTCGGCGCTTCGACGACGAGAAGCGTAAGGCAATCGGCGAGGAGATCGCGAAGCTCTTGGTGGCCGGCTTCATCAAGGAGGTGTATCATCCCGAGTGGCTAGCCAATCCCGTCCTTGTACGAAAGAAGAATGGGAAATGGACCGGGCATCCCGAGGGAAGTCGCCGAGCACTCCCTGGACATCCGAGCCGGGTCCCGACCCGTGAAGCAACGCCTTCGGCGCTTTGACGACGAGAAGCGTAAGGCAATCGGCGAGGAGATCGCGAAGCTCTTGGTGGCCGGCTTCATCAAGGAAGTGTATCATCCCGAGTGGTTAGCTAATCCCGTCCTTGTACGAAAAAAGAATGGGAAATGGAGAATGTGTGTTGATTATACTGCTCCTAACAAAGCGTGCCCAAAGGATTCCTTTCCTTTGCCGCGCATAGATCAGATAGTCGACTCGACCTCGGGGTGCGAAACCCTATGCTTCCTTGATGCGTATTCCGGATACCACCAAATCGCGATGAAGGAGTCCGACCAGCTCGCGACTTCCTTCATCACCCCGTTCGGATCGTATTGTTACGTGACAATGCCGTTCGGGCTCAAAAACGCTGGCGCCACCTACCAAAGGTGTATGCTTAAGTGTTTTGACGAACTCATCGGACCGACCGTTGAGGCATACGTGGACGACATCGTTGTCAAGTCCAAACAGGCCGACCAGCTCGTGGCCGACCTGGAAAAAACGTTTGCCAAACTCAGGGCGAACGACGTCAAGCTCAACCCCGAGAAATGCGTCTTCGGGGTACCCAGGGGAATGCTCTTAGGCTTTATCGTATCCCGCCGAGGGATAGAAGCTAACCCCGACAAGATCAACGCGATAACCAGGATGGGCCCGATCAGAACCTGAAAGGGGTTCAACGGGTCACGGGGTGTCTAGCCGCCTTGAGCCGGTTTATCTCGCGCCTCGGCGAAAGTCCTCCCGCTGTACCGCCTCTTGAAGAAATCCGAGCGGTTCGTCTGGACGGATGAGGCCGAGACCGCGCTGAACCACATCAAGGCAGTCTTGACGAATCCGCCGATCCTGGTCTCGCCAAACGCCGGCGAGCCCCTTCTCCTCTACATTGCTGCAACTACACAGGTGGTGAGTGCGACGCTGGTGGTGGTACGTGAAGAAGAGGGGCACGCCCTCAAAGTACAGCGTCCGGTATACTTCGTGAGCGAGGTGCTCGGAGACACAAAGACGAGGTATCCGCAGATCCAGAAGCTGCTGTACGCCGTCCTCATCTCCAAGAGGAAGCTCCGCCACTACTTTGACTCGCATCCGGTCACAGTGGTGAGTTCTTTCCCTCTCGGTGAGATTATAAATAATCCGGACTCGACAGGTCGGATCTCGAAATGGGCTATGGAACTGATGGGTCAGGGCATCACTTATGCCCCGCGCACGGCCATCAAATCCCAAACCCTCGCCGACTTCGTCGCGGAATGGACCGAGGTCCAGCTGCCCACGGCCCCTGTCGATCAGGAGTACTGGGTGATGTACTTCGACGGCTCGTTGACTCGGACGGGAGCAGGGGTCGGATCAGTTTTCGTTTCGCCTCTCGGAGTGCGGATGAAATACGTGATCCGGCTACACTTCCCTGTTTCCAACAACGCTGCCGAATACGAGGCTTTGATAAACGGCCTGAGAATAGCTATCGAGTTAGGAATTCGACGCCTCGAAATTCGAGGCGATTCCCAGCTCGTGGTCGATCAGGTCATGAAAGAGTCGAGCTGCGAAAGCGAGACCATGGCCGCGTATTGCAAGGAAGTACGCAAGCTCGAGGACAAATTCGATGGCCTCGAGCTCCGGCACATCAAGAGGCGGTTCAACGAGGCCGCCGACGCCCTGGCCAAGAAAGCCTCCGGCCGGGAACCCGTCCCGACCGGAATCTTCGCCAGTGACCAACGAGACCCTTCGATAAAGCTTCCCTGCCCGGAGCAGACCGGACCGCGTGACCCAAGTCCCGCGGAACGGGGCGCCCCGGGCTCGGGGGCTGGCGAGAACGGAACCAAGGTCGCGGAAGGGTCGGGGGCAGGCGCCAAGCCGAACGACCAAGCTCTGTCCGACCTGCTCGCCCTTGCAGTTGCAACGCTGACCGAGGCCCAGGGACCGGACCCCGGCACCACGGATTGGCGGCAACCATTCCTCGACTACTTGCTGCGGGAACAGCTCCCGACGAATAAGACCGAGGCCCGCCGGATCGCCCGGCGCGCCAAATCTTACGCCATCCTAGAGGGCGAGCTGTACCGACGAAGCCCCACAGGAATCCTACAACGGTGTATTCCCGCCGACCAGGGGGAGGAGCTGTTGAGGGACATCCACGAGGGCACGTGCGGCCACCACGCCGCTCCTCGCACCCTTGTCGGAAACGCGTTCCGGCAAGGATTCTACTGGCCGACGGCGGTGAGGGATGCCACTAAGATCGTGCGCACCTGCGAAGGGTGCCAGTTCTTTGCAAGGCAAACGCACCTTCCTGCGCAGGCTCTACAGACGATCCCCATCACTTGGCCGTTCGCGGTCTGGGGATTGGACATGGTCGGGCCCCTCAAAAAGGCGCCCGGGGGCTTCGACCACTTGCTTGTCGCCGTCGACAAGTTCACCAAGTGGATAGAAGTACGGCCAATCGCGACGATCCGGTCGGAGGAAGCCGTCAAATTCTTCCTCGACATCGTTCACCGCTTCGGCGTCCCCAATTCGATCATCACGGACAACGGAACTCAGTTCACCGGGAAGAAGTTCCTGCGTTTCTGCGATGAATACCACATACGGGTCGATTGGGCTGCCGTCGGACACCCACGCACAAACGGGCAAGTAGAGCGCGCGAATGGGTTGATCCTGCGAGGGCTCAAACCTCGGATATTCGAGCGCTTGAAAAAGTTCGGAGGGCGATGGGTCGAAGAGCTCCCGGCGGTGGTTTGGAGCCTGCGCACGACAGCGAGTCGCGCGACGGGTTTCACCCCGTGCTCCCGACTGACCTCGACTACGGGTCCCCGCGTGTCCGCGCCTACGACGACAAAGGCAACCAAACCTCTCTCGAGGACGCGGCCGACCAGTTAGAAGAGGCCAGGGAAGTCGCATTGGCCCACTCGGCAAAATACCAGCAGTCCCTACGGCGCTACCACGCTCGGCGCATTAGGGGCCGAGCTTTCCAGGTCGGCGATTTGGTGCTACGTCTCGTTCAGAGCAACAAGGACAGGCACAAACTCTCGTCGCCCTGGGAAGGCCCATTCATCATCTCCCAAGTCCTCCGACCCGGCTCGTACAAGCTGAAGAACGAAGAAGGAGAGGAATACGCCAACGCCTGGAACATCGAACAGCTACGTCGTTTCTATCCCTGATTATTCTAGGCTACTTTACTTTTCGTTAGTTTTTTCCTTTTCGTTTCAAAGAGCGACGCCCGACCCTTGCCCACTGGCCAAGGGTCGGACGTCACTCGGGGGCTAACCTGCGTCCCCCGGGTCCTTGACCCTCGGCATATTCGTGTACCCGAGATTGAGCAAAAAGGGGGCGCCGGATAACAAAGTGGCGTGCGCTCGCCGGTCGGAATGCCAAACGGACAAAGGCCTCGGAGGCAACGGTTCTAAAGGCTCACTGGCGAACCCATTTTAGTCCGGACGTGCCCCGACGGCTTAATCAGAGAAACACGAAAGGCCGAGTTTTAACGACGCAGACGCTTAAGTTCATTACAAAAAATGAGTTTAACTGTCTGAAAAAACAAAAGAAAAACAAAAACTAATCAGGGCGCCCATGGCCCCTCCTCTTTTGCAGTCTCGGCGGCGAGCACGGACGACAGCGGCGCCACCTCCTCCTCGAGCGCGATCACCTCCTCCTGCGTCGTACCGGGGGCGAACCCGTCGGCGAGGTACTCCAGGCCGATCTCGGAGTAGTGGGAGCGAGCAACGGCGAAGGCGCGGTGCACCCCGAGGAAGAGCCCGTCGCTCGCCATGGCTCGGGCCCGAGCTGGGATGCGCTCAACGTCGGCGAGCAGCGAGCTTGGACCCCGCTCCGACCGCACCTGAAGGTCGCTGAGCACAGCGCCGACCGCCACCCGAAGCGCGTCGTACTCGTCCCCCTCCTTCTGCAGCAGCCCTTCGAGATTGCGCGCCTCGGATGTGAGGCGCTCGATCGTAGCGCGATTGGCTGCCACTGCTTCGGCCAGGGAGGCACACTGCGCCTCGGCCTCCTCGCGGGCACGCCGCTCAGCATTGAGGGCTTGGCCCGCCGCCTCGAGGTCGCGGGCCTGCCCCTCGACGAGCCCCCTGGCCGAGTCTCGCTCCTCCGCCGCCTGGGCCAGCTGAGCGCGGGTTCCCTCGAGGACGGCGAGGACCCGGTCCCGGTCGGCCCGAAGACGCTCCACCTCGCGGACCAGGCCCAGCCGGACTTGCTCCCGAGCCGCCGAGTCCTTCTCCCAAGAGACCAGGACATCGCTCTTGCGCTGGTCGGCCTCGTCGGCATGCTGGCACGCCTCCGCAACCCGCCGCCGCAGGGACTCGATCTCCTGGTTGGCTGCGGCCAGCTGCCCGTCGAACTCGGCTCGTGCATCGGCACGGGCGGAGGCGGCTTCTTGGCGGGCGACCGCCAGCTGCTCCCTCAGGGCGTCGCGTTCGGCGGTGATCGAGGACAGACGGCCCCACGAGTCTTTCTCCCGACGCAGGAAGAGAGACTTGTCCCGGCTGCGGGCCATCAAAGACTGCCAAAAACAAACCAGAATCGGAAACCACTCGGGAAAAGAAGAAAGAGAAAACAAATGAAAGAAAGATTACCTCCCCGCAAGGGATGGCGACGTCGCGAAGGGCTTCCAGGGCGGAGTTGAGCGATCGGACCGCCAGCCCGACCCCAGCACGAACCCGGGAGGCCTCGCTCTTCTCCTCGGCGTCGTCCAGGGAAAAGACAACGGAGCCCGACGCGCGGTCGGTCCAGGTGACGCGGGGGCCCCCGAACTCCGAGGGGTCATCCCCTTGCCGGACAACCTCGCGGCCCTCCGGGGCGTCAGCGGCAGAGCGCGCCTCCTGACCTGAGCCCGACCCCGCGGCGTCCTCCGTTCTCGCCACGGGAGGAACAGGTGCCCTCATCTCGCCCGAATCGGGCAGCGGGTCGGGTAAGGCGGCGGTGGCGTCCGGCTCAGGGACGACCTCCTCCTCGCGGTCGGCGGTGGTCGGGGACGCAACCGGCGTTGGATCCCTCGGGGCTTCATCTCCTTCGCCCGTCCCCTCCTCGGGCAAGAGCCCGACCTCTCGGGCCGGGGGGATGGGGGCTTCTTGGTCATGACCAGGGCCGGAGAGCACCGCTTCCTCCTCCCCGGGCGCATCCCCGTCCGGCGCGGCCGACTCGGGCGGCACCACGTCCCCCGCTCCGGCCGGATCCTCCGCGAGCGGGAAATACAGCCCGGCGAGGGCCTCCGGGATCACTTCCGTCGAGTGCGCGAACAGGGCGCCCGACACCGCGGCGAGCTGCTGCTCGGGAAGAAGCGGGTCGAGCACCCTCTCCACCTGGGGGTCGCCCAGGTTGATCCCTCGGCTCGACGCCACCTCGGCGGTCTGGCGTGCGAGCCGCTTGATCGGCGCCAGCCCCAAAGGAGCCGCCTGACTTCCCCTCCTGCAAACAAAAGGAGCCTTCGCACGCTCGTCCTGACATGGGCGAAGGAGGATCGACGAAGAGAGAGGGAAGAAACTTACCGGCGCGAAATAGGAAAGCCGCGGGACGGCCGCTTGACCGGCGGAGCCGTCCCCGACCCCGATCCTTCCTCCCGCGGCCGTTTGCCCCGGTCGGCCCTCGGCGAAGTCCGTCCTCGGGTCGGGGGTGGAGTTGGCGCACGTCCGCCGTCGCGTGACGACCCCGTGGCCTCCGGCGTGCCCCGACCGGCCGGGGACTCGCGCTGGGGGGCCGGTTCGCTCCAATCGGATCCAGTGGAGGAGTCCGAGGCGTAATCAAAGCCCCCCTCGAAGGGGCCTTGATCCTCCCTCCACAGCCCGTCCTGCCGAGCCTGCCGACGTCGCTCGCGGTACTCCTCCTCGGCCTTCTCGCGGGCCAGCCGCTTCTTCTTCTTCTTCGCCTTGTCCTTCTCCTTCTTCAGGCGTTCGGCCTCCGCGCGCGCACGGTTCACGGCCCGAGTGGCCGCATCCTCGGGAAGCGGGGGTCGGGAGACCCTGAACGACAGGGGGCGCTGAAGAGGAAGAGGTTCAGATGAGTCTCCGGACTGAAAGAAGGAATGGCGAAGGTAAAGGAAAAAACCCCGACGACTAACCTGGATGAGGGGATCGCCCATGGGGAGCATGACAGGGTGGTTCGGCAACGGGTACCCCGCGGACGAACGCTGGACCGCTTCGCGAAGGCGAGCGGCCACCTCCTCGGCGGAAAGCTCCCCGACCGCCATCACCGACCCTGTCCAATCTGCCGCCAGGGTCATCTGGTCCAGGCGCAGACGGCGGGCCATCAGGGGGAGGACGCGGCGCGAATGGTACGCCGCGAGAACCCCAGGACCGGTAACCCCGAGCTCGCGAAGCCGGGCGACCGCGCCACGGAGCTCGGTCAGGTGAGGCCGCTCCTCCTGGGGCGGGCCCCAATGCCAGCAGTTCGGCCGCCCCTCGATGAGCCTTCCCGTGAAGGCCGGGAAGGGAGCGCCCGGGTCGCTTCGCAGGTAGAACCACCTCGGCTGCCACCCCTTGTTGCTGGAGGTCAGCGGGAGCGAGGGGTAACCCTCGCCCTGACCGGTGCGCAGCCGCACCCCGGCGCAGCCGTATGGCCTCGGCCGCCCCTCCGCCTTCACTTCCTCGACATGGAAGTAGGACCGCCAGAGGTTGAAGTGGGGCTCGATGCCGAGGAACCCCTCGCACAACGCGACGAAGACCGCCACGTGAAGCAGGCCGTTGGGATTAAGGTGGTGGAGCTCGATGTCGTAGTAATGGAGGAGCCCGCGGAGGAAGTAATGTGGAGGAAGTCCCAAACCCCGCTCATGGAAGGGGACGAAGGACACCACGTACCCGTCGGCCGGAGCAGGGACCTCCTCGTTCCCCGGCGCCATCCACTCTACGAGGTTGGTTCGCGGGCACAGGAGCCCGCGCCCCACCAGGCGCTCGAGCTCACCCTCCGTGACGGAAGAGCGGGACCAGGCCATGACCGGGAGGCGAGGAAGGCGAGGAGAAGAAAGGCGGCGGCGGCGATTTGAGGGCAGGCGGGCGGCAAGAGAGGGAAGGTACGGGCTCTCCCTTGCAGGCGGCGGCGACGATTTGGGGACAAGAAGCGGAGGAAGAAGAAGGTCCGGGGCCCCCCTCCTCTCTGCCTTAAATGGGCAGGTGAAGGAGCAGGCGCGACGCCTCGGGTCTCCCACCTGCGCCTCGGCACGCAATGGCCACGCGGCCCACGACCCGCGCCCACGATCT
This sequence comes from Alloteropsis semialata, assembly GCA_004135705.1. Lineage (NCBI taxonomy): Eukaryota > Viridiplantae > Streptophyta > Magnoliopsida > Poales > Poaceae > Alloteropsis > Alloteropsis semialata. The sequence continues at coordinate 77,342,162 of CM014278.1, forward strand.
CCCACGTCTCCCACGTCCCGAGATTCACGCCCAGGCTCTCTCTCTCTCAACCCCTTCGCATTCCATATCCTGCCTCTCTTTTATTTATTCCGCGTCTATTCACGTTTCCTTCTCTTGCGCATTTATTTTTCAGGAGAAACAAAACAAGCCCGGGCCGTTCTTGGGCCCAAGGGACACGACGCGAAATCGAAAAAACAGCCCAAGAGTTCGAAGGCCGGCCCTAGGGTCCGACGGCCGCTCTGAAGCGCCCGAGCGAAGGGGCAGAGATGGGCGGGCCCACTAGAGGCCATAGTCTCGGCACACGGGTGCCGAGGACGCCCAGACCTGCGTTCGAGCCTAAGATTCCTGACCCCNAGATTCCTGACCCCATGTATCTCCCCGAAGAGAGGCGACGAGCCCCTGTGGTCGGTCGAACGACCGCGGGAACTAAGGGGGTCGGGAACTCTGGGGATTATCCGAGGTCGGTCACCAGTTGATCCGACGGTCCTCTCCCGGAGGAGGACCGAGGCCTCGCTCGATCTAGCCCGTTAGTAGCTCACCGGGAGCCGTGTTTCGGCCTACGCGGTAAAACACGAGGCGTGCCCTTACCTTCCGTCCCGCGGAGGGAGCGCGTGAGGGGAAAACGATAAAAAGACGAAACGGCTTCCCGCCCGACCGACTCGGGGGCGCACGGGGAAGCCGAAATCGCAAAAAGAGGCCGACTGCGCGGCCGCAGAAAGACACCCCGAGCCAACCAGATTCCTTTATTTCTCAAATAAGGGCAAAAAGTACATGTGGCCGAGGGCCATGAGATAACACAAACGGGTTTCGTCACCCTCGGTGACGAAATCAAGCGACGAAGGGAGCAGGAGATCCGATGCAACAAGAAGGGCCGAACTGCGAACGTCGCAGTCCTTCTTGTAGCATCTCCCCGCCCGCCGACGCCGCGAGGGGAACTCGGCAGAGGATCGCGCCGCGGTGCCGCGACAATGGAGTGTCACCACCGACTCCCTCCGTCGTCCTGGGGCCGATGGTCGCCGGCATCGGCATCACATCGGCGCAAGGGAAAGGAGAGGAAGCGCGCAGGTGGCTGTACACGACCACTGCAACTGCCCTGGCGACGCAAGTCGGGGAGTGGCTTCGGCTCGCTACGGCACACGATGCGTCCGGATGCCTGACGGACATGGCGCTCCCGCTCATGCACTCCCCCTCGAACCCGTTCCACCGCCACCGAGGCAGCACCAACGGACGGGAGGGGTCGTCGGAGCCAGAGCCGTCCTTCACTTGCGACGCCGAGCAGCACTCCTCCATGCCGGAACTCCCCGAAGTCGCAGTCATTCTTGTGGCATCAGGCGACTAATCTCTCGGCCCCTGGACCAGGGGGACGCCCTCGAGGCGGTTCACCGACCAGGGATCTCATGCTAACAGGAGAAAGAAGAGGCAGGATAGTTGCGTGCCCAGGAAGACGCCTCGGCCGACCCTATTTATAGCCCGAAGGAACCTGAGTCAGCACTCAAGCCGGGTACGGGAACGCGCCGCGTGGCCCTCCATGCAAAGCGACAGAGCATCACCAACGAACAGTGACCTCAGAAAGGACGACATGACGGCTCAGAAGGGAGCCAGTGCCTCTGAAAAAAGCGGACCATACCCCGGTCCATCGGACAACGCACGGCGTCATCCTGTAGGGACCGCACAGAGATGGCAAACCCAACTTCAGCCTATAGGCGAACCACCGTTCCCCTATAGGCTCGGGGGCTACACCCACCGGGTGCGCTCGCGCGCCCCGGTGGGAAAAGGACAAACTTTACTCCAGCCCATAGGCGAACCAACCGTTCCCCTACGGGCTCGGGGGCTACACCCGGTGGGTGCGCTCGCGCGCACCCCCGAGTGACATCTGATCAGGCATCGAGAAAGAGCCTGCGCGGAGAACCACCTGTCCTCCGTGCAGGCTCGGGGGCTACTGTCGGATATCAATATCCGACCCTCTCACCGACGGGTGGGGCCACACAGTTTCGGAATAAGATGGGGATAGGAAAACCCGCAAACAAGGATAATATCAGGTCAGGGGAGGATCGATTTTCCCCTGACTCGGCCGACCCTCGTCCGTCTCGGCCGACCCTCGTCCGCCTCGGCCGACCCTCGTCCGCCTCGGCCGACCCGTCCGCCTCGGCCGACCCTCGTCCGCCTCGGCCGACTCCCGTCCGCCTCGGCCGATCCACTCCTGTCGCTATCTCGCCCGACCTCTCTTCGTCTCGCCCGAATCGGCGTGGGCCCGAGACGAAGTGGAGCGTCCGGAAGACCCGGCGTAAGGATGTGTCTCCATACGCCCATGCCATTTCCCATCGGCATTAATTGGCCTCACCAAGCACTGTCCGGCGCGGCCAGCGGATGTGACTCCCACTGACTTGCCCGTACGCGGGCGCCACGCAGGGAGAGCCACGTCCCCAACAACTCCGATCAGCGTCCACGCAGGGAGAGCCACGTCCCCAACAACTCCGATCAGCGTCTCGAACAGTGTCCCGTACAACGTCCACAGTGTCCCGCAGGCGGCGGAGCTTCTTCAGCAAGTTTTCTATTTTCCACTCTTTTTGTACACGCCTTGTAAAGCGTCACCTCTCCTAAGTATAAATAGAAAAGTAAGCCTTAGGAGAGGGAGGACGGTCACACGACGCACACACTAGAACACAATCCACCGCACACTCACGCTCAGACGCATCCAGAGACTTGGGAGCTTCTCCCTCTCTCGACCGCTTGTAACCCCTACTACGAGCAACGCGAGTAACACGAGCAGTCTCGAACTGGACGTAGGGCGTTCGTGCCTGAACCAGTATAATCCCTTGTGTCCTCTCGCGAACCATCCGGAGCCCAAACGCGCAATCCACTAATTTACTTGTTGGTTATTTCGCACACCGACACTTTCCTTGCCGCTGGCCTCCAAGTTGATCATGGCTGGAACCGGCCCTCCAGGGCGCGCGTGGCTCTCGGTGGGGAACCAACAAGGGAGCATGAGGATTATGCCATCGTCTCCATCGACCCCATGCCGCAAGAGGTCAACGAACTCCGGCCAACTCTCAACGTCACTTGCGACTTCCTCGAGCATGATCAGAGGGTACGCATTATCTCCTCCACCCTCTCTCCGCTTGGCCTGGGACTGATTAGATTAAGATCAGTTGCTCAGCGAGATCGGCTTGTCAGAAACTCACCCTTCCACCTGGGTCAGAATCATATTGTTACTGTGGTCAAACACGATGAAGGAATCAATGCTAGATCATGTATTTACACCAGAGTCATTTGGATCATGTTCCTGGCTTTCCCCCTTGATTTCCAGAAAGGCCTGTTTATCAGAGCTGCTGTCGCTCCATATGGTCGCCTGCTCGAATGGTACAGGGATGAGAACAAATCGCGAATCCTTGTCCAGGCTTTGGTTCTCAGTCCGGATAGAGTTCCCCGCAGCCTTATTGTATCCAGGGGGACTCTGATTGGAGGCATGGGCCGTTCTTGGGCAGTACCAGTCTTCATCCTCAATGGCAACTTCCCTGATGCGTTCCCAGCTGACGAAGATCCTGTGCCATTGGATGGGGAACCGCATCCAGAGCATCCACCAATTGTGATGGGTCCAAACCCGATGGAACCAAACTGGCAAAACGAACTGAATGGTGCAGCTGAGAATCAAGGAATTTTTGGAGGTATCCCTCACTTCCATGTCCCAGAGCAAGTGCAGGAGCCTGAAGAACATGCTGATGACAATCTGGAACAGGGGAACGCAGACCATCAACAAGGGGAGCAATTGCCTGATGGGAATAACAATGAGCTTCCTGAGGTCATGGAACTGGACATGTCGGGCTCCTCCATGAATTTTCTGAGAGCAACTGGTCCTGATATTGCTTTGGAAGATGTCTTCAATGGCCAAGATAGCTCCTCCTCCTCTGATGAAGTCAGTTCAGGGTTAAGTGAAGACATGCTCAGATTCATCGTTGCTCAGAATCAGTGTGCCACAATCACACTTTTTCACAGGAGAGGAATTCCAAGTGAAAGCAGCTCCAGGAAGTCACTTTCTTTCAGGCCAATCCTGTTAGACAGTGAACTGTTTCAAGCTCAAGAAAATCATCAGAACCCAGCTGAGGCTGCACTTGCAATTGTCCCATGGAAGCCCTGCATCCCTGCTTGCCTTTTGCAACTCTGGCCTGATGTGATGACCGCGTGGCAACATAAGAAATCCATTCCTGACATACAGATCACGCAGTCTGAAAGCTCAAGCCAGGCCCAAGAGGCTTCTAGCCCAGCAATTTTTGAATTTCAAACATCTCAGATTCAGCCCGGCCCATCTAAACCAAAGGGCCGAATGACAAGAAAAGGCACGGCCAGCACGCTATCCCTTCCAAGAAACATCTCTAATCCCTCTAGCCCCATGGCAGAAAGCAGCGTCAGAAGAAGTGCTAGATTGAACAAGACAGAGGGGTTTTGTGCGGTCCGCCTAGAGCGTGAGCCTGCAAAGAAAAGGAAGATCAGCATTATCCGGATTGATGAGCAGACTGGAAGATCTGGGCCTGTTCCACTTGCTGTTCTGCAGGAATGGGGTGTAAAATGTGGAGTAGCTCCTGGTGAACTCTCCAATGAGGCACTGATGCAAGATCCAACAGTGCGCTCCGAAAAAGACCATCCTCATGAAGATGCAACACTTCAGAGCTGAAGCCCCTGCCACTTGGTGGCCAATTCTCTCTTTTTATCTGTCTCTTTTCCTCTTTAAAACTTCGCTGTGTAGTTTTCATCCCCGAAGTGTGACACACTGTCCCTGGCATGCTTTTCTGCTGATGCTGGACTCAGCAGCTTTTGGTTTCTTTTCCTTTCTGTTTCCCCATGAATACTCGTAATTGGAACATCCTATGTTGGAACATTCGAGGCATGAATGCCTCTGACAAATGGGACGCAGTTAGAAACAAAATTGAGGAGAGTGCCTGCTCTGTGATTTGTATTCAGGAGACGAAACGAGAGCACATCGACACTTCCTTTATCAGGAATTTTGCTCCAAGACGCTACGACTGTTTTGAGTTCATTCCTTCTTTGGGCGCCTCGGGTGGTCTTCTTGTGGTTTGGTGTAGCTCGGTTTTCAAAGGGACAGTAATACATAAAGAATCCTTTGGTATAACTGTCAGTTTCCGATCGGTTCACAATGGCGACCCCTGGTTACTAACCAACATCTATGGCCCGTGCGATGAGCCGGAGAGAACAGAATTCATCAACTGGTTTAGGAATCGTGACATTGCTGACAGCGACAACTGGATTTTCCTGGGAGATTTCAACTTCTACCGTTCCTTGGCAAACCGCAATAGACCAGGTGGGAATCTGTCAGACACTCTAATTTTCAATGACGCGATCGGCCACTTGGGCCTAATTGAACTGCCACTGAAAGGAAGGGCCTACACATGGAGCAACATGCAAAACGATCCACTGCTAGAACAGCTTGACTGGTTTTTCACATCTGTGAATTGGACAGTGAGTTTCCCAAACACAGAAGTTCTTCCGATGGCAAGGATCACTTCTGATCATATACCGTGTAAGATCTCCATAAGCACAAAGATACCACGATCCAACGTTTTCAGATTCGAGAATTTCTGGGTTGAGATAGAAGGTTTTCATCAGGTAGTAAGTACAAGTTGGCAAAGCAACAATTTAAGCAATTCAGTCAGAACAATCTCCTCCAAGTTTAAGAAGCTGAGATCAGAGCTGAAGAAATGGAGCAAGGAGCTGTCCAATTTAAGTCTTCTCATTGAAAATTGTAACACAGTCATCGGGCATATTGACCTGCTAGAAGATGCAAGACACCTCTACAACACAGAAAGCAATTTAAGGAGCATAGTCAAAAGGCACCTAAAAGATCTCCTGCATTACAAAAATGAGTACTGGAAGAAAAGGCACACTGTGAACAGGATCAAATTTGGTGATGAATGCACTAAATTCTTTCATGCTATGGCCACCATCTCATACAGAAGAAATTCTATCTCACAGATCATCAATGAAGAAGGAGCATGGATCCAGGATCATGAAGGAAAAGCTAACCTTCTCTGGACAGCATTTAGAAACAGACTAGGCACAAGTCTGGGCATCAACATGCAGTTCAACCTCCAGGAACTCATACATCACAGGGAATGCTTACAAGGTATAGATGCCCCCTTTCAGACTGAAGAGATCGACAAAGTTGTGAAGGGCATGCCTACTGATAAAGCACCAGGTCCTGATGGCTTCAATGGTCTTTTCATGAAAAAGTGCTGGCAGATTGTGAAACATGACTTCTATGCCTTATGCAATGATTTTTATTGGAACACAGTTAAGCTAGATGGAATCAACTCTTCCTTTATCACCCTGATACCAAAGACTCTAAATCCTGAATCGGTGAACGACTACAGGCCAATCTCCCTGATGAATGTCAGCCCCAAATTAATCTCTAAGCTACTTGCAGATAGGCTACAGAAAGAGATTCTTCAGCTAGTACACAAAAACCAATATGGCTTCATCAAGACAAGAACAATACAAGACTGTTTGGCCTGGAGCTTTGAATATATTCATCAATGTCATCAGTCAAGAAGAGAATGCATCATTCTAAAGCTGGACTTTGAGAAAGCGTTCGACACTGTTGAGCATCAGGCAATCCTTGAAATCATGAAACATATGGGATTCCCTGACAGGTGGCTCGACTGGATAACTAATATCTTCAGCTCAGGATCATCTGCGGTACTACTTAATGGAGTTCCCGGAAAGGTTTTCAAATGCAAAAGAGGAGTCAGACAGGGAGATCCCCTTTCACCCCTACTCTTTGTCATTGCAGCAGAACTCCTTCAAGTTCTAATCAACAAAGCATCCAACCTGGGCCTGTTAGTGCCACCAATCCCACAGCCAAGTGAAGACTTCCCGATCATTCAATATGCTGATGACACCCTGATTATCATGCAGGCAGATGCTCGACAGTTACTCTTTCTGAAATGCCTGTTAAGATCCTTCGATGAATCTACAGGACTGAAGGTAAACTACAGAAAATCACAAATACTCCCCATCAATGTCTCAGCTGAGAAGATGGAATGTCTGGCCCAAACCTTTGGTTGCACAATTGGCACGCTACCCTTCACATATCTGGGACTGCCAATGGGAACAACCAAACCCCGTATGAGTGACCTAACACCAATCATGGATAGAGTGGAAAGAAGCCTCTCAGGATGTGCAACATGGTTATCCTACTCAGGCAGACTACAAATGGTAAACTCAGCAATCACACCAATTGTTACCTACTCCATGTGCACAATAAAGCTACCAGCTGGGGTTATAGAGAATATAGACAGAGCAAGGAAGCAATGCCTATGGAGGGGAAACACAGAAAAGAAAAGAGGGGGTAACTTGGTAGCTTGGGAGACAACACAACAACCAAAAGAGAAAGGTGGTCTAGGGGTAACTAATCTCAAACTGCAAAATGATGCCCTTCTAATGAAACACCTACATAAATTCTACAATAAAGAGGATGTCCCTTGGGTGCAGCTTGTCTGGTTCAAGTACTATCAACAGAAAGTTCCTCACGCAACAAGAGAAATTGGATCCTTTTGGTGGAAGGATATTATGAGGTTAAACAGCATCTATCGATTGGTCACCAAATGTCAAGTGGGAAATGGCTCAACCATTTGTTTTTGGGAAGATCACTGGAGTTCTGGCATCCTAGCCGTCGACTTCCCACACTTAGCATCCTTTGCAAAATCAAGACGCATCTCAGTCCAAGATATCATGTATGCACCAGATCTTGACTCTCTGTTTTTCTTCCTCTGTCGGCCCAAGCACTGGATGAAATGCAAGAACTGCAGGACAGATTGGAAACAATTGCATTCGATGAAAATACTGAGGATGTTTGGAAACCTATATGGGGTAACAGCTACAGCTCCAAAGCATTTTATGAACACATCTTCAGCTATGTTCAAGCTCACCCAGTCTTCAAACTAATCTGGAAATCCAGATGCACGCCAAGAATCAAGTTCTTCATCTGGCTGATCCTGGTGGACAGGTTAAACACCAAAACGATGCTTACACGACGGCATATCGGTAACCGGGATGATGATCACTGTGTTATGTGCGATACAGGGGAGGATGAGACTATTGAGCATCTTTTCTTTGACTGCCCGTTTGCGAGACAATGCTGGACAGCTATACACTTTGATTGGGATCTTACAATACCCCTACATGACAGATTCACACAAGCAAGGTTGACCAATGGCCAGCAATTCTTCACGGAGGCTTCAATGATAGCTGCTTGGGAGCTTTGGAAACTTCGTAATGATAGGATTTTTGAAAGGCAGGAGCCCTCTTTTGCGAGATGGTTTAGTAACTTTAAATCTCAATGTAATATCCAATTAGTTAGATTCAAGGCAGACCTGTGGTCAGCCTTTAGCTTTTGGTTAGATGCTTTCAGCTAATCCCCCCTGTAAGTTTCACTAAACTCCTTTCTCTTTCTTTAAAAGTTTTTTGATGCTGTGGGGATCTCCCCCACAGTTTGCGTTTCAAAAAAAAACATGAGGCATGCTAGTAGAACTTTACCGCAAATATTGATCATATACATCATTAGGAATCCCACTAGAATTAATGTTTTGATTAGGTATAGGGGGTGATGTATAAGCACGTGTTCTAATGTAAGCAGACCCATTAACAGCCTCTGGATTTCGGTTAGGGACCACCGAAACAGGAGCTGTGACATGTGGAACAAGCTGCTGTCCAGCCTGAACAACAGAACCGGTTCCATCGGTTTCTGTAACCGGTGAAACCGGTTTCGCCGAGGCTGGCGAAACATGCGCTGGCGGCGGTACCTGTCCTGGATAAAAATTTGTCGGCATACCATACATAGGGTTTTCAGGTGCTTTTCCTGGTGTAGCCGACACACTAGCATGCATATTCTCATATTGCATAGGTGGTAAATTTTGTGTATAAACAGAAGATTCTACCAATTTACCAATATTTTCTAATCTACCCGCAAGTGAGCATACTAATTCTTCAGTATTTGAAAACGCAGCATTAAGCTCTTCATTAGATTTAAGAGCAGAAGTTTCAGGTGGGTGTACCGTTACCGGAGGAATTTTTTCCACCTTCTGATCCTTCATCACGAACGCCGGCATCATGAAGTCTTGAGTTCTTGTCACCTTGCCGTGGCGATCCTTCTTGAGCCCCATCAAGAATTGAGTCTTGAAGAATTCCTAGGCCGCTTCAAACTTCAGGCGTTCCTCCTCGCTGATCTCCTCAATGGAGGGAACAACGATGTTATCCTTGTCAAGATCTGAAATAGATCCCATCTGGCTAGGGCTTGAACAATCGGTTATTAAAACCAAGATTTCCAGATTCCCCAGCGGAGTCGCCAAAAATGTGTTGACGCTTTTTCTGATCAACACACTGAACTTGCGCTAGAACGCGTGAGATCCGCAACGGATCGATCGACTGCAGTAGTCCCAGGCGAAACCGGTAAAACCGGTTTGTAGATCCGGTGAAACCGGTTCTACGGGGGCAGCTACGTAGACCTAAGATCGCCGGCCCGGGAGGGACCCCGTCAGGGCAGGCGCGCCTAGGGTTTCTCTGAGATCGGCAGGCCACTCAGAGCGCCGTAAAACGCCGTAGAGACGAAGAACGAACAGAATTAGGGTTGGAAAAGCTAGGGTTTGGAGATGACAAAGAAGTAAAGATAATAAATGTTTTGATCGATTGGATCTCCCTCAATCGGCCGTGACCCTTCATATTTATAGGGTGGGGAGGTCGTACCCCGCAAGAAAAGTCCTATTACAACTCGGATCTATAAAAGAGTCCAATCCTACTAGGACTCGGGGAAAACCGGTTCCACCGGTTCCCTAAACCGGTTCCACCGGTTTGCCTTGTCGAACAGGCAACAATGCTAAACCGGTTCCACCGGTTTGAGAAATCGGTTCCACCGGTTCTTCCTGCCTTGCTGTCCTTGTGCCAATTTTGATCGCCAACAGGGTCTTGTTTGGACCCAAAACTAGTGTTCGGCTAACTTCTCTTCTCTACATCCTTATCTCTATCTCTTCTCTATCTTTTCTCTTCTCTGCATCTCTATCTCTTATACAACTAAAAAGAACCAAATGTTGTAGATGTTTTTTCGTGCGTCATTTGTCGTCCGCCCCTTCGTCCGACGTTCCCCCAAAAACGTACGTCGACCCTCTGCCCTGCGGCCCACATCCG
>CM014278.1:77384443-77405000 GCA_004135705.1 Alloteropsis semialata
GGAGGCCCGGTGAGGCGGCCAGGCGCGGGGCGCGCGGAGGCCCTTGGCCGCGCCTGGCCGGGGCACGGCAAGCCATTTTTTTTCTTTTCCCCCTTATTTTCTCTGTGAACTCGATACATGACATTGAATGATTGATGATTCGTGTGTTTGTTATTGAGAATGAATGATTGATGATTCACATGTGTAATATGTTTGTGATTGAGAAAAACTTCTCGATTTGGAGAAGCTGCTGGCTCATGGGTGAGCGGCGCCGGCGAGCGGCGACCTTGGATGGCCACTGCGTGCGTGTGGGGCCAGTCGGGCGGGCGTGAGCGCTCTGGTGGGCGATTTATTTTTTTTATTCGAAAAATAACAATAGTCCCGGGTCATAAGCTATCGGGACTAATGTGCCGAACGCTTTAGTCCCGGCTGGATAGTCCCGGTTGGATAACCGGGACTAAATCCAGTTTCCAACCGGGACTATATCCGGTTTCTCTACTAGTGCTTCGCCGATGCTAACGAATCTCGAGGGCGAGATTCATCGTAAGGAGGGTAGGTTTGTAATACCCTAATTTTCTAAAGTTAATCTTTTAACATTTGTTTGATGCATTCATGCTGAATAGTTGCAGTAGGCTTTTATGTTTGCGTTTGTGTGGCCGTAGAATCATCTTGTTGGGCTTAGGCCATTTATGCTTCTCTCTCTCTCGTTCTGTACCCTTCTTCCTTAGTTCTCCCTTTCTAACCTGTCCTGCTCAACTAATGGGCCGAGCCCAGCTTCTGGAAGACATGCCGACGTCGCTATCCAATCCTTCGCCAAGCCGCGCCGTTCTGCACCGGCTCCGCGAAACAGCCGGACGCGCCTCGCCGTTCTCGCCGCTACGTGGGGTTTAACTCAACGCGCCGCCAGCCCCTTTGCACCCTGCTCTATAAAAGCACCCCACAGCCAGGTCGTGCCCTACGCATCCACACGAACCACCTTCCATCGCCTCAGCCGACGCTCTTTCCTCTTCTCGTCCAGTGGGGTAAGTCGCCGCCGCCGCCGCCGCCGTTCTGTTTACCCCATGTGCCGCCCTCCAAGCTATTGTGACATTCGCCGTGATCACGCAGGACGCGAAGGGGAAACCTGCAGTACCAGTCCATCGTCGAGTATCGCCGGGGACAGAACCATTCTTCATCTCGTGAGTTTCTGTCCAAGTTCATTCATCACCTGGATGCCTCACCCTTCTCTCACTCATCTCTGCTGCGATCTGCCTACACCGCAGGACCGTCAGGAAGGAACGCTGCAGCCCTTCGTCGCCACTCCGTCCCAGGAACAGAAGCCCTAATTTTCGCGTTTCAATTTCCCAAGCCATGACCGTTTCTCCATTGCTCTCCTAATCACCCAAGGTGAGATCCCCTCGCCATAAGCTTTCCGTTTTGCTATTCGCCTTTGAATACCTTGCATCGTAGGCCATCCTGTAGTGGTACGGTGATGCCCCAGCCATGCACAGGAGCACTCCTATGCGCGTCACCGTGAGCATCTCAGATGTTTATGTTCTGAAGGTAGAAGAAGAACTTGTGACCCTTAGATCCCTGATCAATGGTCCAGATCAGATGCATCTTATACCCCTTCGTGTGAACCTGGTTCACCGTAGACCGCAGTTCAAATCTTGTTGGACCATAAACTCGTAGACCCTGTCCACATAACAGTAGCTCACCAGTCACCACATCGGCAATTCAGCACCCCACGCCAGCCATTGTTTTCTTCTTTTTCCATTCTAGCCCCTGCTCTTGTGTTTAATTGCAGCGCTTTATTCCTGAGTCATACCAAAACATGCATTCTAGACCTCAAAACCCCTAATAATTTTGGTTTAGACCTAGCTCTTGTACGTAGATGCTTTAGATCATAATCTTCTCATTACTTTGATCTCTCTGATCTGGACAGTGCACAGTACTGTTCATCCTCTGATTAATTCCATTCCCTTTTACGACTAAGTATATACCTTTGGCTAGAAAGCTCATATCTTTGCAACCGTAGATCCGATTTAATTAATTCTTGCGCTCGCTCGTCCGTTGCATTGAGTAGTATGCATTAGGGTGTTTTATTCAGCGCTTTGAGAATATTTGGTGTACTATTTTATTTATTTGTTTATGTGTTTCTTTCCGGTTGATTGTGCGAGTAGACGGTGAGCAGTTCGCCAACTTTCAAGAGCAAGAGTTTGAGATCGTTGACCAAGACCCAGCGGTTGAAGGCAAGTTCCTTGCTCATGTTTATCCCATTTGTTTACTTTAATTAGAGTAGTTTACTTTTCTTGCATGCGGTCTAAATTTGAATCCATGTTAAGGTTTACTAGTTATTCCTTTTACCTTCCTTGAAGCCGATCGAGTCGTGTCTTGGGTAGGTGTATGCTTAGCCTTTCAGTCATGGTTGGGCTGGGTGGTTAATAATAATCTTGACTAATGGAAATATCTGCAACCGGGCTGGTAACTTTTGTAGAAACATGGTGGATAGGGAAATCTGAGCAGGAGGCATGTATGGTGGTGGGAATATGTTTTGGTGGTTTGGGAGTGTGGTAGTACCTGCTTGGATTGGAAGGACCGTTTCATGGACAAGTAACCCGGTTTAACCGCGCAACCACGAGGTCTACATGGTATGGACCTGGTCGAGTAAGTAGTTGTCCCACTGGTGACATTGTCGGTCGGTTAAGTGGCACAAAAGGGGGCATCCGGGGTCACCGACCTGGGCGGGCGAAACCTCAGTGGGTGTTTACTGGTGGGAATCAACGACTTCTGAAAGGCCTTGTAGTGCAACCTTGGCTGAACACTTCAGAAGTGGGATGCGAATGGGGAACACGACTCGTGGGGAAAGTGTGCAACCTCTGCAGAGTGTAAACCTGATAAACCTGATATATCAGCCGTGCTCACGGTCACAAGCAGCTTGGACTTCTTTATGATTAGTAAGGCTTTGGGATGGTTGGTTGGATCGTGGTGTGGTTTGGTACCAGATGGAATCTGGTGTTGGGTCTCGGTGGTTCGGATGGGATCCGAAGTCGTGTTGGTCACGATGTTGGTGGGAATCACATATAGTAAATAGGATGCTTTGTCGTGTCTAGGAAGTTGGCTTAAGTGCGTGTCCAAACCTGTTGTAGCCTTCCTTGTTCATAGCCCCATGTCATATATATTACCCACTTGCAAAGTACATGCCAATGTACTTACCGTTTCCCTTTCAACCCCCGCTATTTCCCCACTCGGTGCCTGCGTCAGATGGAGTAGATGTGGAGTACCAGGAGGATGACGGCTTTGACCCAGATGCTCCGTTCTAGGCTGGCGATCCTTCGGACGATTGCCTGTGGAATAATGGAAGACTCGCTCGCGCTGGACGTCTTCGTGCGTCCTTTTTATTTTTAGACCCACGGGTCCTTTTGTATTAAATTCTATCGTTATTTATTTGGCACTGTAATGGTACACTGATGAAGTCACCCTATGTATGAATAATTGATCCTGGCATACATATGGGAGACATCCGGTTGGTCCTTAAAACCGGGTGTGACAGCTGGTTGTCCGTTGAGTCTGTGAAAAAAATCACGTTGAGTTTTTTTATATATAAAGCATCAAGTTTTATTTTTTTTTATCCCACTCCCACCATTCTCGTCCAACCAGTCAAAATTAAACTCGGATTCAACGGTGACCTGGGACAGATTAGTATTCAAACCGGATCTGTAACAATGTTAAGTTAATATCGTTCGCTACTGAAGTATTCCTTCGGTACCAATCTCAAGGGCTTGGTGCCGTTCCACTCGCCAGCATGCATAGCTTCCAGTCGGCCATGGGGTGTTTAGTTCACCCCCATTTTGCAAAATTTTGCAAAACGCATGTCTCTCAATGTACTTTTTTCTCTCTGTGGCACGCGACCCAATGCAAAAATACCATATAAAACGCTGCATCTAAACACCCCCGAAACTCCCGCCGACAGCTTTGGATAGGCATCGCAGGGGTGTTTAGTTGGTGAAAAAACTTTGCGAAATTTACTGTAGTAATTATAAATCAAAGATTAGAAGGACTAAACATGATCTAATTATAAAACTAATACGCGGATGGACGGAAAATCGCGAGACAAATCTATTAAGCCTAATTAATCGTCATTCGAGATTGTTTACTGTAGCACGACATTGTCTAATCATGACCTAATTAGACTTAATAGATTCGTCTCGCAATTTCACCGGGGGTTATGAATGGGTTTTATCAGTTATCTATATTTAATATTTCTAATTAGTATCCAAACATTCGAATTACTGTAGTGATAAAAAAAAAAGTTGGCCACACTAAACAGGCCTCGTGGGCCCACGAGGCCGGACGGAGTGGATAACTATCTCGTAGTACGGCAGTGGACTGATGGATTGGTGCAGCATGGTAGTACTCAGTAGATTTTTCCAGTTCGCCTTCAGCAGTTCAGCTCCAAGCATGCGTTCAGAAATGTCCCTTTCCTCCCTTCCCGCGGCAGAAACCGCGCGCGGAGGCGAGCGCCCCCCGTCTCCTTATCCAAACCCCATCTCATGTAGCACAGCCCCAGCCCCACTGAGGTCAGGACACTATGAAAGGCAGCCCTGTCGACGTCCGCAAGCTACCACGTCATCTGGCAGTACTGAGCCACTGCCGGTGCCGGCATCATCAGCTTCTCCTACAGATAGTGAGATAGCTCTGCCTTGGCATTCAGCGACAAGTAGTATCTCGAGAGTGGAGATAGATATAGATAGTGCAGTGCAGTGCAGTGCAGGGGAGGTCATCCGTTGTTACTTCATTATTCCAGCAGGCCAAGAATCTGAATCTTGCCACTTTGGCAGCTCCCTAGGATTCGTTGGTTCATGGAGGTGGCCGGAGGAGCTGTTGGTGCGCCGCCGCCGTCGACCCCGCGGCGCGTGGTGGTGGCGGTGGACGAGAGCGAGGAGAGCATGCACGCGCTCTCCTGGTGCCTCTCCAACGTCGTCTCCGCCGCCAAGGCCGCCGCCGCGCCGCCCCCCGCCGTGGTGCTCGTCCACGCCCGCTCACCGCGCCCCTTCTACTACCCCGCCAGCGCCGGTGAGATCCTTCATTCTCCTTCTTCTTCCTCTCTGATCGTGGATTAATCGGTGGCGCATGTATGTGGTTCTCAGGGTACATCCTGACGCAGCAGGTGATGGACAGCATGGACCAGTACATGGCCTCGGCGGCCAACACCGTCGTCACCAAGGCCAAGAGCATCTGCACCGCGTTCCCCAACGTACGTTGCCGGTGATGTTCTGCCACTGATGGATGATTCGTCGTGCGATGTTCTGCAGTAACGACTAATAACGAGAACCAGCTGCTGATGGATATATCATATATGTTTTTGCCACGCGTCGCGACGCAGGTGAGGGTGGAGACGTGCGTGGAGAAGGGCGACCCGCGCGACGTGATCTGCGGCGCGGCGGAGAAGGCCGGCGCCGACATGGTGGTGATGGGCAGCCACGGCTACGGCTTCCTGCAGAGGGCGCTGCTGGGGAGCGTCAGCAACCACTGCGTGCAGAATTGCAAGTGCCCCGTCGTCGTCGTCAAGCGGCCCACCAACGGCAACAACCAGGCTCCCGCGCTTCGGGCCCACTTTTCTTGAGCCGCCCGCCAGCCCAATCGACCGCGGCTCGCCTCGTCGAAACGTGATGTGGGCCGTGGACATAGTTTCCTTTTTGTTCGGAGCTTGTATCTCCCTGTAACCTGTATAGATGGTGTTCTCGGTCTTTGTGAAATATTGTGCATGTCATGTAAATAACGTCTGTATATACTATATATATAGTTGTTTCGAATATGTAGTTTACGAAGGAACATTATTCTGTCCTCCAAAAAAGAGCATATTATTTCGATAATATGTTGAAAAAGAGAACGTATTGAATTTCTCTAACTCAAAGTTTGTAAAATTAAAGGAAAAAGCTATAGCTCACCTGTCAAATCTGAGCTCTCTTCACTCGATTTGTCCACCGTCCATTTTTTTATCTTTATTTTTGGCCCTCCGATCGTTTTGCTCCTCCGCTGCCTTCTCTGTTAGCGTTTACCGACACCGACGAATTTCTCTGTTAGCGTTTTTGTCACTGTTCGAATTTCGGGACTCGCGCCTGTTCATTTCCGTCGTCTTCTCTCTCTAGACCTTTCCCCTTCATTTCTCGTCTCTCTCTCTCTCTCGTTCCCCGACACCGACGAGGCGATTCTAGGGTTCCGGTGCGCGCTAGCCTTTTGGAGCTCGATTTTCCCCGTCGCCTCCTTCGATCTCGTTCTTCGTTTCGTCCTGGTGAGTTTGGTGAGCTCATATCCATGCATTTCCATCGGATTGATTGTTTTCGTCTCGTTTTGTTGCTTTGAAAAGGACGAAATCTTCTAGGGTTCGTCAGGTTCTTTCTAAGATTTCCTTGAATCCCTGTATGATCTGTATGTGTATGATTGATTCATCATAGTTTTGTGTTGTTTCGGTTCGGAATCATTAGGTCTCAGTTCAGTTCCTTTAGATTTTACTGATTTCGTCACGGATTGCTCCATGTAGTTGCTCTACCTTCCGATTTCAGTTAGTCTGTTGTTCGTCATGCGATCTTTGAGAGATCCTAATTTCCATCTTTAATCTTGTGGGATATGGGTACCCCTGGGCCCACTACCGACCGGGTAGCCAGTCGGCCTGGTCCCACGTCTGACAAGGATGTGGGCCGACCCCAGGCCGGCCCACGAGGATCCCCGGCTTGATGGACAAGATTGGAGAAGACTTAGCTCGCAAGACATTTGTCGATATCCTCGGATCCCGCCCGGAGATCATAGAGATTACATTGCAACCGACTCAGATTAGTTTCCTGATTTGAGCCGGACATTAATTAGAGATAACCGACTTGTAAACCCTAGGTTTTCAGCCTATATAAAGCGGCCTAGGTTGACCCTTTCATCCATCTGATTCTACGCTATTCGCCTTCCCCTCCTTGTAACCACAAACAGAGGCAGACCTACCGCTACAGCGAGGTGGAGCGGTCGCCCCAGGTAGGCTGCGCAACTAGGAACCCCTACACCATGATTATATGGCACTGCATCCCAGCAACGGCAAGCGAGCAGGAGGTTTGAGCGAGGTTCCACCTGGGCCTTGCACAGTTGGGCTAGGCAACACTTGGGCCAGCTGCCGGCTGCCTGGCTGCAAGACGTTGCTATTGGCCCAATTGACTTGTCCAGGAAACAATAACTTCCCCCTCCTCCTTTTGAGCTTGTTCTCTTCAGAAATCGTGACCGGAACAGGGCCATGGGAACCTCCAATCCTCCAAACACAAGCTCCCATTAGAGCCAAAACCTAAATGCTATTGATTCTAGTGCCGAACAAGTGGTTCAAGTGCAACAGCAACAAGGAATTGAAGTTGTGACGGTCACAAATAAAGAAGTTGAGAGCATTGCAGAAGTAAAATCGCAGGCTCAAGGTTCAGAACATGAACATGTAGGTGAAGGTAGCCCTATCATTGATTTTTGATCCGGATACACATATTGTTTCAATCAATAATTGATCATTTTTTCTTTGACAGGTTGGTCTTTCTTATTTAGATAATTTGATGTAAGTTAATTTTGTGGGGGCAAAACATATTGGTCACTCTTCTCAGGAGAGGTACTATCATTTTGTTATTGGCTATGCCATTCAGTTACAGAATTACTGTTTCTACTCAAATTTATATGGTCATGTTATGAATATGGTACGCGTATGCAATTTATTTTTACTATCGGCTAAGCTTGTCATTTATCTCCACCCCACCTATATTTTTCGGCTAGGTCCGCCACTGACCACAAACTCGCCATTGTTCTCCGGAGCATTGTTGAACGAAGCAATACAAGACCCCCGAGCACAGGACGTAGGGTATTATACCTCCGGGTAGCCCGAACCTGTATAATCCCTATGTCCCTGTGTTACCTCGAGCTCCCTAGTCCTGCGATTGCCCTTTGCCTACAAATCAACCATCTGGGTACCCCCGGGTGGACTGCCGGACTAAAACTCCGACAGTTGGCGCGCCAGGTAGAGGTGATCGCGGGGTAATACAGCTAGCTCGATGACAGACTCATCTAAAAGCAGATTCCATCTACGTTGGCGTCGACCAGGCCTACGGCGGCGACAGCAACTTCTCGCGGCGTCAGACCGTCCCTGTCTACGTGCCCGTGCGTGTGCATGTGCATGTTGCCGAGTTTTGAGCCAGGGCCCGCCGCCGGCGTCAAGCTACATCATGGATCTGCTGAGTGCCTATCCATCACCGGCGCCTTTTTCTCCATCTATTGATGATTCGACTATAGGGAAGATTCCTTCCTTTTTTGCTTTACGTTACCGATCCAATCTTAGCCATCTATTTTACTCGTAACTTGACAAAGACTATTCTAATCTATGCTTCCTATAATTGTGTATGCAAATTCCATCTGTGATGAGCATGCCCTTGTTAATTATCTCTCCTGTCTCGTTTGCATGCATGCATCTGCAAGTAGTATCTAATAATTTTCTATCTATTTCCTATCTTGTCTACTTGCATGAACATCGGCGGATGACCGTGTACTTGGAGGAGTACCTGCCCAGGTACCGGTGGCGGAGCAGTCCTGAAACGAAGCCTGCGCCGCACGACTCAATCCGGCTGGAAAATCACCGACCCCAGACCCGGGTGTATGGATGGAAGGATCGCCGACTTCTAAACGAGCCTGCTGCCAGATGCCGAAAACTCCGCTAAGTACCTGACCTCTTATTTCATGCTTTCCCCCGACTTCCTCGCTGATGCTCGGGGACTGGGACCTGTTTCCCTTTTCTTCAACACGGCGCGCTGCTTCAGCGTTCGGGAGAGTCCCTGCTGACTCTGACTTCCGAGTCCCTGCCCGACCCTATGTCTCTCTAGTAATTCCTGGGTTAACCCGTGCGGTTCAAGTCCCTGATCGTGAAACCTTGAGTTCCGTACTCGTCCCGCGTGCCGCCTACACCTAAGTCTCCCCATTGAGCAGTGTAGTCTGTGGTAAGCCATCCTCTCCATGAGCAGTGGTTAGCGGTAAAAGGTGCTTAGCGACAGAAGGCAGGGGCCGCACGGCGTCCTACTCAGTATTTTTGCTAGAGGGGAGGGGTTTCACACATATGCACAATGAATTCAGAGACCTGTTTCTGTTACGACCTTACGACAAACATTATTTATCATTCAGATTATTGAATATTATGCTACATAATATTTGCACTGTCTTCGTACAGCTCAGGCATTATTTGGTGTACTTCGACCGACTCGGCCAGCTCCCAAGTTCGGGGCTGGCGCGGGCCGACCACTCGGCGCGTCTTCTACCACTCGGCCGACCTCCCAGCTCGGGGGCTGGGTGTGGGAGGTGACTGGGCGGTTGCTCGGCTCCCAGGTTCGGGGGCTGAGTGCCACANGCAAATTCCATCTGTGATGAGCATGCCCTTGTTAATTATCTCTCCTGTCTCGTTTGCATGCATGCATCTGCAAGTAGTATCTAATAATTTTCTATCTATTTCCTATCTTGTCTACTTGCATGAACATCGGCGGATGACCGTGTACTTGGAGGAGTACCTGCCCAGGTACCGGTGGCGGAGCAGTCCTGAACCGAAGCCTGCGCCGCACGACTCAAGCCGGCTGGAAAATCACCGACCCCCAAACCCGGGTGTATGGATGGAAGGATCGCCGACTTCTAAACGAGCCTGCTGCCAGACGCTGGAAACTCCGCTAAGTACCTGACCTCTTATTTTACGACCTCTTGGTCATCGCGAACCTACCCTTCGTGCTTTCCTCTGACTCCCTCGTCGATGCTCGGGAACTGGGACCTGTTTCCCTTTTCTTCAACACGGCGCGCTGCTTCAGCGTTCGGGAGAGTCCCTGCTGACTCTGACTTCCGAGTCCCTGCCCAACCCTATGTCTCTCTAGTAATTCCTGGGTTAACCCGTGCGGTTCAAGTCCCTGATCGTGAAACCTTGAGTTCCGTACTCGTCCCGCGTGCCGCCTACACCTAAGTCTCCCCATTGAGCAGTGTAGTCTGTGGTAAGCCATCCTCTCCATGAGCAGTGGTTAGCGGTAAAAGGTGCTTAGCGACAGAAGGCAGGGGCCGCACGGCGTCCTACTCAGTATTTTTGCTAGAGGGGAGGGGTTTCACACATATGCACAATGAATTCAGAGACCTGTTTCTGTTACGACCTTACGACAAACATTATTTATCATTCAGATTATTGAATATTATGCTACATAATATTTGCACTGTCTTCGTACAGCTCAGGCATTATTTGGTGTACTTCGACCGACTCGGCCAGCTCCCAAGTTCGGGGCTAGCGCGGGCCGACCACTCGGCGCGTCTTCTACCACCCGGCCGACCTCCCAGCTCGGGGGCTGGGTGTGGGAGGCGACTCGGCGGCTTGCTCGGCTCCCAGGTTCGGGGGCTGAGCGCCACAGACGACTCGGCAGTTCGCCCGGCTCCCAAGCTCGGAGTCTGAGCACCCCAGACGACGACTCGGCGTGCTTCCTGTCGTCCAGCCGACCTCTTTGGCTCGGGACAGGAGGCAACTCGACGACTTCGTATGGCGGGTCCCCGTGACTCGGCCAGCCCCCACACTCGGGGACTGGGCACTACGACTTCAGACGGCGGGTCTCCGCGACTCGGCCAGCCCCGACGCTCGGGGACTCGGAGCTACGACTATGGTCAATGGGTCTCCGCGACTCGGCCAGCCCCGACGCTCGGGGACTCGGCGCTACGACTCCGGTCAATGGGTCTCCGTGACTCGGCCAGCCCCGATGCTCGGGGACTCGGCGCTACGACTCCAGTCAGCGGGTCTCCGTGACTCGGCCGGCCCTCATGCTCGGGGACTGGGCGCCACGATTTTGGGACAAGCTCCTCTCTTCGGGGCGCCAGACCGCCCTATCTTCTAGGCGGCCTGTCTGCCTCGAAGCTCGGATGATTCTTCTTTTGACCATTGGCCCGATTCTACTAATCGACCCAATGCTCGGGGACTACTCCATACGGAGAGCTCCTTGCGTCGCTCTCCATATGCCCCATCAGGATGTGTCACTTTTCTTAAAGTGGTGCAGTTCCTCATGGTGTAAGAGTCGGCTACAACTCGGCACTACGCCACTCGGGGTTCCACCCCGGGGTCTGATAGGATCATCCCCGATGATTCCTTTTCTTTTTGAGCACCGCCCACCCTTGTGTCGGCCTGCCGACCAAGATGCTTCAGCCGACTACGGAGGCTTCGCTTCTTCATCAGCACTCCGACACGCGCCTGCACGTTGCTCGGGGACTTGTGGGATATGGGTACCCCTGGGCCCACTACCGACCGGGTAGACAGTCGGCCTGGGCCAACATCTGACGGTGATGTGGGCCGACCCCAGGCCGGCCCACGAGGACCTCCCGACTTGATGGTCAAGATTGATGAAGACTTAGCTTGCAAGGCACGCCGACTCAGATTAGTTTCCTTATTGTAGCCAAACAGAAATAGGAAACCGACTTGTAAACCCTAGGTCGTCGGCCTATATAAGGTGGCCTAGGGCAACCCCCAGAGGGCATCTCATCTAAGGCCTCATCGAATACTCTCCTCCTCCTTGTAACCACAAACTCGCCGTTGTTCTCCGGAACCTCACCGAATGAAGCAATACAAGACCCCCGAGCACAGGACGTAGGGTATTATACCTCCGGGTAGCCCGAACCTGTATAATCCCTGTGTCCCTGTGTTACCTCGAGCTCCCTAATCCTGCAATTGCCCTTTGCCTACAAATCAACCATCTGGGTACCCCCGGGTGGACTGCCGGACTAGAACTCCGACAAATCTCTTGTTGATTTTTAATTTTCCATCAGTATTCTGAGATTGGATTAGTTCTGATTGATGTGTGGATGGTGTTTTCATTGGTTTTGTCCCCTACTTGATGGTGATGCATCGTACATAGGTTTATTCTGTCATTTTGTCTACTGCTTCCTAGAAATTTTTTGCACCTTCATATGACCATGTTGTTTAAGATTTTATTTACCTCATCAGATCTGTATCCTTTTTTTTGGGGGGGCTTTTTGGATGATCTGCTACTCTCTAGCTGTTGCTGCGGATCC
Organism: Alloteropsis semialata; assembly: GCA_004135705.1. NCBI lineage: Eukaryota > Viridiplantae > Streptophyta > Magnoliopsida > Poales > Poaceae > Alloteropsis > Alloteropsis semialata. The sequence continues at coordinate 77,396,477 of CM014278.1, forward strand.
TCTGATGGTAGTAACATCATGTATTTGTAGTTTGTGCCTCTATGGTACAGTTGGACTCACTAAAAATTGGTTGTTTCCTGTGTTGTTTTGTCTGTCTTCAGAGGCTTTTCTTTTGTCATCTGTTATCATTTGGGTATGATGAGAACCTATCATGGGTTTTCAAACTTTTATTGCTTGATTACACTAAACAATGACAATGGGTGTGCTAGTTTATTTGTTTCCTTTTTTACAATTTAAGCCTATTTGGTTTTATTGTTTGCAGCTGCAATTGTGTTGCTTTCACCGATTGAACTAATCTTTACGATTATGCTATGCTAACATATATATTGTACTAGTGTTCAGAACACATCCCAGTTTAGCTGATGCTCTCTGCTAGATGGTATGCTGTTTTACTTATTCAAAATAGAATATTCGTAGTTAACTGCCTTCACTAGTTTTTGTGTCTTCTTTTAATTTTAATTTCCTGGTATGTTTATTTACTTTACTTCAACTTTTTTCTGTTATAAACCTATGTGGTTTTGTCAGTCTGATAATGTGGCTAGCTTATTTTTGCGTATTCAGAAAAGTTGCTGCTTTACTTGAGCCCTTTTGTCTCTGTTTTTTATTGTTGATATACCAGCCCCTCATTTTTGCAGTGTGTGCTTGCCATTCTCAAAGCTGCCTTTTTAAAATTGTAATCAATTTGTTGATATGTTGATTGCCTGTAATCCCAACAATTTTTTTGATAAATATTATTACTTGAGTGGCAAACATTTTTAGAGAACTATATAGGTGTAAAGCCGATTGGATTTTTCATCTCAGTAATTTGTAGGTTTGTGATGTAGATTACTTAAATAGCATGGATATCATCAAATAGATTGTTTCAGTATCAGTAGTTTTTGTATTACTTGCTTTTAATTTGTATTTTCTACTGCGACATTTCTTCCCCCCACCCCCCCGGACCCCTCTCCGATTTTTAAAACCTAATTCCTCCTGTTTATGACTGTAAATACAATAGACTAGGACTGATTTTATAGTGAAAAATTACTGTCATTTTGGTGTTTCTTAATTGTAATAAAATATAAGAAAGTTGTATCTCCAGATTCAGCATTTACATCTTTATGGTTTCTTTTTTGATCCAAGTTTTTTATAAATTGTTGCAGATGTTTTGAACATTTCTCATTTTCAATAGTAATATTGTCTTTGATGATCTGTGTTTGCATTTATTTGTCTTTCCTAGATGGCGAGAAAGTCGTACACTGATTTCGTTGATGTTGAAAGTTCTGAAGAATCTTTAAATGATGAGGAAATGTTTGCTCATGACGAGGATTTAGCTAGTGATGATTTACATCAATCCGAGGTTCACAATAGTTTTCTGTCTCTTTCTATTCAATGTATTCTTTTTTAGTGTTATATATTTACACTGTTTTTATTATTATCAGATTAATTCTTCAGAAGATCTTGAACGCATCAAACTTGCTGCTTATAAAGAGGTTTTGAAGGATGTAAGTCTTCTTTTTTTATTATTTCTTATATCTAATTTTATTATGTTCATTTTTTTGTTTTTTATTATTTATTTTATATTTGCAGTATGCTGAGATTAAGATGTTGAAAAGGAAGCTTGCCATGACTCTAAACAATCAGGTATATTTCTTTTTATTTTTTTTCCTTAATTTGTTTTATTTTTCAATTATTTTGTCATTGTTGCAATTATTTTTTTATTTTTTTGTTTAGGAGCACAAGATAAACTTAATCAGTACCAAAACAAAGGATGCCTTCACTCGTTTTTCTGTCAGTAATTTTTCTGGTGTCATTGATGCTTTGCTACCAGAACAGAGACAGGTTATTGAACAGTATGGCTTAGGTCCTTTGCTTGAGTTTGACAAGTGTGTTGTTCCTAATAAGTTTGTCCAATGGATTGCTCATCGTGTCAATTTCCGATCTTCTGATATTGTTATCGATGGCAAGGTCATATCTCTTACTAGAGAACCAGTACATCTTGTATTGGGTCTTCCTCTTGGTGACAAGCCTTTCCCATCTGATCATTCTGAAGGAAAAGCTATTATGTTAGCTAAGTTTCATAGAAATTCAATTTCATCTGTCAACTTCTTTGTTGATTTGATAGTGAAGCAAAAAGTGAAGTTAGATGAAGAGTTGATCATTGCCTTCATACTAGTCTCCATGACTAGTTTCCTGTGCTCCAATTCTTCATTGGTTCCTAGTTATCGCTATATGGGATTATTTCAGGACCTGTCTAACCTTAGAGACTATGATTGGTGTGGTTTTATTTTGGAATGGTTATTGAATGGTGTGAAATATTTCAATAAAAGCAAATCTTCAAGAAATTCTGATGGTGGCACCCTACGTGGATGCTGGTACTATCTAGCTGTAAGTTTTCCAGTCTTTCATTGTTTTTATATATGCATTATGTCTTTTTTAAATTTTATTATATTAATATTGTTGTTTTTTTCTTTTTTTTGTAGGTCATGTATCTTGATTTTGTTGATTTTGGTGCTCGCCGAGTATCAGATTCTATTCCCCGTATATCTGTTTGGAAATGTGGTATGATTAGGACATATTCTGAATATGACTTGAAAACAAATGGATCCTATGGTTATCACCCTTTATTGGATTTGTCTCAGACATGTTATTCCAAGGTTGTTTCATGTTTTTCTGTTTATGATCTTCTTTGTATATGTTTCTTTTTTCTTATTTTTCTTATGTCTAATTTTTTTTTGTTGTCATTTAGGATTTGAGGTTTCTGCTCAATCCATATTCATATACTTTGGAGGCTGACTATTATGACAAACTTGATAAGTGTGCTGGCTGCAAACTTCCTGATTCAGTGAAGACTGATATTTCCAATCTCCTTCGAAAATTTTCATTTAACTGTGGTCTCAGTGTTAACTTGGATGTCAATTCTATTGGGTCTATGGGAGATGAACTGAAAAACACCTTTTGCAAGCTCTTGAAACATGCATACTCTATTGATTGTCATACTCAGGATCTTGTTTTGGATCTTATGACGCTTTTGTCTAATACTTTTCCTTATGATGATAGTGTTTATCCTTCTGGTCAACAACAGAACCATCACAATGTTTCTTCTCCCAATAATGTTGATGATGATGAGGAAAACAAATCTCATTATCCTAATATGATAAACCTTGGTACTTCTCTACCATTTTCTTTTATTTGTTTTAATTCTTTGTTTTAGTATATTTGGTTATATATGGTTTTTTTATACCTACACTTTCAATTAAATTGTAATTGAATTACAGTTATTTGTTTGTTGTAATATTCTCCCAAATTTCTTATATAAATTTCTGTCGTATCTTAATCATTTGTTATTAGTTCTATTTGTTATGTTTATATTTTATTTTATTTATTCTTTTTTTAGATTCCCCATCCAGACTTGATGTTAACTGTTCTCAGTATGAGCTGCACAAGGCAAATGAATTATCTAACAAAGCTACAACTCCATGTCCTATTAAGGTTCAAACTTGTTTCTAATTTTTTTTACTAATTTTCTTTTCAAGCTTAGATTTTAAAAATATTTTTTAGGTTCCCAAATCACCTTCTTTCAGTTCTGAAACTGCTAATGATGACTTCAAAAATATTACTGATTTGCCTGTTCCCAATTTGCAACATTCTGCCTCAAGATGTGCATCTGTTACGGTAATTTTTAACAATTTTCTCTTTTTATTTTTATAATACCTTCTGCTTAATTTTTTATAGTCTTTTTTTGTTTTGTTTTAGTTCACAAATGACACTGTTGCTCGAGTTATGCAGAAGTTGAATAAAAACAGTATGTTTTTTCTTCTGCTACCTATTATATATTGCATTTTTTCTACTGTACTATCTCTATATTTCAATTTTTTAATTCTTTTTGTTATTTTTCTTTTAGATGTGATGACCCCATCTCAGAATAAGTCTGTTCCTTCGAAATTTGCTATGCCTCCTTCTGGATATCCTCCAAATCGTAAGCCTTAATGTTATTTATTTTCATTGCTATATTATTCATCTTTTCTGTAAATAGTATTAACATATTTTCTTTTGGTTGTTTCAGATTTTTCTGCTCGTTCTCTTAGCAGTCAATTTGATTCTAAACAAAGATCTACACCCTCTAATGGCAAATGCAACCCATCTGCTCCTGTTGTTCACTTGACCTCTGAACCATCTTCTAGTGCAAAGAAATCTAGGAAGTCTGTTTCATTTTCTTCAATTGGTCGTACCTCAAACAATGCTATTCTTGTTGAAGACACTAAAAGTTATGTTCCTGACTCTGTTTCTCCTTCTCCTATACCTGGGATGTCTAGATTTAATTCTCAGCAGGTTTGTTTTTTCAAATTTTAAATTTGTTGTTTCATTCGTTTTAAACATTTTATGTCAGTTTCTTTTATGTTTTTGTGCAGTTCTTTGATGATAAATAAAATCTTTCTCCTACATTCTCTCAAAGGGTAATTTATTTTTTTTTATTAATTTGCTTTGTATGTTAGCTTCTTGCTATGTTTTTTTTCTCTATTCATTGTTTTCATGTTTATTGCAGACTCCTATTATCATGCAAACATTGGAGTTTACACCTCATTCGGCTGTGAGAAGATCCACTCCTACTGCAAATCCATTGAAAGATTCATCTTCTACCTTGAATTCTCAACATTCTTCTAAGCAGTCTCCTCTGTTTGTGAAAGTATGAATGCCTTATAACTTTTAAAAATTTTCAGTTAGTTTTTTCTTTTTTTAATTTATTATTTCTTTCTTTCCAGGTGTCTAAGGATGTTGAATTCATTGCTGAAAAGACTCTTGCAGATAGTGTTCGAGCTATGACTCAGAAATCAGAAGAATTGTACAACAAACAGTTGCAATCAACCGATGACATGAATTCAACTCCTCAGAAATTGAAACCTGTAGCTTTGGGTTCTCATAATTTCAATTCTCAAAGTTCTCAGCCTTTTGCACTAGGTCGTAGAGACTCATCAACTGGTGGCAAACTGCCTATCCATGGTCCTAGACGAATGGCTATACCTGCTCCACCATACCGTGCTGATTATGTTCCATTACCTGTTTCTTCAAAATTGCATGTTTCTAAGTCTGCAAATGAATATTACAAGATTATCTGCAAGCTTGCTTCATCTCAATATCAGGGGTTAGTTTTAATATTAATTTGTTTCTTCTGTTCTTCAGTTTACTTTTAGTTCTTTACTGGCTTTTGATATTTAACTACTATTTCTTCTCTTCATTTTTCAGTGAGGATGCTGTTAACCTATCTGGTGTTCGATGTACTTTCTGGGCTTTTGGAGAATCTCTCAAACCTCTTGGTGTTTTCAAGTCTTTTGTTGTATCAGTGTTCTGTTACAGTCTTTTTCTGAAGCCTAATGGACATCCTGATGTCCCAAAATGACATTATTTTTCCCTAACATTTTTGTAAGTTGTCTATCAAGTTTTCATTCATTTTTTATTTTTTTCATCTTTCATATTTTTCATGTTGATTGTCCCCATGTTTCTAACAGGACAATCTCTTAAAAGATTTCGATGAAGCAGACGAAGATGTTCTTGGCCATGCATTCAGGAGGTCTTCAAAGGCTCGTCCACTCAATCGGTCTAACATGGTATAGTTTGGTATTTAGTGCCTTTTAATTTTTTTTCGTACTCTTCTGGTTCTTTTTCAAAAGTTTTGTTTTTTTACTTTCATTCTAAAGTAATTTTTTTCTAGTTGTTTTTCCCAACATTCTTTCAAGATCACTGGTTTGTGTTTGCTGTTGATATTAAAGACCGCAAGTATGTCATCCTTGACTCTGTTTTCAAGAAGGACCATGAGTATCAAGAGTTTGTTTGTGACAGGATGATTGGTCTCTTTCATTGAAATTATTTCTTTTGTCTATTATCTCTTGAAAATTCTCTTTTGTCTTATTTACCTTTAATACTTTGCGGCGTCTTTCTTTTGAGTACCACTGGGACAAGTTTGTCAAGCTTGACATGGGTTTTGATGATTATGAGTTTATATATCCAGTTGTGCCAGAGCAACCTCTTGATAACACGTGAGTATATGTTATGTTTCTTTTCGTGTGTCATCTTTTCAATGCTTTTTTAATAATTATTTTTCTTTTCTGTTGTAGCACTGATTCTGGAATATATGTCATGATGTTTCTTGAACACTGGCTCTCACCAAGGACTTTGCTCACTTCTGTTTTCAAGCCTTCTGATATTCCCCAGCTGCGTGTCAAGATTGCGAATGATTTAATGTTTCATTCCAAGAATTCTGGCATGAAAAGCCTTGTACTCAACTACAATCGCCAGGTTATTTCTTTACACTTTAATCCAGTCATTTTTACAGTATGTTTTCACTATAATTTCAATGATTTCAATATGTAATATCATTATTCTTTCAGTTTTATTTTCTTTTTGTTCTCTTAATCTAATTTTGTCTATCTATATGCTTGTATTATAATTACTTTTATTATTTATGTAGGATATTTAGACCAGTTTTGGTACTTCGAAAGCTTCTTTGTCTCCTCGCTGTCAAGATGCATAAACAGTTGAAAAGATGCTGTTTGTTGCTACGTTTATAATTGTCTCAAAATATGTAATAGGGTACATATATTCTTAGATGTTTGGATCTCAAAACTTTATGAACTCATCACTGCCTTTGTTAATGACATATGGTTACATATATAAATATTTTTCAGCACTCTCCTTGCACATTTCTCTTCTTTGCCATATTTGCTTTGTCTTCTCTTCGTCTCTCTTCTTGTATTTTCACTCCTTCTCTTCATTTCCTTGTTGTCCTCTCTTTAACTTCTTCTTGCTCTTTGACTGTGGGCCTGCAAATATGTTTAAGACTTTGTTAGTTTCTTTCCATAATATTTATCTTTTTTTAATGGTAAAGTCTTACTTGAGTTATTTGCATTCTTGTTTTTTCCTCTCTTAGCTTGAGCCTTTGCCATTTTCATCCTCTCTTTTTCCACTAGTGGCATCAGTCTTTTTGGGTTTTTTGGACTTCCGTTTTGTTGAATTCTGCCTGGGTCACCAATTTGTACAATCTCCAGTGGATATTGTGTACTTGTTGATTGAGTATCATTTGTAGCCCTATCCTCAGTTGCTATTGTTGATTGTGAAATATCTCCTTCCTTGAGCAGTAGCTCAACTTGTTTCTCAAGCTTTTTCATCTCTTCAGCCAGGTATTGTGTAGCCTTTTCTGATTTTGCTGCATTGTTTGTCAATATAGCTGCCTGCCTTGATAACATGTTGAACCTGAGCAATTCATGTGTTTTACTTGTATCTTCCCTGATAGGCATCTGGATTTTCCTGTCTTTCTTTCTCCACCGGTCGATGAAATATTTCTCAGGTATTTCCTCCATTTCTTCTTCCACAATCACTTTCAGTATGTGTGTGCACAATATGCCATCTTTGTTGAATTTACCACAGATGCAGCTGAATTCTTCTTTTCCTTTTGTCAAATCTGTTATGACAATGTACTTTCTGATTCTTTCACGTTTGTTTATTTGATTTGATTTGTACCATACTTCAAACACTTTCCCTGTTGTTGTCTCCTTGTATTTGTAGTTTTCTGTTTGTTTTAGCTGCTTCATGAATCTCAAGTAAATATTCCTATTGTATAGGTCCATTGCTTGCTTCTCTATCATGTATCCATAATACAATTCTTTCGGTTGTTTTTGCTTGCTCTGATTGTCTTCTATCTCCTCTCTATTCTTGATAATTCTTTGGTACTCTCGCAGGAAGCTGACTATGCTATATATTGGGCCGACATTATCTTTGAACCTTGCATTGGTTCCTTCACTCCTGCCTGTGCTCTGAATGAATGGAAAGAAGTCATTTTTGTAATATACTGGTATGAAGCGCTTTCTCATCTCCCACATCTTTGTGAAGTACTTGTTTTTCTCTAGCTTGAAATCAGAAATCATTTTCTTCCACAGTGTTTCAAACTCTTCTTCAGTCAAAGAGAAGTTGACAGTGTCCTCAAACATTTCCGGTAAGCCTTTATTTGCTGCAAAACACTTCAAATTCTTGTTGTAGCATTTTGATTTGATGTGAAAAAAGCAGTTGTTGTGCCTGCTGTTGGGGAACACTTGTTCAATTGCTGCTCGCATTGCCTTGTCTTGATCTGTTATGATAGATTTTGGATGCTTACCACCCATTGAGTCTACAAACATCTCAAACACCCATTTGAATGTTTCTGTTGTTTCATCTGACAGGAATGCATATGCAAAGAGGCAAGTTTGACCATGACCTGTTATTCCAACAAAAGGTACGAATGGAAGGTTGTATCGGTTTGTCATGTAAGTGGTGTCAAAGCTCACACAGTCCCCATACTCAGCATACCATTTTAGTGATGTGCCTTCTCTCCAGAAAATATTTCTAACTTTCATTTCATTGTCAACCTAGAATCTGTAGTAAAATGTTGGATCTTCTCTTTTCCTTCTTATGAAGTAGTCCATTGCTTGTGTCATGTCATTTCCAGTGACCTCCCTGTTTATTTTTGTTCTTAGGTTCTGCACATCTTTTGTCTTGTATGGCAACGCAGTCAAGC
>CM014278.1:77407164-77458989 GCA_004135705.1 Alloteropsis semialata
GCGATGATGATATTGAACCTCCAACGAACAAGAAGGAATTGCAGAGTTTGATTGGAAAGATTAATTTTCTGAGGAGGTTTATATCAAATTTGTCGGTCCGATTGGAGGCATTTACTCCTTTGCTGAAATTGAAAAATGAAGAAGAATTGGTTTGGGAGCCTAAGCATCAAAAGGCATTGGATGAGATCAAGCAATATTTAGCATATCCGCCAGTTCTTATTCCACCACAGAAAGGTAAGCCGTACAAACTTTATTTATCGGCTTTTGATCATGCAATCGGCTCTGTCTTGATTCAAGAGGTTGATGGGAAAGAACGAGTTATATTCTATTTAAGCCGAAGATTGCTAGATCCTGAAACTCGGTACTCATATGTGGAGAAGCTTTGCCTTTGTTTATATTTTTCTGTACAAAATTAAGGCATTATTTGCTATCGGCCGAGTGTACTGTGATCTGTAGAGAGGATGTGATCAAGTATATGTTATCAATGCCAATCATGAAAGGAAGAATTGGCAAATGGGTTTTTGCTTTGACAGAATTTGATCTCAGATATGAATCGGCCAAAGCGGTAAAAGGGCAAGTAATGGCTGATTTGGTTGCTGATCATTGTGGAGCTAACACTAATGATGTTGAGCAAAACATCGTAAAGCTTGGTCCGATGGAAAAGGCCAATGTGGTTGACGCGGTTCCTTGGACTATATTCTTCGATGGTTCTTCATGTAATGAAGGTTGCGGAATCGGTCTGGTTATTATTTCGCCTCGGGGGGCAAAATTTGAATTTGCTTTTCCAATTGAGAAGTGCACAAATAATCAGGCAGAATATGAGGCACTGATGAGAGGTCTCCAGATTCTTAAAGATATCGGAGCTCAGTTTGTTGAAGTATTTGGAGATTCTTTATTGATTATCAATCAGTTACTCGGCAAATATGATTGCAAGATGGATGCTTTGTTATCTTATTTTGAAAAATGCCGAGATTTGATTAGCCAGTTCGCATTGGTGACCCTTGAGCATGTTCCAAGACATCATAATGAAGAAGCAAATCGGCTGGCGCAAAAAGCATCTGGCTATCGGCCTACGTCTGATGTAATGGTACAGGAGATACCAGAAGGAGATTGGAGGAAAGAAATTGTTGAATATTTGAAGGATCCTACTGTCAAGACTTCTAGAAAAGTACGCTATAAATCGATCAGACATGTCTTGATTGAGGGAGTGCTTTATTTTCGCTCGATTGATGGAGTCTTGTTGAGATGTATCGGACCTGAAGAAGCCAAAGTTTTGATGGGAGAAATTCATGAGGGTGTCTGCGGGGCTCATCAATCGGCGTTCAAGATGAAGTGGATGATAAGAAAGAATGGGTATTATTGGCCGACGATTCTAGAAGATTGTTTTGAATATTATAAAGGATGCCAAGAGTGTCAAAGATATGGAAACATTCAAAGGGCTCCAGCATCGGCCATGAACCCTGTTATCAAGCCATGGCCGTTTAGAGGATGGGGAATTGACTTGATCGGCCAAATTTTTCCACATTCAAGTAAGGGGCATAAATTCATATTAGCAGCAACAGATTATTTCACCAAGTGGGTTGAAGCTATTCCTTTGAGGGAGGTGAAGACGCAGAATGTTGTTGAATTCGTTAGAGAACACATTATTTACCGATTTGGGATTCCACAGACGATCACAACAGATCAAGGTACGATGTTTACATCGGACGAGTTCAAAAATTTTGCTGCTGATATGGGTATCAAGCTTCTTAATTCATCACCATATTATGCACAAGCCAATGGTCAAGCTGAAGCATCCAATAAAAGTTTGATCAAGTTGATTGATAGAAAGATTGAAGAGTATCCAAGAAAATGGCATATTGTGCTTCCTGAAGCTCTATGGGCCTATCGAATGGCTTGTCATGGATCGATCAAGGTTTCTCCGTATGAATTGGTTTATGGACATGAAGCCGTTCTTCCATGGGAAATTCGTACTGGATCAAGACGTATCGAGCTTCAGGATAAATTGAAGGCCGGCGAATACATGGAGCTCATGAATAGTGAGTCTGATGACTTGGCTGTTCGTCGGCTGCGCGCTCTTGAAAATATTGAGGCTAATAAGCTCAGAGTGGCGAGGCATTATGATAAGAAAGTGAAAGGGAAAGAGTTTAAGGAGGGCGATCTTGTCTGGAAGGTTATTCTGCCAATTGGTTCTAAAGATCCCAAGTACGGCAAGTGGTCACCGAACTGGGAGGGACCTTATCAAGTCGTCCGATGTGTTCCTGGGAATGCTTATATTCTGCGAACGCTTGAAGGAGAAATGTTTCCTAAAGCATTGAACGGAAAATATTTGAAGAAGTACTACCCTAGCATTTGGGTAAACTCATAAGAGCCGATGCTATGCGTCAGGCTTGAAAGCCGATGGAAAATCGCCTCAAGAACAAAAATAAGAGCCGATGCGATATGCATCGCCTTAAGGGCTATATACAAACAGAAAAAATACATTACATTATCAAGCCGTTCGATGACGGATCAGGCTGTTTGAAAAGGGATTGCATATATATTCATATATTTCTCATACAGAGGGATTTTAGAAGATAAAAGGATCTAGTAGGCGCCGATTATCTTTGTTCATCATTGCCAGAACTAGATTGAAAGAAGGAAGGGCAAAAGGAAGCGCAAGTTTGAGGAGATATCTTCCTTGAGTCGAAGAAATCCACCCCGGATGCAGTCCCTTGAAGAGCGCGCCGGTGGACGCTCTGCCCTAGCCTGTAAAGGGCACTCTATTACACCCCTCTGAAAAACCTTCCCTTTGGTGAACCATGAGAGGAACTTCACGAGGATTCTTCTAGCGGAAGTTCCACCTGGATTCACTGCGGGATCAGAAAAGGGGGGGAGTGCCCTATACTTCTTCACGAGAATTCTTCTAGCAGAAGAGGAGAAGGGAGTTGAATCCTACATCAAACAGAAGGAGTTTGTGCTCTGCCATGAATATTAGATGTGCCATGGCTAAGGGATGGTGGAAGAAGAAGGCTTGAGGTGGTCATTTATAGCCGGCGGTCGATGAATGCGTTAGAGGAGGAATGGAATCCAGGGGACGCTCGTGGAAACCGTCCAAATAAAGAACAGTATTCTCATGGAAATGCGGCATTGACTCAGGGCTGCTGTAATTAAAGGAGGGGCGTCTTTTGAGGAGCTGCATTGAAAAGTCATATCAACTGGGTCAGAAGACGTATGGATACCCATGAGGTAAATGTAGGGATCCATATCTGTTCGTTGTCAGAGGTTATTGCTCGGGAGAAAGATCGGGGAGCCGTGCAGTGCAGGGATGGAAAGTTTCGGCACGAAAATCGGTGAAGGAGTTATGATGACAGATACGAATTTTGGAACAAAATGATATTTTATTCCAAAATTGGGGGGCATGTGTTGACACCAGATTTTCGCACCTGACATACAGAGTCAGATGGTGACGTGAGACTGTGCGGTGGACCCATTGACTGGTCGAAGCCAAAGGCGACAGAGAAGGAAGCCGATGCCATAGAGGAGTCCGATGAAGCGGAGTCCGATCCGATGACGAATACAGGGAGGAAAGACGTGTCGGCTAAGAGGGAAGCGTGTCAGATCCGGGGACTATTTCCTTTTCAGAAGGCGTATGAGAGTCCCATTGTATCTTAAGATTAGTTTGCTTTATTTAGTTAGTCTGGTCCGATCAGGACTCTCCATGACCAGGGTATAAATATGAACCCTCGTCCATTGTAAAGAACAATTCACACAATTCAATACAACCCGGCTTTACGCCAAAACCCTAGTAGTAGTTACCGACGAAGCTCATTGGTGGACGGGCTGCATCAGTTCTGATCTCCGGCTTACCAGTAAGTTAGTCAATTTATCGAACTAATATAGGCTTTGAATTGAGGCGCATCGCCCTTTCTCGTTTATATTGTTCAACCGATTTATCTCTGGATAATCAAGATTGATATAGATTCCCTACGTCGGAGCTAGATCAATATTGATTATTCAACAGATTATCGTTATCGGACTATACTTTAAGCCTAGATTCCCTACGTCGGAGCTAGGTATCAAGATTAGTCTAGATTCCCTACGTCGGAGCTAGAATAATCTTGGTTACTAAAGATAGTCTTTGCGGTTTGTTGGAGTCGCTAGATTGGTTTAGATCTACGCCATGTGAATCAATTCTACTTCTTCAACGGCTTTGAGCATATGTCTTGGTCCGATTTAAGCAATATTTATCTTACAGCATCGTTCTATGTCCGATCTTGCTTTGTGGTATAATCTGGTTGTTCTTTGAGTATTGCATTGGTGTAGATTCCCTACGTCGGAGCTGGATCTTTGTAATACGCTTAGATTAATCTTTGACTGTCATGTTGGTCTAGATTCCCTACGTCGGAGCTAGGTTCATCTTGATTAGTTAAAGGAAGCTTTGGTTATGCCTTATTGCTATTTGAATGTTAAGTGTGATGTAGATTCCCTACGTCGGAGCTGGATCCTGCTTAATTGTTCAGTAGCATATCTTAGAATCAGAACGTATCTGTTAATGTTTTATCTGCTTATGTTGCTTAATCTGATCAACACCTGTGCGAGCATCTTGTTTAATTAACAGGTTGGTGAATCAAGTCTGATTATCTAGCTATCTAATCTGATCATAGCTGGAGAAATCTAGATTCCCTACGTCGGAGCTAGATTTCTCTGAAAAGGCTATAGTCCGATCGGCCGGTTAGATAGTCCGACAAGATGAGTCAAACTGGCAATTAGACAAGATGGACAATGTATCGGCTTACACTGTGATTATTTAATATCTTGTTTCAAGACACAGCTGATCCATTATTTTACATATTGGCCTTGTTATATGCTTTATTTTATTATGCAAAGGCTGGTCTGTTATATCAATCAAGGTCCGATCCTGATTGGTCCGATCCTGAGGTCCGATTTGATGTCTGATTGAGGTCCGATCACTCGGTCCGATTGACGTCATCACTGAGGTCCGATTCTGAGGTCCGATCGGTATCGGCCGATGCGTGTCTGATTGGGTCTTGGCTACAATTCGACGTTACTCCATCGTCTGAAATAGAGCCGGCACAATCATAGAGCAATTTAACTGTTTATCCCTTTCAATTTCAGGTCAAATTGACTGGCACGCCGCGAACCTGAACTGGAGTGTAGACTGGCACTGGAGCGAAGCAGACTCTCCCCGGTCATCGTGTGCTGCACGCGGGAGATACGACCGCCGATTTTCCGCGTCAACACATATGTTACCCAGCTAGAAAACTAGGTAAAATTTGATATCATCATAGGCATGCCAAGAGTTGGATTGTTTTAGTTCAAGATATTGACAACTATGAGAAGTAAAATTGAATTTAAAATCTAACTAAATAAGAATATCATTTATAATCTCAAAAATCCTAATAACCCTAAATATCAACTTCATTTGAAGCCTCTAAAAAGATGTAATTCTAAATTTCGTAATAAGCCTAAATATGAATTTCATTTATAATCTCTAAAAATCCTAATAACCCTAAATATGAATATCATTTATAATATCTAAAAATCATAATAAGCATAAATATGAAAATCATTTAAAGTTTCTACAAATAATCCAAAAATCTAAACAATGTCTAAAAATTTGTGCATCATCTCTACACATGCAACAACTAACTATATATTGATTCTCTATTACAAATTCATAATAAAAATGAAGATTCAATCTAAAATCTCTTATTTCAATTCATTCCACAAAACACAAATTACTCAAAACATAGAGCATGAAATAGACCATACTAAACGTCAAAAGAGAGAGGATAAAGTTGCTAACCTTCTAGCGGACTTGGCTTGCAAAATCTCCAAAAGTTATGGAAAAATCGGGCATGAGCTCCCCCAACCCGAGCTCAATGGAGGATGAAGAAATGAGCCATGGCTCGGGCTGGGGGAGGAAGAAGGCCTTATACGCAGAGCCCCTTTGGTACCGGTTGGTGGCACCATCCGGTACCAAAGGGGGTCACATTGGTACTGGTTGGTGTCACCAACCGGTACCAAAGGCCCCGAGGCTCATTGGTACCGGGTGGTGACACCAACCGGTACCAATGTGGCCATATAGGTACCGGGTGGTGCCACCACCCGGTACCAATGAGCTCGCAGAATTATTGGCCGTTGGACCCGGTACCAATGCTTCCATTGGTACCGGGTCCTTTCTATCCGTGACCGATTACGGTGGATGGATGGCGGGTTCTCTGGTAGTGTCTGAGAATTAAAAAATTGTTTTCTAGTATAATTTTAATTTAAAATCTAAAATTACTATCATGCCAGATAAAAGAAAATTAGTTCACTATTGATTTATAATATTTAATCTATAAAGTTTTAAGATTTTTGAAAACCATCTTGAATATAAACATCTCACATGACATTTCAAATATAGTTTTTTAGAATAATTTTTAGTTAAAATATAAATTTACTATCATGCTAGATCAAAGCAAAATGGGTTGGCTTTTTATAGTATTTATTTATAAAGTTTTAAGATTTTTTAGAACTACCTTGAGTGTAAACAGCTCACTTGACAATTTTAATATAAATTTTATAGTAATTTTTAATTTAAAATCTATATTTACTACAAAACCAAATGGGCCACTTTCAACTTATAGTACTTGTTTACAAAGTTTTAAAATTTTCTAAAACCATCTTGAGTGTAAAGAGGTTACTTGGCGGTTTAAATATAATTTTTTAGAATACTTTTTATTTATAAAATCTAAATTTACAATCATGTAAGATCATAGTAAATGGATCACTTTATATTTATAGAATCTACTAAAAAATTTCAAGATTTTTAAAATTTTGTATGTTTTTTATTGGATTGTTTGAAGGTAGCGTGATTCGAACTCACCATCATGCCAAACTACTTTAGCCAGATTTTAACGTGGGAGAGGTCCTTTTCAAAAAAAAAAGAAGAGAAAAGAAACAGACAAGGACACAGCAACTTAGATTAGCCAGGAAGCTTCAAAATTATCATTTGGACTTTCTAATCACATTATCAAGTCAGATAAACCAGCCTACTCCATCCGATTCCAAATGCGCTAGGTCATTCTAAAAATTCTATCCGGTCAATCTTTTTTTTACCCTGGTCCATCAATATGTAAATCTCTTTTTAGATTCACAAACACATGATTGATGCAGCATAGATTTGACACTGGAATCTATAATTTTCACTTTTTCAGATCTTACATATTGGCGGAAAAAACTGCAAGTCAATGTACCACGCTGGAGGCCGTGCCGTTGAAATGACTTACATTTAGAATCACATGGAATTTTATGTAATGTAAGGCTGATATTAGAACAAAAAATATGATGTAACCGATGATGTGCTTAACAATATATATTGGGCGGACAGATGTGATTATGTGAATTACAAAGTGAAGAGAAATACGCACTCAAGGACAAACACAAAGAAAAGAACAATGTTTGTTTTTGGCTCAAGCATTCGCATCAAACACAATTACACAAATAACTCCAAAGATAATGCAGGTAATGCACAAGCATTTGCATCGTCATGGCCCGGTATATAGGTGAGCCGGAAGCCAGGGCTCAGCGACTGCTTCGAGTGGGACCATGCGCAGCATGGACAGCCCAAACTTCTCCTCCATGCTCAACTCCTCCTCTGCCATTGAAACATCCCGAATTTTCAATTACGAGAATTCGGCTCCCTGTACCATTGTGATAGTCCCAGAATCAACCGCTATCACGTACAGGTCTCATTTCAGTGTGATATCATATCCATACATCGAATCAGAGTATAATTATTACAAGGATAATATGGAAGCGTAGCTGTTACCAGCCCATTGGGCTAAACGACAAGAAGAAAGCCTACGAAGCGGTAGCTAAATCTTCAAGTCTTCAACTTCAGTCTTCTCCACAGGCATCCTTGAGCGAAGCAACACAACCCTACAAAGTAGCATCCGTCGGCTGAACTCGGAATCCAAGTCCAAACCTGCAAGCTCACGAACTGTCCCCAAGGAATAGGACAGGTCCACGTCACCATCTATGCAGCTTTAAGGTGGCCTATTTCTAGTATATCAAATATATCAAGGAATTAAGGCTGGGGTTTCGTATGCAGCAGCAGCAGCAGCAACAACAGAAATAAAGATCTCCAACAACAGCCCAAGCTAACATCTCCACGGGTCAACCCTAGCACACTAGGGTCCTGTCGCATTCTCACCTCCTGCTCCTCACGAGTCGATGGGAAGACTCCCACTCTTCCCATCTCAGCGGCTACAAGCCGGAATCCGCACTATCAGCTCTCATCCAACCCAATGCTATGAAAAAGGGAAGAGGTAGAATATCCCAAAACACTAATCAGAAGAAGCCGGATCGAGGGGTGTCCATGACCGAGGACGCGGCTATACGTATAGTTTTAACTCTGCAGAGTGTGTACACCTGGCCCCACCCGGGCTGCGAGCTGGTGGCCGCCAACTCGAGACGCAGCCCACAACCATGACTTCCTAGCCAGAACGGTACCATACTGTATTCCCAGGCTTGGGACCCGGGATCGTGAATCTCTAGCCTGGCCACGGTGGTGTCGAGAGTCTCGGAAACAAAGGGCTAGAATAGCCGAGTCCCGAACATCCCAGTGTTCGGCCAACCCAATCCTATACACACTTCTCCACAGAAATGGTACCGCCCAACTAGAAATGGCTGGAATCCTCCCCTTTTAAGGATAAGTGGTGTGCACGTTTGACATAGTCCTGTCACCAGGTCCAACTGACTCAGCTTAAGCCAGAGCAAGCAAGCCTCCAAACCAGTCTACCCATTACAGGTAACATCCTCCAACTCCTCCAAGGTAACCACAACAAATGTACCCGCCACAGGTACTCCGTAGGAAGTGCCCAACACACTTCCCGAGCCCCGACCAGAAGGTCGGTTAATGTCTGCTCACTCCAGCCGGGGGTTCGAAACTCTTCATTTTATCCCACCCAAAACTCACGCCAAGATGATCAAGACCACAGCTAATCCCACTCATGCAAGCATAGCACGAATAAAACAGTGTATATAGGTAAACAAGGATATCGGGTAATCATCAAAGGCTATGCATGGGTTTAACATCATCAACATGAATTAAAGCGCTAGCAGTTCTATTAGCGATGCCTAATAGGATTCAAAGTCGGATGGGCGTGAACCTGGAGCAAGGTCCTTCACTTTCAGTTTGTCGAAGTAGTCACGATCGTTGTAGTCGTTGTCGATGAAGTCGTCCAAGTCTTCTGAGGATCCTAATAATCGGATAAACAAAACGATAAGCTAGTTGCAAATAAACTCCAAATAAGAACCAAAGAAGAGCCAAAAGCACTCAACTCCTACACTAACACGTAGGTCATGTTTTTAGAAGAATTATGAAATTGGTTTCACATTATTCTGAGCTAAATTGAATTTATTATAAATTTTCTTTGATAAAGCCTATTTCTGATATTCGAAAAAGAAAAAGAAAAAAAGGATCAGTCACGGGCTGAAAGGGGAGAAGATGATGGGCCGGATCTGGTTTTTGGTCTTGGGCCGAGCTGGGCTAAAAGGTACAGAAAGGCAATAGGCCGCAACTAATTCGGCCCATGGCCTATCTGGCTCAGGAAAGAGATGGGGTCGCCGGGTCCACAGAGCAGTCGGATGAGAGATGGGGGTAGGTGGGGTCCAGTCGTCATAGAGAGAAGGGTTGGTGCTGGGATCTTCTGTGAACTTTGTGGCTTGGCACGTGTGTGGTCTCTCCTGTGTCCTCCAGAACAGATCGGAACGGCGGCGAAGCAGGACGTCAACGAGATCGGGGGCTCCGTAGGCGTGCGTGGTGCGGCCGGGGAAAGCGGGCGAGGTCAAGGGGCGCGTGCGTGCGAGGAAGAGAAACACGTGCGCGTGAGTGGGGTGCTCGCGCGTGCATCCAGCAGAAAGAGCAAGGAAGAGCAGAGCAGCAGCGGCAACATGTGACAGCGCCGCGACGTCGGGTCTGATGGCGAGCGGTGGCGGGGTGCTCGTGGCTCGGCTGCGACGGACCTCCTGTCCGTGGCCGATCACGAACGTGGACAGGGCATCAAGGAGAACAGAGAGAGGATCGAGAGAGAGAGACGGAGAGAGAGATAACGGCAGACAGAGAGATCAGAGAGGTGGACGACGACCGCGGCGAGGAGCACGGCGATGAGACGTGGGGCAACGAGAAGCATAGAGAGCGACAGAGCAGAGAGCGGGTACGGGCGGCGGCGAATCGGAACCTGCAGAGAGATGCGGCGCGAAGGCCGGCCAGGCAGAACAAGCGGAGCAACGCTCCCACAACCATCCATGGTGACGCGATGGCGATAACTCGGAGCAGGGCGAGGGAAGGGAGATTTAGGCGGGGTGGGTGCTCACGAGGTGATGTTGAAGAGGAAGATGTGGCCGGGGTCGACGAGGTCCTCATGGTACGGCTTGACGACGCGGCGGCGACGACGAACTTCGGCGGCGCGGTGATGTCGACGCGGGGAAGTTCCTCCTGGTGCTCCACGTGCGGCCTCGCCTTCACCACATGCTTCACCTCCTTCTCCTCTTCTCGATTTGGACGGCGATTTGGTAAATCAGGGCTCCGCCCATGGCGGCCATGGATAGTGGAAGCAGAGGGAGGAGGAAGGGGATTAAATAGATGGGGGAAGATTTCGTGGGCGAGGAGGAAAGGGATGGGCACGGCTTGGAGCGGCCAGGCTGGAGGCGGGCAGGTGCCGTGGGTGCCAAGGGAGAGCGGGGCGGGTGCGAGCACGTGCGGCGCTGGCTTGGGAGGGGGAAAGGATTGGAGCGGCCGGGGATGAGGCGTGCTGGTACTGCGTGGTGCGAATGTAGCTGAGAGCGGCGCGGCTTTGTTTGCCGTGATGCAGGAAGCTTCGCGAAGGAAGGAAAGGCGCGGCGTGGTTGGAACGGAGGCGTGCGGCGCGGCGCCCGTCATCGCGGTCGGCGCTCACGCGACGCGCGTGCGAGCAGACGAGGAAGAGAAACAGGACGCAGGCGTGCGGCAGCAGGCTGGGCTTTTCGTGGAGGTTAAAGGAAAAAGAAAGAAATGTGGACTCAGGCTGGGCCGGGGTGCTGGGCTGGTGCGGGAGCAGGGTGAGCTAAGCAGGCCAATGGAGTAGATGGCAGGCCGGCTTCACAAGGGAAAAAGGAAAGGATCCCGGGCTGCTGTGTATTCACGTGGGAAACAAAAGAGGATTAGAGACAGAAAAAGGCTTGGGCTTTGTGGGAGTTAGGAAAAGAGAAAGGAAAAGAAGAAATAGCCGGGCCAGGCCAGATTAGGGGATTAGCGGGTATTGGCCCAGGAAAGGAAATGTTAGAGCAGTTAGCATTTGAATTTATATTTGAATGGTTGATTTCAAATATAAATTCCACACAAGCACTCACATAAACCAAAAAGAGCCAAATCACTTTAGCACGAATTGCCCTAAGCAAGAATTAAAGGTTAATTTTAATTTCCTAGGAATTTAGGGAGATTCACAAGAAGACAATTCTAGGTGATTTCACGACAATGCAAGCAAAAATTTTGAAATCCACATTTTTGCATTCAGAAACATTCCGGAAAAATCCGGGATGTTACAGCCATGCCGTCGGGGAGCCTCCACGCAAATCCGTGCACCAGGTTTGCTAGGATCAGCTGCACCATCTTTAGCCCCAGCCCAATGCCAGGGCGCATTCGCCGGCCGGACCCGAACGGCAGCAGCTCAAAGTCATGCCCCTTCACGCCCAAACTGCTCCCGACGAACCTCTCCCGCAGGAACTCCTCGGCCGCGTCCCCCCACACGGCGGGGTCGCGGCCGATGGCCCAGACGTTGACGAACACGAGCGTGCCCGTCGGGATGTCGTAGCTGCCCATGGAGGCGTCCTCCCGAGACAGCCGCGGCGCCAGCAATGGCGTCACCGGGTGCAGGCGCATGGTCTCCTTGACGACGGCCTCCATGAACGGGAGGTTCGGGATGTCCCCCTCCGTGACAAGGCGTTCGCGGCCGATGACGCGGTCCAGCTCCTCGGTGGCCTTGGTGAGGACACCAGGATTCCTCAGCAGCTCCGACATGGCCCATTCCACGGTCACCGTCGAGGTGTCCACCAAGGATGAGGTCCTGCAAGCGTGTATCAGATGATTATTTTTCTAATAATCACTACTCCGTTTGATACAGGTTTTAAAACAATACTAGTCGATCAATACGTACTAGTAACTAAAAACGTGTTAGATATTTGTGCGCATCCTTTATGTCCGTCCGGTTACGATAGACAATAGTTACCGATTACAATATATATTTTTTAATTCTCATTTCGCACACCTTTATGAGTATATGTTTGGTTGAAATCTTACTTCAGTACAGCTAGACGACGTGCTCGTCGACAGCGAGGCGTCTATTTTCGTCAATCTCAAGATTGAAAACAACTGGGGTCTAGTCTCTCGGAGTTTGCGTGTGTGTATTCATAGAGGTGAGTGTGCGTGCGTGTGTGAGCTTCTGCATCTATATTGGTCTTTCGCAAATAACAAATAATCATTGCTTCCAGCATATGTGTATATGTATTACATCATGCATATATATGCTTTATTTAGTTTTTCAGTAGTATAATGGTATTATGGTAAGAGTACATGGATAATTAGAAGCATATAGAAGTACTTGGGGATTTTTTTATATAACAGGTGCCATAATTTAGACGCAGACTTAAAGGTTAATTAAGGTTTTTAAATAATAATAATAATAATAATAATAATAATAATAATAATAATAGCTGATGTGCGAACTTAAAACAAATTTAGGGGCTTACTTTATATATTTATTAATACTCATTAAATAAATTTAGGGTTTTCTTTGGATCGAGTATTTCCAAAATATCATGTCTGGTATCTTTTTAGAAAACATAATTTAAATATATCTAGTGGATATACTCTTTGTGATGATTATATTTTACCAAATCATTTTAATAAAATAATATGGTGATGGCACATCGTGTCGTGTCTCTCCGATGGATTGTGAATTGTGATATGTGCTTGAATAAGAGAGTTTCTTGCATCTGGACGAAGGGGTAAAGAACATTGTCCCAGCCTCCAACCTATATGGGCGAGAATTTTGTGCACTAGACCACTAATATATAACCCGTCTGCTCACAATACTATAAAAACAAAAGGACTATATTATGAACGCTCTTTAGTAAAATATTTAGTGATAATGAAGTTTCTAGACTTTAGAGCTTTGATGTGCAAGTTTGTAATGGCTCACCAAACACGCATTATTGTTAAGTAGGAAAAGAGAAATAAAGAGCACCAAACGTCTAAACCAATGAGATTTATTAAAATGTTTATGAATTTTTTTATAAAGTACCTTATTAAATGGAAGATAAAAAAATCAAATAATTGATCTTGGATTACCTTTTCTAGAACATAGTATATACTTACCTAGAACAAATTCAAATTTTGTTTCGGATAACGTAGCAACTATGGTTCGGTGTAATCAGATAACTGAAATCGAGTAATGTACGGACTGAATTAGTGAATCTCCGGTCTTACCAACGTGAATCCCTTAACGCCATCCCGCTCGATTGGGACCTCGAGGTTTGGGTCGTCAGCGAGCTCCAGCAGCAAGTCCACCATATCCACGGCAGCAAACTCCTCACCCTCTCGTCGCCGCCGATCGTTGTGCTCGTCCAGCACTTGCTCTAGGAATCGATCGAACATCTTGGCCAGCCTCTTGATCCTCCTGATCTGCGGGTCCAGCCAGCTTAGCCATGGGATCATGTCCCCGATGTTGGGCACGCCGCTGAGGACGAAGAACTCGTCGATCATCCACTTGAAATCCTCCGGCGTCGCCGCCGCCGCCGATCCTGTACCGCCATGGACGACATACTTCTTGCCCAGCACCATGCGCGAGACCGCCTTGAGACTCCACGAGCACCACCGCGCGCCCTGACGCCGCCGACGCCGACGGCCCACGCGCAGCGTAGAGGTCGCGCCGCATGGCGCGCACCTCCTCGTCGCGGACGTGCTCGTGCGACCTGAGGCGCCGCGCGCTCAAGATCTCGGTCTTCCAGAGCTTGCGCGCTTGGCGCCAGTACGCGCCGTAGGGCGCCCACAGGCCACAGCACGTCGGAGTAGTTGTAGCCGGTGAACCTGCCGGACGCCATCCTAGGGCGGTCGATGAACGCCAGGTCGTGGGTCTTGAGGATGAACCGGGCGGCATCGACCGAGGAGCCGACGACGACGGGGATGGAGCCGAACCGGAGGGACATGAGCGGCCCGTGCAGCTTGGAGGGCTCGTGGACAGAGCGGTGCGGGAGGGTGCCGATCAGGTTGAGGTTGCCGATCACCGGCCATGGCCGAGGGCCCGGTGGGAGGTTGTACCTGCGTTTGGGCTTCCAGCGACGGCGGAGAATGGTCACGAGAAAGAGCACCGTGGCGAGCACGGCGGCGACGAAGGAGGCCGCCGGCTGAAGCTCCATTGGAACATGGGAGGGGCGAGTCTTGTTCTTCATTTCATCTAGTGAAGCGTGCCTCTTAAGTACCACGATGGTCGTGTCCCTCGTCGCTCCCGTGCAGCACGGACTACGATGTGCGCCACGCCCCGTACCCGCGCCCTGCCGTTCTCCTCGCGTACCTTACCTTCCCAGTTCCCAGAGACGATTCGAGCGAGCCGCGCTCCCGGCTTCCTCCCAGCGAGCCATCACGACTATAGAATATAGATCGGCTCCTACAGTCCTACGCAAATCAGACCATGAACTCCAACTCGATCGACGGGATCGGCTCTACCGAAAAACAGGTCAACTCCGGCTCGTCAGATCTTGCTCCCTTGTTTCTGTCGCTGCCGATTTCTACCGCGGTCCATCGGCCGATCATCGTCGATGGAAAGTTCTGCCCCATCGACAAAGGAGCCATTGACGAGCCGCTCCGCCATCGAGGTGGTGCCGTACTGCCGTCAGACTTGCTGCCATCGTCCGGCCTAACTGTCCACCTGGGTCTGGGTGCCGCCACCGCAGCAACGGGATCATCCTGACCTCAACCCCTGCGCATGGAAATGGAACTGGTTGCCAATGCTTCCACGGTCTCAAAGGGTGATGGTGTGATGCTATTAAATTCAAAGACATTAGTTTCAGGGATACCTGAAACCAGTATTTATTCATTTTGTAATTGCATTATTTTAGGTATATATCTCTGTCAACTGATCAAACTACAATTGTACCTAAGGTTGGGATGGCATCCAAATCCGAAGACGATGCATTGGAGATGTACAACTCCTATGTCAGGAGACTGATCACTACAGCATAGTAGGCATTAGGAGGTGTTCTGCTAATGGCATTCTGGGGAAACGCCTTGATAACTTTTATTTGAAGACATTTTTGTCGAAACTTAACTACTTTAATTAGTACACCATGTCCGATGAATTACAGTAATGGGCACTGAAGAACTGAAGACTAAGATGTTTTTGGTGCAGCTGAAGGCTTGCTGCGATTTGTGATGTGGACTTTATTGACTTGTTGAATGTAACAGCCTATTACATTGGCTTAGTGGCTTGGACTCATGGCCCTAGTGGCTGCTAAAACTCCTGAAGAAAAAGAAAAAGTGCTGACTGAATCAAGTTACAGACTGACAAAACTCGATCTGTTTTTAAACGAAGCCGGCTTTCGTTTGCCTCGAGCTGGCTCGCGCTCGTTCTAGCGCGGGAGTCAGCCGGGAGCGCGGCTCGCTCGAATCATCGCTGGGAAGGGGGCGCGAGCTGCGAGCGCGAGGAGATCGGGAGGGACTGACTCTACGGGTCTCTGATCTGTTCGGAAGAGCTTTTTTTTTTTTAAACTCAGCTTCACCTGTTTCACGTAAAATAAGATTTTTAAAAATAATAGAAAAATAAATTGAAAGCTCCACAAATCTAGTTTTTTCAACTTCACCGAAACAGTTTTATCAGTGAACCTGTTTTTGAAGAAGCTGAAGCTGTACCAAACGGCCATACATCACGTCCGCAGAGAATTTCGGTTTGGTGGCGGTGGTGGGCGGTCAGTGCCAATCCTGTACTTATCCAGTACGTTAGCCAATAGCCACAAGTGACTTCTTTTGATTTCAACTTTGCATTGATGAATATGTGACGTCCAACATGGACCAAATGGCCGCAATGCGCCATATGACCACGATCGTTGTAAGGACTGCTGCTTTTGCTTGCTTTCTCCATCTAAAATTACTTATCACTTTATTATTATTGTAAGTTAAATATATTAAAGAATAAATTTTAATAGTACTAAATTAGTATACAATCAAAATTTAGTGATGGATTTAATAGAACTAATTTGATATAGACGTAGATAGTTTTCTCTGTAAATTTAGTCAATATCGGATATGTTTGACCTAGGATAAAACCAAAGTGACAAATAATTTGAGATGAAATGAGTATCATAAATTAGCTTGCTCGGTTGTGAAAAACACATGATGCTTCAAACAAGCCACAACTTGACAATTTATTATTATTACTTTAGAGGTAACGATGGTTGGCAATTAGCTCGCTCAACTTAAATTTATTAGGGGCACTGTAGGATGACAACCCGTGTTTACTTCTCCAGACTGGAAGAGATTTTTCCATGTAAATTACTATTGTGTATCTCGTGCATATGCTTTGTTGATTATTTTGTTTCTATGTTGAAACTGTTCTCAAAGTTTATTTGAAAACAGGAGAGTGTACTAGTGGTTATTTCCAACGTCTTCCACATCCGCTCCTCTTCGTCCACTATCTCGGTTCATTGCTCCTCCTTTGCTACTGTAGCCACCTGCAACACCACAACGAACCACCGTCCACCATCGCCAGCCCATATCCTTATCGAGCCACTAGCATCACCCATCTAAGCAAGCTCCTACCATGATCCCGCTTACTATAGTGTGCCATCACCACCATGGTGGCCGGCAATGCCTTACAACCTCTTCACTCCACCCACCTCCATGGGTGGATCCACGCAGGGGCGAAAAAACCCTATAACAAACACCCCCTCCCAAGCAACAATTTTGAGCCATGGATAAAGAGGAGTAAGAAGGGGGAGCTAGCCCCCCTCTCCTCCTTGAACATGCAGCTCTGCCCAACAGAGAATGTTAAGGATGCATGTGTTGTCCACGACGATACTAGTTTGGAGTCCAATCCACTAGTGACAGGGACACTGGTCTCGCGTTAATCTAAAATAAAGTTTATTTTAATTTAGCCTTTAATTTTCTATTAGACTTGATGTCCACCAAACATGGATGCAAGCAAATTCATATGAATATGAAAGATATGGGCACGGAGTGAATTACAACCGTTGGAATATTTTTCTTAAGTGAAAGTAGTTGATACAATACTATGGCTATCATGTGGTAAATCCAACTTCTTGCTGCCAGTCTTGGCACCATGCATAATCACGGCCCGGTGTAGAGGTGTGCCGAGAGCTTAGGCTCAGCGACGGCCTCGAGCGGGACCACTCGCGGCATGGACAGCCCGAACTTCTCCTCCATGCTCAGCTCCTTCGCAGCCACGCCGTCGGGGAGCCTCCACGCGAAGGCGTGGAGCAGATTCGCCAGCGTCAGCTGCGCCATCTTGAGCCCGAGGGCGTAGCCCGGGCACATCCGGCGGCCCGACCCGCACGGCAGCAGCTCCAGGTCCTGCCCCTTCACGTCCACGCCGCTCCCGACGAACCTCTCCGGCCGGAACTCCTCGGCGGCGTGCCCCCACACGGCGGGGTCGCGGCCGATGGCCCAGACGTTGACGAACACCAGCGTGCCCGTCGGGATGTCGTAGCTGCCCATGGAGGCGTCCTCGCGAGACAGCCGCGGCGCCAGCAATGGCGTCACCGGGTGCAGGCGAAAGTTCTCCTTCACGATGGCCTCCAAGTAGGGGAGGTTCGGAATGTCCTGCTCAGTGACGAGGCGGTCATGGCCGATAACGCGGTCCAGCTCCTCGGTGGCCTTGGTCAGGACCTCCGGGCTTCTCAGGAGCTCCGACATGGCCCACTCAACGACCACCGCCGATGTGTCCGTGCCACCGGCGATGAGGTCCTGCACGCGTTGTCCATTGTTATCCGTGTCAGAGGTCTTTCACTTAAAACTGATACTCCATAATTTTCTTGATTGTTTTTTTTTTGTGTTATATAGAATATGTACGGGTCTGGTCATTTGGGTTAACGGATTTGTTCATTTGCAAGAGGATTTTCAGTCCTTATAACTGAAAAGCTTCCCTATATATAAATTAAATTAATTAAATGCGCTTTCAAACTTATCCGCGCAAACTTTTTATTCCTAACTAAAACAACTTGTAATTCCGGAGCACTGAGGTTGAAATATCGCAATCAAATCGCACACGGGACATACACGTAATCATGGTGTCCCTGCCGCGATCTGAAGCCGCCTACACTACTCACTTTATTCTCTCCGTTTTTCGTTTCGAAAAAAAGTATCGTCTCCGTTTACCACGCGTGGTAATTCTCAGTGCCACTCATAGTGGGGTTCTTCGTTGTTTAGCTTTCAAAATTGTTAGTGATGTTGATAACACCATAGCAGTCGGTAGCGAAAAGTAGCTATCAGGAAGTAATTTTGAGTTATTCAGGGAGCTTTTTCCAAAACAAGAAAGGTAGCGCTCAACTTTCCCCGTCCATTTGGTGGTTTGACACCGCAACATGTCATGTTAGGACCACTGTAACAACTGTTAACCGTAATCTATTATTAGTATATTGACGTGTATATTGTTCAACTTAAAATGGTCTAGGCCTAAATAAACCTTAAAATGGACTGATGGAGTGAATTAGAAGTAGCGCACTCCAGGGCCTGTTCAATTCCAGCAACTTTTCAAAGTTACCAAAAAGTTTTCACACTGACAACCGTGCCCCCTCTCACAGAACACGCTTCCTAATACAAAAATTTTCACCATTTTTCAACTTTCACTAGAATTAAACATGCCCCTAGTCTTACCAGAGCGAATCCCTTGACGCCATCCCGCTCGATGGGTACCTCGAGGCTGGGGTCGTCAGCGAGCTCCAGCAGCAGGTCCACCATGTCCGTGGCAACGAACTCGTCGCCCTCTCGCCGCCGCCGGTCGTTGTGCTCGTCGACCACGTGCTCCAAGAACCGGTCGAACATCTTGCCCAGCTTCTTCATCCTCCGGATGTACCCTTGCAGGTCCAGCCAGTCGAGCCACGGGATGAAGTCCCCGATGTTGAGAACGCCGTTGAGGAGGAACAGCTCGTCGACCATCCACCTGAACTCGTCCGGCGACACCGGCGAGCCGGCGGCGCCCTCCCCGACCCCGACGTACTTCCTGCCCAGCGCCATGCGCGAGATCACGCTCAGGCTCAGCATGAGCAGGTGCTCCTTGAGCACCACCACCGCGCGCCCCGCGGGGGACGGCGACGGCGACGACGACAGCCCGTGCAGGTCGCGCAGCAGGGCGCGCACCTCCTCGACGCGGACGTGCTCCTGCGACCTGAGCTGCCTCGCGCTGAAGAGCTTGCTCTGCCACAGCTTGCGCGCCTGGCGCCAGTACGCGCCGTAGGGGGACCAGACGATGTCGGAGAAGTTGTAGGCGGTGTACTTCCCCGACGCCATCCTAGGCCGGTCGAGGAACGCGGCGTCGTGGGTCTTGAGGATGAACCTGGCGGCGTCCACGGACGAGCCGACCACGACGGGGACGGAGCCGAAGCGGAGGGACATGAGCGGGCCGTACCGCGCGGAGAGCTCGTCGAGGGAGCGGTCCGGGAGCGGACCGATCTGGTTGAGGTTGCCGATCACCGGCCACGGCCGGGGGCCTGGTGGGAGGTTGTACTTGCGGGCGGCGCCGCTGCGCCTGCGGCAGAGCACGGTGACGAGGAGGAGCGCGGTGGCCAGCAGGACGGCGCCGAGGGAGGAGTTCCATGGCGGTAGCGGTAGCTCCATCGGAACTCGGGACGTGTGTAGGTGGTGGGACGTGAATCGTGACGATGTGTTTTGCATCGAGATGAATGCAGCGAGTCTGAACTTTGAAGATGAAGTAATCCTATATATAACATTGGTCTGTGTCTCAGAGTTAGGCCTCTACTAACGGTGCTGCGTCAGCCAGCTGTGAGCTAGGTGACGACGTGACGTTGGATTCACTACCGGAACCAGATTATTTGCCGTGTGCCGGCGGCGCACGGCAAAGACCACAAAAACGCACAGCAAACCCTTTGCCGTGCGTTTTTGACCGGTGCGCACGGCAAAGGGCGCACGGCAGCGATTTGCCCGGCAAAGGGAACTTTGCCGTGCGCCGTTTGTCGGGGCGCACGGCGAACCCTTTGCCGTGCGCCAAAACCGACACACGGCAAACATTTCACAAAAAAATAAAAAAAATCTCCGCCACCCAATTTGCCGCCGCCGCCGACCGGCCCGCCAGCACATCCACCACCGCCGCCGCGCTCGTTGCCACATCCACCGCCGCCCCCATCATCGCCGGCAGAGAGAGAGGGGGGAGAGGAGGCTGCCGCCGCCGCCACCACGTTCGCCGCCGCGGCCACCACGTCGCCGCCCCACCTGTGAAAAAAAGTGAGATGAGAGAGAGAGAGGGAACCTAGGGCCGGAGGTGGGGGAAGTCGAGCCGGGCCAGAGGAGGGAGGGGCGCGCGGGCGGGGATCCGGCGGAGGAGCCCGCGGTGGCCGGAGAGGAGGCCCACGCGCGGTGGCCGGAGAGGAGTCCGCGGTGAGGAGGCCTCGAGGATCCGGAGAGGATGCCCGCGGTGGCCGAAGAGGAGGGAGAGGAGGTAGGGCGCGCCGCCGCCGAAGAGGGAGGGGCGGCCGTCCGCCGTCCGCCGCGCTGTGGGGAGGAGGAGGCCGGGCCGCCGCGCCATGGAAGGAGGAGGCGCCGGGCGGGCCGGAGGAGGAGGAGACAGAGGCGACTTTGCGCGCAGGACGAACCCGACGAAGTCCCCAAAGGCGCGGAGGTTGCCGTCGGGCTCCAGGGTGCCTTCCGCCGCGGTTGAAGGTGTCGAACGAGAGCACGTCGGTGGGCGGCCCCTCCTTCTGGTACATGGCGAGGAAGCCGTCGGGCTCCACGCGCGCGGAGGCGGTCGAGGACGTCGAGGAGCAGGTCGTCGGGCAGGGCGCTGAGGCTGTCCTCCTCGGCTCCTCGCCGCCGTAGTCGTCGGGCAGGAGCTGGGAGAGCTCTGGCTTGGCAACATGCTTGGCGAGGGGCCCGAGGGGTACGATGCCCATGACTCGGTGGAGAAGACCAGAAAGTTCCCTGGAAGAGATAAGGATGGAGTTGCTTTACCCTTTTTTACATCCACATTAAATGTGGGTACACTGTAGAGGTTTTTGTTTGCCATGCGCGGGGAAAAGGGCGCACGGCAAAGTTTTTGTTTGCCGTGCGCCGGCGCACAGCAAAGTTTTTTTTATAATTATATTTAATTCATAAAAATTATCAAACAAGTTTGAAAAATTTCCGAAAATTAACACAAAATAAGTTATGTTGTCTATTGCTTATAGAAAAAGTTTTGAAGTCAAAACTCAATTTGAATGTCACGTCACCTACAAATCTAACCATATACTTCTTAACTCTATGAAATTTCATCGAAGATGTTTCGATTTGTAAGCATCATACGTGACAAAATGTTCAAAACTCATTCAAATTTTTACTACAGCCTTCATATATGATATCATGAGATATTGACAAATCTCATAATTTTCAAACTTCATTTGCATTTTTTAGAATTTTTAAATCATTTGGACACACGATCATGGTCGTGTTTCCTGGTCAAGATGTTCAAAATTTCTTTTGATTTCATGAAAAAGGTCTTAAATTGGGCTAAATAACATGAATATCATTTTTTCACTCATTTTATTCTATTATTTGAATCACTTTTAGTTCAAATTTGATTTGATTCAAAAAATTGCTTGAAATATAATTAATTAGTTAAATATATCAAACAAGTGAAGAAATGTACCAAATTTTAACATGATGTATCATATGTTGTATGTATAGAGTAGAAAAAATTTCAAGGTGAGGAGAAATTTTTTTGGGGGGGCAATTGGATTTGGGACTTAGGAGCATATATCTATGGAAAAATTACTTTGCCGTGCGCAAACAAAAAGCGCACGGCAAAGTAAAGTCTTTGCCGTGCGTCAAAAGAAAGCGCACGGCAAACTCTTTAGTTTGCCGTGCGTCGCAAAAAAGCGCACGGCAAAGAATGAGTTTGCCGTGCGCCGAAAAAAAGCGCACGGCAAACTCATTCTTTGCCGTGCGCCGAAAAAAAACGCAGGCAAACAATGAATTTACCGTGCGTCTGATATTTCGCGCACGGCAAACCGTTCGGCGCACGGCAAATTGTGGTTTTCCCCGTAGTGATTCTTGCTTCGTTGGAAAAAAAGGGAGGGCTGAAAACCAAATCGATGCATACTTGGGGCCCAGGACAGCAGCACATGCCTGCGGCCGCTCCCTTTCGCTCTTGATCGGCCAGTTTCAAGACATGCAACCAATCAGGGAGAACGTGGGGTCCATGTTAAGAGCTAGATCACCGAGAAACTTGTTTTTATGCTGGCTTTTTATACGATGATGTGGCAACGAATGTCAGATACAAGCTAGCTAGCTGACTTAAGTGGCCCCGTTTGGTTTTCCAGTCTAGCATCTAGCGTGGAGGGAATCTTTCTTGCATGGAGTACTAAATTAAGTCTATTTGCAAAACCTCTTCACGGATGAGCGTAACTTTTCGAGACGAATCTAATGAGCCTAATTAATCGATGATTGGCTACAGTGATGCTACAGTAACCATCCTCTAATCATCCTCTAATCATGCGGTCAAAGGCCTCATTAGATTCTTCAGGGTTCCTAGTGCAGGGGTTCTGGAGTTAGTTTTGTAAAATACCTTTATTTAATACCTTTAATCAGTGGTCAAAGTTGTGAACAGTTTCTAGCACTGGAAAACCAAACGGGGCCACTATTAGAGATGGTGTCAGCTGTTGTTGCCTTCAAATTTTTGTCCCACAAAGAGTAATCATTTAGCTTGTAGTAAGGACCATATAATTAAAGCAACCACAAACACCAAGAAAAAAAATGCATGGAGAAACGCATGGAGCCAATCAAATGCTTGATTGATGCTATTTTTCTTGTTCCAATGCAGATGCGTTTATTGACAGCCAGTTTTCAATCACATCTATCATGAGTAATTGGGGGTAATATGGTCATTTTCTATGACTGCTAATTTGTTTAAAAATTTCTAAACGAACACTTATTTTGGGACGGAGGGAGCACGTGTGCTTGCTAGAGGCAAAGGCCTGTATCTCCACCCCACAACCACCCGCGCCTTAAACCGTGGCCTAAACAATCCACACCACAACCATGCCACCAGAGACGGTGGTAAAAAGAAGTGGCGGCCTTAACTGTTGTGGCTGCGGAAACTGTGATATGTGGCATATGCATATTCAGGGGCGCGTCTAGGCTCTTTTATCGGGGTCAGGCGACCCATGAAATCCTACAATCTCTGTATAAAATATTGTTTAATGTACGCTTGACCCGTTGCTTCAATTGAACCGACCCGGCATCGTTCCTGGCTAGATTCGCCCGTGGGCATATTGCGGCCGCAACCAATCATTCCCAAAATATTGTTTAATATACAGTGGTATCTTTCACGTGCGCTTTTGGTTCCTAACCATCAATCATGTGCCGCTGATCAGTGAGTTTGATTTTTGTAGGGACCGGGAACAGAGGCCAATGTTCACAAAGGCATCTCGCCTGAACAAACACGTAGCGACATTGGCGACCAAAGATTATGTCACACCCGGTTTTAAAACAAAACCAAGTGCTACCTATATGTATGCCAGGATCAAGTTTCATACATATAGTGACATCATAAGTGAGTAACAGTAACAGTATCACGTAAAAGAATACAAGAGACTTACAATCTATCAGAGACACAGCAGATCCTGGAAACCAAGGCTCCAAAACTTCACAGGCAATCGACTGGGGTTTGCGTAGGTCTAGCATCATCTTCAACATCTTCACATTACCTTTCTGAGCAGCAGTAAGCAAGGATGAGTACACTTATGGTTGGTACTCAGCAAGGCCACAAGAAATAACCAGAATATGATTTATTATCAACTTCAAATAAATTAATCATGAGAGGGTCCAGGCCGCTCTTGACCGTGAGCACGGCTGTTATAACAGTTTTTAACACTCTGCAGAGTTTGTACACTTTCCCCACAAGAAGCGTAGACCCAACCACGCTGTGCTGATCAGGCACGTATCACACTACCTTTGGTGTGACTGCATAGGGACGCTACGAGGCCTTTACAAAGATCCCTCAATTCATAGCAACCCGCTAAGGTTTCAAGCCATAGCAGAGCATAACCTTTTCTAATCGCCGAGTTTCTTACCAAAGCATACTCCCAAGAGATCCGGCTATACCCCATCCATGCTTCCCCTCTTGCCCTTTCGGTAAGGCCACTATAAATTAAGGTTTCTAATTAATTAGCCAAGACCAGAGCCCATTAGCGCTTGTGGTTGCACTGTTTTCCTGGGTGGTCACTCCATGTTCCAATTAGAATCATCATTATATTTAATAAAGCATAGATAGAAAGATGGTTAGGGACACTTGCCTTTCCGCAATAAAAATACCACGTACTGCTCAGAGTCTTCAAACTCTTCTTGTTGAAACTCTTTTCTTCAAAGCACCTGAATTGTGTTCCTTCTACTCGCAGCAACATCGGCACAAGCACACACTAACAAAGAGACAACAAGCACAACTAAGAACAATACACCAAACGAACAGAAAATAACAAAAGAACGCACAAAAAGGCGGGGCTTGATGCTAAGGTCACGAGGGCTCAAGAAACGACGAGATCGACGCTAAGGACGAAAAGACAACTATCGTAACATTTATGTTATGAGAGCACAAGAGACTATACGCTTGGTTTATTTTAGTTTAATAAAAACAATATAAAGGATATTCCAGGAAATTCTCTAAATTGGAATTATGTCATATTAGAGTTTATTTAACAAAACCGAGATAAGACTAAGTCAATTTTTATACATCTAAATGTTCATGTATGAATTAGTCCAATTAAACACTTAAATAGAAATAAAACATGTGTGAACATCTAAACGTATAACTTCATGATTCGTGTTCGACTAATCACATTATTATTGAAAAGACATTGGCTTTGAGTATTAACCATATTAACAATAATTATGAAAACCGATGTTTAACTCTAAATAGCTTTTAATTAGTTACATACCAATTAATCAA
This sequence comes from Alloteropsis semialata, assembly GCA_004135705.1. Taxonomy (NCBI): domain Eukaryota; kingdom Viridiplantae; phylum Streptophyta; class Magnoliopsida; order Poales; family Poaceae; genus Alloteropsis; species Alloteropsis semialata. The sequence goes on from CM014278.1 coordinate 77,432,352, forward strand.
ATTAACTTGCCGAGATATAACCTAATTAACTTTTAATTAGAAAACTAGTGAATAAGTATTTAATCATATAAATATTTTAGTAGAAACTAAAAACAACAAAAGAAGATTATCGTTGTTGCTAACGCATAACTTGATCGATATGAAACTAACGCAACAAAAACGACTCGAAACGGAGCTAAAACGAACGACGGTAAAGGCATAGGGATAGAACGACAAGCTTTGATCAAGACATACGTAGCGTGCAGGTAGCAGGTAGTGCTCGTATATCCATGAAAGGCTCTGCATGGCTGATCGATGAAGGATAGATTGTGAATAAATTTGATAACGTGAAGGGAAAACTGAATTATCATGTTCGTGACATAAGCATGACATTACTGGAGTTCTGCATGTCGTCAAATATGTTGGGCAAAGGATCATACGGTAGGGAGGAAAATTAGAATTTAGTTTGTCTCTTAATTAGCCTTATCTGACTACGAAGGACACGAGGAACAATTAACATGCTACTTGCAGATTAATGTATTACTTTAATGGCTCTCACTTATGCAATAATGCAACGGTATAGAATAATTAAATGCTACACCATTGTCAAAACATAATGTTAACCATTAAATAATACAACTAATCCGTAGTGGGCAACATATTATTTCACTTGTAGGATATTGACAAGTAATAAATGATTAATGGCTAAAGGAAACGATTGATACATTTAACATATGATCTTTACAAGCTTATACATTATTTAATAATGCAAACTTATAGTGCAATGAAATTGGAACCAGTAATTAAAATCCTGGGTATCATTGCAACAACATAAATTTAATTATTAAATAGATGCTAACTTGCAAGGATTTATTGTCAACTATCAAAGCTTTACTAGGTCTGGATTAGAAAGGACAGGCTAGCGTAATAACATTTGCAAGACACTATAAATAGAGCTCGCAAGGGAAGGCGACGGCTAATACGGTTTGATTTGGTGAAAGATAGATTGAGAAAGAACTTTGCAACGTGAAGGAAAAACTAAATTATATCATCTATGGCATAGGCAAGACATCAGTGTGATGTCATCACCTCGCATGGCCGGGTTTGCTTGTGTATAGGAACGTGTATAAAAGACACAGCAACCATTGATTAGCAGTCTGCCCATCACGCAGAGGCCAAGCTACTAACGCGCGTGCCTAGCTTGCTTGTGGTGGTAGCCACAGGTGACTCGGCAGGGTTGGAATTGCATGGCCAGTGCAGCAGAGTTGGAAGTACGTACTGCATGCATATGGGTGCCTTCGTCGGCTTTGCCATCCACAGGGTAAGGCAGGCGGTAACAGTTACTGCCATAGAACGACAAACTAAGATGGCTCGTCTTGGACGGCAGCACGCATGCATGGCGACGGTGCAACTAGCAGGATTGAGCAGAGACAGAAGCGACCGTATGCTAATAGGAACACAGATTACAGATATGTAAGCGAGAGACAACGATCAGGGCCGGTGACGCTACGGGACATGAAGGGCATGACTAAGATGCAAAACGAGACGAGCGAAAGAATTGGAAGGAGGATGATGTTGTGCTCACCGACGACGAAGATGTACAGCAGCGGCTAGAGTCGATCGAACGTCGAGGACGGAACACAGGGCTTCACGATGCAGCGATGAATGGCAGTGGGGCTCCGACAGCGGCGAAACTCCGGGCGTCGAATTATGGTGTATGCTCCTGGTGGCTGGGAGCCCGGCAGCTTGCGCCGGCGGCGTTGCTGAAGCAGGTCATAGGGCGGTGCCGCGGTGGTGCTCGGCGACGGCAACCAATGCAAAAGCTTCAGAGAAAAGCTGCAGTGGCATGGATCGGTGGAATACAGATGAGGTGCAAACCGGAACAAAGACGGCAAGACGGACACGATGATGATGTGCTTATTACCTACGTAGTGGCCGTAACGGCGACGGGAGGAGACCGAACTCGACTAGATCGGCTGAAGTTCTAGCTTCACGTGGATGTGCTCCTCCTGCGGCAACTCGGCAACGGCGTCACGAAGTTCTGGGTGCTGCTGGCTTGCTCGATGTGCGGCGCGGTCGCAGACCAGCACAGAGTGTCGGCGGCCAGGACGTCTCAACGCCGGCAAGCTGTGGAAGCTGGGGGCGACGATGATCGGCGGAACGGGTGCAGCTCTACGCGAATAAAGATGGAGTCCTTAGGGATTCCCAAACTTGGGGCCTCCCTGTAAAGGAGCCAATGGTGTATCTTTTCTGGGAGGAAGGTACTTCGCATATATGGGGAGAAAATCCACCATCTCTTCATCCATTAGCAATATGGGACAAATAGATGGTTTAACTCCCTCTAACGCTAAGGGGCCTAAGAGTTTTCACTACCACTAATGGGCTTGTGAAATTTGGCCCAATTAAGAAGATGGGATGGATTTAGGATAACACGGGCTGGATAATGGGTCAAGGCTGGCCCAAAAATATTTATATTTTCAGAATAATTAATTTCCTGGTATTAAACAATTCTAGAAAAGTCTAGAATTTATATTTAAACCATGAAAAATATTCCAAAAATTCCAAAATTCATGAGACAAATCTCGGAGATGATATTGGACCTAAAGAATCCAAATAAAATATTTGGGGCTCATGAAGATATTTGTAGAAGCTTGGAGATGAAGGATTTAGCTCTAGGAAGAATAGGAATAAATTTCCAGAATGGTCCAGACAATTATCAGGGGATCCTATTTGATAACTGAGATGACTTGGATGCTAAACACTAATAACACACCACAGTAAGAACACAACAACCGCGCTAAAGCCTATGTTGTTTTAATTTATTTGAGAACAACAATATTTTCTTATACTAAATTCCCTGTAATAAAATATAAATCTTGGAAAATTTTAGAAATTCTTAAATCCTTTAGATTATTTAGTGTAATCTATTCACATCCCAAAATATGAAATTTTGGGGTGTGACAGATTACGAGTTTACGACCAAGATGATGATATTACCATATTAGTAGCGGTATATAATAAATACTAACAACTTTGTCGCAATGTAGTAGTATGGTTATTTGGCAGGTACTCGTAACATCGGAAACTAAGCAGTTTTCAGCTCAAAAGAAAGAAGGAAACTAAACAGTTTTATAAAGACCTGTTTGCGAGTGTTCTCATCGTGACTGTACATAGGATAACTAGGTAAATTCTACTCTCCTGGTTCAGAAAAGAAGAGAGCAAACAAACAAAACGGGCGCAAGAAAAAGAGCATCTTCCAAGGAAATCCCATAGAAAACTATATATATTGTACAGTGCTGTCAGCAAAAGGTTGCATTATTGTCTAAACCGAAACTCGTCCTGTTACTCTTGCTATAACTCAAACACGCCCAAAGTTGTCACAGTTGGTCATTCAGATTGAGGAAGGGACAGGACTTGTTCAGAGCATGGCTTTCTGCGGGGTAAGGATCAAACCTATCCGACGGACTCAGAATCTCATGGGAGATAGCTCGATAAACCAATTGATGAGATTTTACAAGGGGAAAAGCTAGAACAGTTGATGTAAACGGCATATCACTTGCAGTAATAACTTATTATGACAACAGGTTCAGCAAAGCCAAAGTAACAGGGAGCCACCCACGCGCGCACATAATGTTGAATACAAATCTTATTCATCGTTTTGTAGTGCTTCCCAAAGTTCCTGATATGCCAGTTTTCATCCAGAGAAGATGGTTTAGGAGGCAGGAGTGAACTTGATCGAGACACTGTTCACGCAGTGGCGCTCATCCGTAGGTGTGCTGAAGCCTTCTCCCTTGAACACATGGCCCAGATGCCCACCGCAAGCTGCACATGTGATCTCTACCCTCCGACCGTCAGGATCGGGCTAAAACGATGAAATATAAGGGATCAGTATATACATCGATCATAAGGAAAAAGGTGCATATGAGACAGCCAGCAAATAGAGATCAATACATACTGTTCGGTTTATGGCTCCTGGAAGCCCCTCAAAGAACGCCGGCCAGCCACAACCTGAGTCGAATTTGGTGTCAGACTTGTACAGGGGGGTTCCGCAGCCAGCGCAGTTATAAATTCCGTCAGCTTTAAATTTGTTGTACTCTCCTGTTCCCGGTAACCTGATCATGAATGTGAGCTTAGCTTGAAGACATTTGCTTTATGCTGAGATCAGTTTCAGAACACCATTTACACATCAAGTGACAAACAGCCAACCAGGATCTTATACTTCTGAAACAAGACAACAGAAAATATGCTGGAACATATGTTTTGTTATTCTGGGGTCTTTTTTCTTTGAAAGCAAATATGCTGGGGTCATTTTTTTTTTAGCAATGCACATTTATTATGTTCCTCTAACTCCAGTAGCGGATCTGCAGGGCGCTCCCCCCCAACCCCACCCAGCCAAAGAAAATCCATGCATAGTTAGTAATAGTGTGAATTGGTCTAATTACAAGATACCTAGCACCCCATTTGCACTAGTCATCTGATCTGCCCCTGTCTAACTGCTTTTTTTTTTAGCATAACTGCTTGTTATTTGATAAGCAATGATTGAACATATTCTGAAGAGCTTGATAAAAGAATTAAAACTAAAACATTAAGTCAATTACTAGTGTACTGATTTGCACTAGTAAAGTAGCAAAGTAGGCATAAGCATTTGAAATTAATGCAAATTTTAATCTTGACCGTTTAAAGGTGTCAATGTACGATAAAAATTAACATGATATTACCCACAAGAATTTTTCAGTTTGTGTCTGACTAGCACATGCATTTCCAAATTATAACAGACTACAATCCATCACTGCTAAACAGGAATGCTGAAGATAGTGTGAACTTTTAACTTCCTATGCAACTAAGTTCCATGAAAGGCAGTAATGTTAGTTATTTTTTTTTTCTTTTGAAACTACAGACATCTTAGTTAGGACGGTCACATTGGCCATGTTTGGGTAGGACCCCACGTGTTTAGTTTCGACTAATTTACTTGTGGATGGGTCAGGAATTCAGGATCCTGGTTGTGCAAAAACCCAAATGAGACTCAAATAGCATGAGACCTAGACTCTAGCACCATAACTGAAAGCCATGGTAATATGCACTACACCTACTAATTTCCAGTTTCATGTTAGATGATTTATAATACTAGTATACTAATAAATTTGTAGGATGAGTTGGATTTTTTATCCTTTCTTTTGATACTACAGGATAACTTTTGAGTTACCTGTATACTCTATATATCACTTGTAATCACAGAATAAGAATTACTTGAACCTGATGACAGCAAGAGAAATTCTTAAACCTGTTATAAGCTTGTTGAGCAAATGAGCAGAATTTTATTTCCTACAAATATATTTTGGCAACAGAAATCTTATACACTCTTTCTGAATTATACTTATATTAGTTTGACCACTAGAATTGTTCATGTTCCTATGATAACAGACTATCAGAGTGGCAAGAGATATTTCACCCATCACCAAGAGAAAAAGGCAGAGAGTTATTTTTGCCTTTTCTAGATGCCGATGCACCCCCTATATCCTCTACCTCTATCAACCATGTGCAGAACCACACACTCAAGAGATGTCGCTTTATCCCGAGGGTAAAAAATGAGTGCACATTATTAGCAGCACAGCATGTTAATATTTCTATGTTTTATTTGGACAGAACAAAATTGCTAGCTCTTCCCTAAACCAGACAACTTAACTATGTCAAGTTTTATTCAAAAAAAAAATATGTCATGTAAAGTGGCAAGCCTATAGTTTGATTAACAAGTAGTCGACTTGCCCTTTTATATCATAAGTCAAGTAGTCGACTTCCAGAAGTCGTCTTACACAAACAAAACCCAACTTGCAGCAGTTGCGATTAAAATCCATGAGCTTCAACAAGGAGCTAAATCCCTCAGTCGGTGGCTCAAAATTCAGTAACCTCTACCAATTCGGCAGCCATGGCCCCCCAACACCTAATTAGACGCTCACTGGTATCAGACAATCAGAGCAACAAACAATCGCAGAGAGTCGAATTCGAATCCATCCATGGGCCCAGCCGCCCAAGAAGAAGAATAGGGGAAGAAACGATAAGCAGTACGCCCAGGCACAGATCAATCCACAACATGACAGCCATCAAACGCGGTGGAGTACCACGACCGCGCATGGTCTGTGGTGGTAAGTGGTAACATGACGACGGGCGAGGTAGGGGGAAGAGTACTGACTCGGTGCCCTTGAGGCGGAGGATGCGGAACTGCTCGGGGGAGAGGATGGCGCGCCACTCCTCCTCGCTCCTCTGCTTGCCGCTGTCCCCGGACGCCATCGCTGCTGCTGCCGGCGGGGGACGGGGCTGGAGCGATCCGATGAAGGGAAGGAAGGAGCAGAGTGGGTACGACTGCGCGATGCGTTGAGGGGTAGCAAGTCAGCAGCGGCGCTTTGGGGATTTTGATGGGAAGAGACAAGAGAGGCCCCCGCGCCGCCTCTCTTGTAACCGACGGACTCGGTCACTGACGGAGCCAGGCCCACGCTGCAGTGGCCGCGAGCATCTCTACATCTACTCCTCATCTGCCTAGCACGAGCACAGTAGCCTCTCTCCTCCATGAACAAGTGTCCACTGGGTCGAGGCGTGAATGTGTGATCAAACTTAGGCCATCCTCAAGGTTTTACTGCAGGTCATTAGAGTCGGGCAAAGTATGCACAGAGTCTGCTGCAAAAAAAAGATCCATTGAACCTGGACATGTTTCCCTCCGCTGATGTATGTGTTCAACTGCTACTGACTCGGTGCGTGCTGGATCTGGATCGATCTGTCAACTACCCTCCGTCCTCAAGCACAGTGCAGTAGTGCACAGGGCTTTGGAACATGTTCTTCGATATAAACATTTAGACACTGTGGGCCGATTGGAGAGTAGTTGAGATGAAAATTAAGACTTTTGAAAGTAGAGAGCCTTTCAGAGCCGATTGGAGAGTAGTTGAGATGAAAAATTAAGACTTTTGAAAGTAGAGACAGCCTTTGAGAGTGTACTGCTGGAGTTGCTCGTTTCAAGAGTTTATTAAAAGGTATCAGATGTTACCGCATTATGCATTTGTGGGCCTAGGGTCTTTTTTTTTTGCATGAAATAGAACTCACACCTTTTCCTCGTCAATTTCCAATATGTTGTTTTTTTCTGTGGGATTGGGAGTGTGGAGAGTAGACGGAAATCTGGTTTGGCTTAGGATAGAGCTTAGGCGCGGAACGCAAAAGATCTAGAAATAGGATTGGATATTTGTTGGAGCGCTATTTTCACTCTTTTTCTAAAATTAGTTATTGGCAATTGGTATTGAGCACTCTTAGAGATGCTCCTGATGGTGCTTACAGATATGAGATAGCCAAGTAATCATTCACAAGTTTTAACGAAATGACTGGTTGGTTAGGTTAAGTTGCAGAGTTTTGGTTGTTTTATTTAGGTAGAATATATCTATGGATTCGAGTTTTGGACTCAACATAAATGCTTATATTTTTCATGTAATTATTATTTAGTGGTAAAAAATATAATTATTGATAAAAATGTGTATTATCTTAATCTCAAGGGCGTCCAAGGGTCTATGTTTGTTCTGATTTTTTTTAAAAAAAATGTTTCAACTAGTCCACGACTCAACATGTATGTTCGCATTTTTCTAGCTATATTCTCAGATCAACGGTGCTACTTTTTCCATAGGTTATCGATTGACGGCGAGGCACCTCTATCGGACCAATCTCTCCGATGTGCTGACAAAGATAGTGTAGCCATCCTGCACACATATTGATATATATGCATGCGTTTATACGTGTATCTTTGTCAAAACTATGTTCAGAGAAAAGAGAAATGGCAGATCGATTGGAGTACGATGGAAAAAGGTCGATACATGCTACTGGTAATTTTCTCATGGTTGATACTGCAATGCAGTGTCTAATTTCGTCTTTCTCTGATCGCATCGCTCGTGTGCCTGTGACTGTGTTCTGATGAACAGCCCACGTTCCTCAACATTTTGTTACAAGGTCTTGTGAACTTCATTTGTCAAATGCTTCTATGATATATGCATCTCATTGAGTTCGTTTGACAATCACTTGTGCACAAGAGCACAAGTAGCTAATGCTTTTGTTCGCCTCATGTTACGGCAACAATGGAACCAACTAGATTCATAGTATCATACTTACAAGCGGCCAATGCCAATCCGTATGCACATGTTACACCACCGACAACCATTCGCTCGCCACCAATGCGCGCGTCGCACGCGCACGATCGACGCCGCCGCCCGTCACACCGCCGATGTCGCGGCCTCCTTCACCACCGCGCCGGCGTGGTCGCCGTCGTCCACCCACGTGGCGTGCCACAGTGGCGACCGCCTCCGGGGCGGCGTGGACCCGACGCAGCCGGCGAGCGTGGCGCGGAACTTGGCCTCCCCGGGGCGGAGCATGGCCGTCAGCGGCAGCCTCACCCCGCGCACCGCGCACAGCTCGTGGCGCGGCACGATGCGCGTGGCCAGCGCGTACGAGAAGTACTCCGGGAACTCGAACAGCTCGTCGGCGTCGCGGCCCATGGCGCCCAGGAAGTACTCCGCCTTGGGCCGCATGTTCCCCTCCACGCCGTAGCAGAAGAGCGCGGGGAAGCGGCGCGCCATGGAGCGCGCGGCGCGGGAGGGCAGGCCCAGCGACTCGAGGAACTCGATCCGCGGCAGCAGCTTCTCCTCCACGGAGAAGGACAGCAGGTCGGCGCGCCGGTGCAGGTCGGGGACGCCGAGCGCGCGCAGGAAGTAGAGCGTGGGCCGGAGCCGCGCCGCGACGGGGGACACGAGCAGGCGCGGCCGGCGGCGGAGCACGCGCGGCAGGTCGGACTCCGGGACGCCCGCCTCCTCCGTCAGGAACCGGAGCGCGGCCGCGATGGTCTCCGCGGGCACGGACAGCAGCTCCGGGCACATCCCCGCCGCGCGCCGGAGGTCCGCAGGCGGCACGCCCGACGCGAGCAGCAGCTCCGCGGCATCCGCGGCCACGGGCAGCGACGGCAGCACGGGCTCCGGCGCCGGCAACGGCAACGGCGAAGGCGGCGCCGCGGGCGCGGGCGGGAGGCCCGGGACGGCGAGGCTGGTCGGCCTGGTCCGCAGCGCGACGGCGGCAACGCGTAGCCGACGGCGCGGCGCCACAGGCCTCGGGAGGCCGGCGTGGCGCAGCAGGAGCTCCTCCATGGCGGCGAGGAGAGCTCGGGGAGTATCCGTAAATCAAGCTGTAAACTTTGGCGGGCGCGGCGAGGGAGCAGCTATCCTAGAGTGAGGTGAGGTGGACGGCTTTGGCGGTTGGTGTCGCGGCGAGGATAAGGCGGAGTGGGGTAAGGGCGGGAAGGAGTGTGGAGAGCTGCTGGCTGGATAGCGCGGCTTGGAAGAGGAAGACTGATTGGGCCAGGTGTGATCACCCCGGATTCTTCGTAGGGAGGTGGGGGCACTGGGGCAGCGGGGCCCTTGGAGGGAGACGATGCAGAGCCACATGTTTTTCCTCTTTGGCCGCACTGCTCTGTTGATGAAAACTGGAAATGGTGGAGAAAATTCATGGCCACAAGGAGTGTTCTTGAGCAACAACTTGAGACTGTCCGACGAACAGAAGGGGCGATATTGAATCAGACCAGGAAAAATCTTCAGTAACAACAGTTTGCGAAACCTTTTACGCCATAGGGCATGCCAGACATTTTTAGACCTATTTAGATCCCAAACTGTTAGTTTTCTGGAGAACCGGCTAAACTAATCTGTTAGTTTGGTGGATGGTAAGAGTAAGATTACAAGCAAAGACTTCTAGACTTAAAAAGGGACCCGGCTAGGTTTTAGCATCAACTAGTTAGCCAAGACCAAAGAGAACCAAACAGGCACTTGGTAGCTGAACAAATTGGTCACTACTCACTAGCTATACCAAGATTTTGTGGCACTTTAAAAGTGTACATAAAGATACACTTGAGAGAGTTGGTCAAAGGAAACCGTACGCGGTGCGCGGTGTGGTCAGTACTTCAGTCTCACAATAAATCAGCACCAGTCATCAGCCACCAGCCAGCCAGCAGTACTTCAGTCTCACAACAAATCAGAACCAGCCACCAGCCAACCGAACAGGCTGTGTTTATCTTGAAGAATTATTATGACAAGGCGAATTCTCTTGCCCCAACATGTCTTGATTATCCAGATTACCTTTGAGATTATTGTCTACATACATATATGATATGTCTAGATATATAGCAAATAGTACCATATATTTAAAAAAGCCAGATAAATTGTGATTTGGGGTTATGTTTAGATATATAGCAAATACTATGTATTAAAAATCAAAACAAATTGTAATTGGAACAGGCAGAGCAGCGTAGTGTGATCTTCAATAGTCTGCCAGTCTTCTTACGTATCCATTTTTCTGTCCACTCTCCCTCAAGGAAGCATGTGCCTACTTGAAGTCAAACGAGTTCCTCAAATACTCTCAAGCATCTCAGTTGTGCTACACATGTATTGGCAAGCTATAGGTAGTTAGACACGGTACCGAAATATCAGTAGTCTAATAAAAGAGCATCGAGACAGATGAATTTACAAAATTAATATTTTGGCACGAAACTATGGAGGAATGGTAATTGGTAAACTTTGGGATGCAAACAGAAACAGACCTGGCTCTGCGGTTAATGGGCCTTCAGCCTACCGAGGCTGAGGCTTAAACAGGCCAGCGCCAACCCAAAGTAGCCCAGCCGAACCTCGCGCGCGTGCAAAGCCCAGCCCACGCGGGCCCGAGTCAGTTACGGGACTAATACGTGAATACCTGAATACAGTAAGGACCTATCCGAAAAACTCATCTCTCCCCCTAGTTGGATTGGATTGTTGCAAACTCGGGAGGAGCAGTCGCCGGTCCCCGACTACTCTCCCCGTTCCGATTCCGATCCCAGCCTCGCGCTAACGCCGAGACCGGGCGCCCGCGGCGGCGGAGCAGGTCGTCGATCCCCGAGGAGCACCGGCGATGGAGAAGGGCAAGGGCTTGGCCCGCCGCTGGGCGGTGGAGCTCCACGACTCCTCCTCCTCCGCCTCCCCCGCCGTCCCCGACCCCCCCGGCTTCACCAGATCCGCGCCCGATGCCGTAAGCCCCTCCCCCAACTCTTGCCCCCACCGGTTTCCTGCTCGCTTCGTTACAGGGTGCTGGAATTCACATGGTTTCCGCTGCCCCTGCAGGACGACGCCGCCGGCGCGCGCCAGCGGAAGGACTCCGAGGCCGCATGGAAGGCGCAGGTTAGTCCCGATCGATCCGCCTCCTCGTGGTTGCCCCCTCCCAGCAGATCCGGGACCTGGCAGCGCGGATGATTTAGGCGTAGAGCAGGGTTTTGCGGGGCCTCGATCCTGATCCACGTGTGCTCTTTTGGTGCGAGCAGAAAGCGTGGGAGGTCGCGCAGGCGCCGTTCAAGAACCTCATGATGATGGGCTTCATGATGTGGATGGCCGGGAGCACCGTCCACCTCTTTAGCATCGGCATCACCTTCTCCGCTCTGTGGCAGCCCCTCAACGCGCTCCGATCTGTCGGAAAAGGTATTACTTGCCTTCTGTCCACGTGAAATCTCTCCATTCTGCTCTCCGGCCGTTTTACCAGCGAATTGGTTTGTCCTTTAACCAGTTAATTGCGACTAGCACTTTGGACTAGCTGTTCAAGGGAGACTAAGAGGCAGGGTGTGTTTGAGAACCGTATCCTTGCGATTCTGTGTCTTCTTCTCAGTCTGTCTGGCTGCTTCTGCTGACTTCCATATTCTGATCAAGGTTTTGTTGATAGCGCGATGTGCGTGCTCAAATCTAATCGTTTGTAAATGTTGATTGCCTGATGTGTCCCACATTGAATTATTCTAGATGTGCAACTGATCTTTGGTGGATCTTAGTCTGGGAAAATAAGTTAATGTCTTACTCTTGTAATCCTTGTCTGCGCGTAAATCAGATGTGCCCACGTTTATCATTCCTAAAATGAGGGTTTTACTATTCCCTCTGTTCCAAATTGTAAGTCTGGCTTTTCTAGGTACATACATAGCTTTTGCTATGCACCTAGATATACGTTATGTCTAGATACATAGAAAACTCAAAATGACTTACAATTTGAAACTGAGGGAGTAGTTCCTAAATATATTTTTGGACTATAAATCCTAATCTTGAACCATTTGCAAATCTGCGATGAAGACAGCCAAGAAACTGAATGATAGAAAGAGGGCAGAATATAGCACTATGTAACTGTTTTCTGCAGTAAAGCTGGCCATGCATAATGTCAGGTTAAGGGCCTGTTTGGTAGAGCTCCACCTGATTCTGATTCTCTATGAGAGCTGATTCTCCGAGAGAAGTGATTCTGTTGCTGAAAGTGATTCTCTTTGATTCTCTACCAAAAACTATCAAAATCAAGGTGGAGAATCACTTCACAGAATCAGGAGAAGCTACTTTTTTCAGCTCCCAGCCCTTTAGTTCATTTCAGAGAATCACTTCACAGAATCAACTGAGAATCACTTCTCTCTGAAAAACCATTTGGCAGAGCTCCTGCTGGATTCAGCCGAGAATCAACTCTGGGAGCTCTGCCAAACGGGGCCTAACTTAGAGGGCAGCCATATTATGGGCGTATATGACTATCTATACTGAACTTGTATGTGTAATATATACTTGTTCTTCTACTATAGGCACATTGTGTGGAAAATTATTTAGTTTTTTATACATATATGGCATGCCCCCATAAAAAGAATTCAGTGTTGGTGCCACCTTGTACCTGATGTAAAGCTGAATAGTAGATACACAAAAGCTTCATTCTGGAGTCTCCAGGCAAAGGTAGTATTTTCTCCCAGTGCACAAATTATGAAACATGGCAAGGCAGTTAGTGGTGCAATACCCGCAGATTTCACCTGAATGCTACCTTTATGACTTCTTCAGTTAGTGGGCAAAGCCTATTACAAATGTTCACTGTATATTACAAAAAGATTCTCTGTCTGTGGTCACTGTTTTCCTAGTGGAAAGTGCACTTCATGAAAAAAAGAGAATGCATTTTTGAACAAGAAAACAGGACATTACGCTGTGTTCTCGTTCTAGCTTGGTATGCATAAATCGTTTCTTTAGGTTGTATCAAGCAATCTCATATCAAAATAGTGATCACCTTAACCTTTTCCGACATTGAGCATTTCTTTTCTTATAAACATGTGTTACTTTGCAGTATTTGAACCATTTAAGGACCCAAGGGTGGACACTATTGCTCCTAAGTTGCTCTTCATTGCTCTAAATTTGGCTGCCATGGGTTTGGGTGTATGGAAGGTAAGTTCCAATAACATGGTTCGTTAAACAGAATAATCTTATAATTTGTAAGCATTTCAGGTAATTAATATATTTGCTTCTGCAGCTTAATACGTTGGGTCTTCTTCCAACAAATCCATCAGATTGGGTGTCTTCGCTGGCACCTGCTCGGGTATGTTGCCCATACCCTCTTAATTTTTGGACTCCCGGTGTTTTGTTTAATAGGCTTGTTCCATCAACTCTACTTTTGGAAGCCTGTTTCAAACTGTTGACCTGATCAATTTGAATTGCTGGTTGCATTCCTTAAATAACTATACATATTGCTTATTGGCTGCTTGCTGTTGGCCCATGTTTTTGAAACTTGTTGCAACTAGTTTCAATCATGGATAATTGTGAGATATCAGATGGAACGCTACCTCTTCTGGCTGATCTACCAATTAATGGTCACCTTCAGTAAAACATGTCAACATACACCTTTGCCTTAAATAAATGTGCCAATTTTACTGCACCAATTTAAACATGCTTTATGAGTGAGCCAAATTCAGCTCATTTACACAAATCCTTGTACCTCTCATTCAATACAAACCAACAGTTCTGCAGGTCCAATAACATGATTGTCAACTTATATTGGTGGCCTGAACTGATTATATGTTTTTCTCATGGCAGGAGGTTGAATATGCTGGTGGGGGGATCCCCTTAATCTGATGACGCTTCCCCTTTGGACTTCTACTACTTGGAAGATGCTGTACTAAGTGAAATGTTCTGCATACAGGAGAAGTGGAGTTTGCATGTGGACAGTTTGTATTATTTTCCGTGTGCGTTGTACCAATTTTGCGACTGCATACCAGTGCCTCATGATATCAACTGGACAGTAACAGGCTTAGATAAACACGCTAGTTTCCTCGTTTTGCTTCGTTCCTTGTTTACCCTTTGTTTCAGAAGACCCTGTTGCTCCTACTTGCTAATTTTATCAATAGCTATGAGACACGAGAAGGGGACAGTGATTGGTCACCACCTGTTTCCATATGCATCTGGTAGAGCCTGGGTTTCTTTTCTGAATGCCATAATGGTTTTATGAACCCATGGTACATTCTTTCAGTAATGGAACAATCCAAGTATAGGCATCCATCAATGTACACATGCTGGAAAAAGGAATCACCCAAGTATAGCCAGCACCCAAGCAGGCAAGCAGGCATTAGCCACCATCTTCCCGTTCTTCTCCTACCTTGTCTCCTAGCCTTCCACCCCTTACGCACTGCCCTCCATTGATGCGACCTTTATGTATTCCTCTGCCCTACCCACCTTGCCTTCTTTCCCCACCATTCCCATGGTGGCCCGCCGCCCCTCCTAAACCCTTCACCCGCCATTTCAAAGGGCCAGGGCGGCCGCCACCTCCCCTGCTTCGCATCCGCCACCGTTATCGCTGCCGCCTACCTCGCCGGCAGCCCCACTCAGGCGCCTTTCGGTCGTTGCGTTCCCCCTCTCCAGCGACAGACAATGTCTTGCACCATTGCCATCGCCATCTTTGCTATTGTTATCCTTGGCGCCGGGCATGCGGTCACCGGCGCTCGCGTCGGCGCCATGATGATCCGGCAGCCGGCCTTGTCGTCCATCCAGATGTTCAGAGAGGCGCCCGCGTTCCGGAACGGCGCCGAGTGCGCGGCGGACGGCGGCGGCAGCGTGGACATCGCCATGACGCTGGACGCCAACTACCTTCGCGGCACGATGGCCGCCGTGCTGTCCATCCTGCAGCACACGGCGTGCCCCGAGAGCGTGGTGTTCCACTTCCTCACCGCCGAGGAGGACGAGCACGGCCTCGCCGCCGCGCTGCGCGCCTCGTTCCCGTTCCTGGACCTCCGGGTGTACCGGTTCGACCCGTCGCGCGTCCGCGACCGCATCTCCCGGTCGGTGCGGCAGGAGCTGGACCAGCCGCTCAACTACGCGCGCGTCTACCTCGCCGACACGCTGCCCGCCGGCGTGCGGCGCGTCACCTACCTCGACTCCGACGTGGTCGTGGTGGACGACATCCGGACGCTGGCGTCCGTGGACCTGGCGGGGCACGTGCTGGCGGCGCCCGAGTACTGCCACGCCAACTTCAGCCACTACTTCACGGACGCCTTCTGGTCGCACCTGGAGCTCAACGGCACGTTCCGCGGCCGCCGGCCGTGCTACTTCAACACGGGCGTCATGGTGATGGACGTGGTCAAGTGGCGCGCCGGCGGGTTCACGCGGCGGGTGGAGGAGTGGATGGCCGTGCAGAAGCGGCACCGGATCTACAACCTCGGCTCGCTGCCGCCGTTCCTGCTGGTCTTCGCCGGCCACATCCGGGCGGTGGACCACCGGTGGAACCAGCACGGGCTGGGCGGCGACAACGTCGAGGGCCGCTGCCGGGGGCTCCACCCGGGCCCTATCAGCCTCCTTCACTGGAGCGGCAAGGGCAAGCCGTGGCTCCGCCTCGACACCAGGCGGCCATGCTCCGTCGACTACCTCTGGGCACCCTACGACCTCTACCGGCATTCGTTGCCGGTGATCGAGGAGTGGTGACGACGACTGGCCTGGTCTCTGGTGATCGAGCATGCATGCAGTGCAGCACCCAAGGAGCTAGCAGCAACTTCAATTCGCTCTTGCAGAGGGGAATAGGCACATGCAGGTCCATGCAACAAAGCTTCAGAAGACAAATTTGGTGTTCTGTTCTTTGGGTCTTCAACTCTTGATTCAAATGCAGAATGAGAAGGGCACATGCTATTTTAATTTCCTCCTCAAAAGTTGATGCATGGATATCTCTTCTTTTTTAACTGTGCATTTCACCCTCAGTTTTGTATATATCATGTTGTAATGTGTACAGATAGTCATTAGCAATGTTACTCTGAATTCTAAACTGTTGGTCATCTATCATTGTTTATTCAGGCGGGATAAGCGACTGATTAAACGGACATGGCTAGCCACCGTGCAGCGTTTACACGATGTTTAAATGAGTTAAACGGTCATAGGTGAAGAATGATCATCAGTATGCATAACTATATGACCATGGTAACTTTAAACTTCATTACTCTGCATATAATTAATACTAGCTTGGTAGCAAATATGAAGGCTGAACGGACAAAGACATAAAGTTGCGTGTTGTAATAATTAAAAGTGGAGAAACAATGCATGGTACCGAGGGGAGAATTTTATCCCACAAAGAAATTTAAAATTTGAAAGCTAAACGAACACTTATTTTGTGACGGAGGGAGAATAAATAAAAATTTAGTAGTCACCAACGTAGCCTTTTCGAATTTTGTTGAATGCTAGTTCTTTATGGCATTTGTTGGCGTGGAGCTCAGGTGTGCGCATGGTTGACATCTAGCGCGGTTGCAGGGTTCAAATCATTAGCGTACGTACAACAGTTTAGACAATTGCAGACAGCTAAATAGACAACTTTACAATGAGTTGTTTATTTTGTTGTCTGTGTGTTATTTAATGGCTCCTCTGGTTGGTGTTGTCTTATATAGGAGTACGAGTCAGAGCAGTAGACGAGATAGTAGATAGCAACACACTATTTTCTCATTTAGTAATAGTCACGTCACCTCATTTTGCTGATGTGGACTTATACTGACAGTTGTTTTTTAATTGTTGTACGTGGAATGTCAAATTTTCTGGCCTTGTTTGGTTCCCAAAAGTCTAAAAAGCGCTAAAGGGAATCTTGCATGTATGGAGTACTAAATAAAGTCTATTTGCAAAACCTCTTCACAGATGGATGTAACTTTTCGAGACGAATCTAATGACCCTAATTAATCCATGATTAGCTACAGTGATGCTACAGTACCATCCTCTCGTCATACAGTCAAACGCCTTATTAGATTCGTCTCGCGAAACAGGGGTTGTGGAGCTGGTTTTGTAAACTGCCTTTATTTAATACCCCTAATTAATGGTCAAAGTTATAAACAGTAGTATTAAACTTTAGTACATGTGGATCCAAACAGGGCCACTCTGCCAATAGAAATTACTATGCCTGTCAGATGATTGGGCCAACACATCCTTCACAAGGGCTGTAAAAAGGGGCAACTTTTTTCCTAAAAACTGCTTGCTTATAGTAACTACTACCTTATACTTGTACAAAATGCTTCACTTTTACTTATGTGTGTTCATAAAATTTCTAGTTCACTTTTACTTATGGTTGTTCATAAAATTTCTAGGTATTCAAGCGCTTTTCGTCGTAAATATTCTTTTCTCAAAACTACAGAATCATAAAATCTTCATAATTCTGGAGTGAAAAGTCTTCATAATTCTGGAGTGAAAAGAAAGAAAAGGCAGGGGTTAAAAGCAAAAGCTACGGGCGGACAAAGACGGAGGAGACGGAAAGGGGCGTGGCAACCATCCGAGGCCGGCCGGGCCCATACATTGACGCCAGTGTGCATTATTACGCCCCGTTGCTGCCGTCGGCCGGCCGGCGAGTCGACAGGGAAAATCACCGAGGCGAGGGCGAGATGTCCTTCTTCTTCCGCATGG
Source organism: Alloteropsis semialata (assembly GCA_004135705.1). NCBI lineage: Eukaryota > Viridiplantae > Streptophyta > Magnoliopsida > Poales > Poaceae > Alloteropsis > Alloteropsis semialata. Next base: position 77,450,045 of record CM014278.1, read on the forward strand.
CGTCGCGGCTGCGGCCGTCGACGCCGGAGGAGTTGGTCCACTCCATCAAGGACTCTTTCCTCGCGCTCCACACCAGGACCCACGCTAAGGTGATTTGCCAATCTCTCCTCCTCCCTTCCCCTTCTCCTCGCGTCCCCGCCCGCCCGTCGCGCTCGCGCCTCTTGTTCTTGCGCCTTTTCTTTGGAGATCTAGAGGCCGATCGATCCATGCGCGCCCGGTTCTGGATAGTCCTCGTTGACGGAATCGGATGCAAAGCGTTGATCTTGGCGGCGGTTGATGTCCAATTTCGGTGGTTATCTCAAGGTCATGGCTGTTTGGTTCTTCCCCTATGCCTCGGGATCATTTCCTTCTTCTCTTGGTGTGTATTGGTGTGTTGAAATGGGATAATGCGGAATCGTTGAACCCTTCGTTCTGATGCTTGAATGAACCAGAGAATACTGATTAGTTAAGTTATAAATTAAATTGGTGGAGGAAATATGGAGTTGTTGAGGTGTTGTATTCCTGTATTGCTTTGTTTATCTCCACTGCGTTGACAGGATGTGATTTCTTATTTCGCTTGCTCCATGCTCCTGAACTGCTACTTTCAAATTATGCTGGCGATAAAGGCTTCTTTGAGTTCTTAATCAAATTATGAGAACACAACTTGTAAACTGCTTGGTGCACACATGACCCGTATTCGCGTTCTTGTTAGGCTCTGGAAGAGGTTGAGAAAAACATCTCGTCCTTGAGATTGTTGATCTCTGGTGATGGAGAGGTGGAACCAAATCAAGAGCAGGTCCTGCAAATAACCCTTGAGATTTGCAAGGAGGGCGTCATTTCCCTCTTCGTCCAGAATCTACCTTCCTTGGGATGGACAGTACGTTGGCTCGTATTAAACATCTTTACCTGTTTTATTTACCAGCGTGTTCAACTGATTAGTGCTGTGGTCGCAGGTAAGAAAAGATCTGGTTCACTGCTGGTGCATTTTACTTAGGCAAAAGGTTGATGAAAGTTATTGCTGTGTGCAGTATATTGAAAATCATCTGGAACTTTTAGATTTCCTTGTTGGTTGGTAAGTCATCCATTTTCGTTTTTTTAAAAAGAAGCAACCCATCCATTTCTTGATGTTAAGATGTCAAATAAACCATTGGCACGTAAAAAGCAGTTATAGTTTGATTATAGATAGGTTGCGCTTTATAAGCTATTGGTTCTTTGTGGACTAGTAGCTAACTAGTTCCTTTTGCTTTTTTTGATGTCACATATTCACCTTTATGCACTTTCCTAATTGTCAATGAGGCCTTTTAACTAGTTGCGTGTAGCTAAATTTTGGGCCTTTTGCTCATTGATTTTCATCATTTTGTGGTAGCAGCGTATGACTTTCTTGATCCATTTTTGTGTCTACATTATATCCTTTTATTTAAGATTAGTTTCTTAATTATGTTTCTACAGCTACAAGAACTTGGATATTGCATTGAACTGTGGGAATATGTTAAGAGAATGCATAAAGTATCCAACACTTGCAAAGTAAGGGTTCAAAATTTCCCCATTCAATTACGATACCCTTTTGTTCATGATTGATAGGACATTACTCAAACCATGATCATAGTTCATTGACTATGGATTCCTTAATAAATATAGTACAACATGCCTCAAGAGAGAACAAATTGAGATGATCTATGTGTTTGGGTTTACCTTGCTGGGAACTCTCCTTTTCTATAATAAGTAGCACATAAAAGTTGCTTGCTCTCTGATGCATGATAATCACTGTAACAATGATGTTTGATTTAGACTTGTAAGTAAAACAAGACAACACCATTGCAATTTTACATACAGGTTATAATATACAAAAGACAGTTATAGCTTCCTAGTTCCAACTTCCAATGCATTGTGTACTAAACCATCAAACCAGATCTACATTCTGACATTAATCTTCCATGTTCAGCTCTGTTGAGAACTTGAATAGATCCCTACAATAGCACCGAGTTCCCTAACAGTTAAATTGCATGCATTTGATTTGAATTGCTTCTTCAGATACATATTGGAATCTGGTAGCTTTGAGCTTTTCTTTGAGTATGTTGAGCTGCCAAACTTTGATATTGCTTCTGATGCTCTGAACACCTTCAAGGTAAGTCCGTATGTGCTGATTTTATTCTTTGTAATTTGTACTCCTATTGGTGGTCGAAGAATCAATATTGATGGTCGTTTTTTATAAGATTGTTGCAGGATCTGCTTACCAAGCACGAAACTGTAGTCGCAGAGTTCTTGGGTTCCCACTACGACCAGGTCACTATCTTGTTCTGAGGCACCTCTGTTGATGTCAATGATAATAAAAAGAGAAAAGACTGCAGAAAACTTTTGTTACATAAGTTTCACTATGGCATATGATCATTGAATCTGTCTTATCTATCAAATACTCTAAAGGATAGCACCGTATGATGTTGCTTTACTAGTGTGGTAGTGCCTTATTAAAAAATTGTATTGCAATTTTGTCAATACTTAAAATGGTTGAATCAGATTACCTGCATGCCAGATATATTCTGTTTGTTTTTTTTTGTATGTTCTTCTGATCATGTAAATCTTTTCCAGTTCTTTGAACTCTACTCAAGGCTCTTGTCATCGACTAATTATGTAACAAGAAGGCAGGCAATGAAGGTTTGACTATTTTCAGCTTCACTAAATTATCATCTCATCCACTTCAGAAGGAGACTTACAGTGCCATCTATTGTTGTCAGTTCCTTTCAGAATTTTTACTGGAGGCTTCCAACTCTCAAATAATGAAGCGTTACATTGTGGAAGTTCATTTTTTGAATATTATGATGAATCTACTAAAGGTATTATTTATGTTACTTTAACTTCTTCACTTGGAAATTACTTGAGAAAATATTTATATGATCATTAAAAGGTCTCTTCTCACATTTGTACTTATAATTTTATTGCTTGTTTTATCTTGCGCACGGATACACATTTGATTGTCAACCAGATTTTCCACATTGAGTTCGGAAGGGAGAAAGGCTTATTGCTTTATATACACATTTTGCTGTAATTTCAATTGCTGAGGTCATCATGCATCAGTACAGGTGCAAATTTTTTGGGTATCTGTTGTTGAACCATATTTGTATCAGTTGGCTTCGGTATTTGCTTGTCGGCTAATTTTTTTTTCCAACCTATGTAAAACCATGTCTTCACGACTCCTAATTTATGGGTGCTTGCCCAATTTGGGTAGCTCTTATGATAGTTCCAATTCTTGATAAGATTGGGTGACCCCAGTAGGTATAGGCTTCCTGAAAGTAAAGGTTCAACAATGTAATTTCTCATCCTGCATAAAATTGTACATGCTATCTGAAAAGTTTCAGCTGTTGGCCTATTTTTTTATCCCGTGAAGTACATTTAGACCAGTTACTACCTTGAATCTATGTACTCATTGAAAGACTCTGTCCTGCATGAATAATTAACTTTTCATGCGCCTCAAATCTATCCTGTATTTTCCACTAACCTTCACCTTTTGTAGGATTCAAGCAAAAATATCAGGATTTGCGCCTTCCACGTTTTCAAGGTGTCATCCTTTTAAGTGTGCACACATCTACATATGCAGCTGTGCATTTGAATGTCCCCCTGTTAACCATTTCCTGTGCTCAAATAGGTATTTGTTGCCAACCCAAACAAGCCTCGTTGTATAATTGACGCTTTGCTAGACAATCGCCGAGAACTGTTGAAGCTACTCCACAATCTCCCTACGAGTAAAGGTACCGTGTCATGAATGTCTTATTTTCCACATGGAACCACTTGGCCAATTGGGGTACTGTAAGATCAAAACACCCCTAATGTTGAAGAAAGATGTCATGGAAGTATTGTAAGATCACTATTTTTGCTCCATTATGCAGGTGATGATGAACTTGATGAGGAGAAAGACCTCATCATTCAGGAAATCCAGAAGCTTAAATGATCATCAGCCTAGAACTTTCAAGTTATCAGTTAGCAATGGAACCATGTCCTCAACTATACTGCCAAAAGGTCCAAAGCCATGTATATCGCATCGGATGCATGTAGCCTCCAAGAGCTATTGTGTTTTTTTTGAAGGTTTTGCTGTTGATCTCAGGAGAACATGGTAAAGGATTGTCCTTTTTGAAGGATTTTGCAGTTGGTCAGTGACCATGATAAGGGGATACGGGAAAAAGTGAGACGAGTGAGATTTCTTTCAGAAAAAAAGCTGTTACCATTGTAAATTTGTAGTGTGGTGTGTACTGTCAACAGATCCACAGAATGTATAATTGACGATACTAAATGGAAAAAAATATCTAGTGCTCCTGTGCTTCCAGAACTTAAAAGTCTTGAAAATTTACTACAAATTCTAACGTTGTAGAATAAGATTTCATCGGATCTTTGCCAAAGTTACTCAAATGATTCCTTGTAGCATGACAATTATACTGAGAAATTCTCTGGAACTAGAACAAACGCACAGCAGAAACATGGATTCCAGAAATTGCCCCCATCGAACATCATGAAACTGCAAATGCCCTCCAAACGCATTACAACACGAAAAATATAGACAACGGCGACATCCAGGTTCAAGCAGGTAGCAGTAAAATTCAGAATCCGATAGCACAGCAGCATACGATAGAGTACGAGAATGTACGGAGTACGATGCAACGAGTTATGGAAGGGTCTCGTTCACAAACTGATCATCAGAAGCCAATCGTCTAGCTCACATCTAGCTAATACCATACACCGGCTGCCATGGTCGGCCAGCACGCAGCTGATTTTCATGATGCTCGCTGGCCGGTGCCCGAGCCTCATCTACGGGCAGCACGTGCCACAGCTCCTGCACCTGCGCCCACCGCAGCGGGGATGCAGCGGAACCAGGATGTGACCCTTCCGGTCACGGTAAGTCTGCACATGCAAAGGCAGTCGAAACAGAGGGGAAATCATCAGAAATTCAGAACAGCGTGATTATAGAGCAGAGAATGCAAGGCTTAGGTACGGTTAAAAGGAAATCCACACAACGCGTAACATGAACCAGTTAACTTTGTATTAGGCACATAAGTATAAGCCCATAACGAATGACATGTAAGTTATCGTTTCGGTGCACATCTACTGGGTTGTTTGGCTTTGGTTTCATGGATTGAGGCATCGTAGCTAGGTAGATATGGTCTATTGCACGACGGTAGCATAAATGAGGTGCTGAGAAATCAAGGATTCAACGCACCATTAATGTACCACCAAATCATCAGATCAAGTAGGTTATGTTCGAAGTTAGCATTGGATGGTATTTCACCAATCGTTCCTCAAACCAAACACAGCACCTACAGATTTGCAGCAACCAGATATGTGTCATGTCTTATGTGTATGAAGGCTAATAACCAGATATGCATGGACCTTCTCAGGAACTCGGATGGACAGTTGAGAGGGAAGCAGAATCAAGGGATCTTCATGGTATACAGGGGCTTGGCTAGAAATATACAGGGCTGGGGATCCAAACCCATTCTGAAGAGTATGATATGACCACAAAGCAACAATAATTTTGCGAATTGCTAGTTTGCTACCCCAGATTTCAGAGGGTAAGTAGGAAAACGTGATACAAATCGATAGGTTTGGGGGCGATCAGGATCGAATTCAAGTTTGTGAGCAGATAAAATACTACTGTGTATGTGAAGGATTTCTAGTTTTGTGGTTGACACCCGGTCGGCATCAATCTCTGATCCACCGCGACGCAAGCAATCAACAACAAAAGTAGTAGAAGAAGTACTGATTGCACTCATGGAGTCATGGAGGCATAGAAAGACGATGCGTACCTCGACGCCGGTGAACAGGTCGAACCACGGCTCCGAGCCCGTGCAGCGCGCACAGTAGCGGCCGTCGCAGACGACGATGCGGAAGGTGTCGTGCCCGGCATGATGCTCGCACAGCGCGGCGGAGAAGCCCGCGCCGCAGCTCACGCAGAAGGAATCCCTGTCCCCGCTGCGGGCGGAGCCCTGCGCCGCGTCGAGTTGGGCCCCCTGGGCAGCGGCGGCGCGGACGACGACGACCTCGTGGCCCTGGCCGCGGTGGTGCGCGCCGCAGCAGTGGTCGCAGAAGGCGGCGGCGCAGGGCACGCAGAAGCGGTCCTCGCTGCAGAGCGCGGAGAAGTTCTCCGCGAGGAGCCGCGTGACCCACGCGCCGGTGGCCTGCGTGCGCGCCGCCGCCGATGGCCCCCGTCAGCGCTCAGCAGGTAGAAGTAGGAGAAGCGAGCGAGATCATGCAATGCAGCAAGGAGATGAGAGGAGAATCACTCACCGTGGGGTTCGCCATCGCCGAGATCAAGGAGAGGGGATTGGGAATTGTTCGTCCGGAGCTCGGCAGAAGCGTAGAGCGCAAGGGGTAAAGGGTGTGGTTTATGTGGGGGTTTATGGCCTAGGCGGCTAGGCGGCTACCCTAGGCTCTGTAACGGAAAATTTTATTTGGTTCCTCCTCAAATTTCAAACTTCACTGTTTATTAAAAAGAATCTTATATGAATGGAGTAGTAAATGTGTGTTAATGACAAAACTCATTCCATAACACCGGGTAACATCGCGAGACGAATCTAATGAGCCTAATTAGGCCATGATTAGACAACGTCATGCTACAGTAAACAATCTCTAATGACAGATTAATTAGGTTTAATAGATTCGTCTCGCGATTTTCCGTCCATCCGTGTAATTAGTTTTATAATTAGATCATGTTTAGTCCTCCTAATCTTGAGTCTCAAATTGCGGATTCAAAAAAGTTTGAATAGTTCTGGAACTAAACATGGCCTTACCCAAATTGATACAATTAGATTCGCCGTATTCACACAGAACGGCTTGCTCATGATTACGATTTCACATAGTATAAATGATATATTAATGGAGCAATTATAAATCAAAGTTTTGATCTAAGGAAACAAAAACACAAAATATGTCTTATATGTGTATACAGAATCAGAAATTATTGGCTTAGCCCAACACTCCAACCGTATCCCACATTGTCTCAAAAAAAAAAAGCATCCCACATTCCCACATTAGGATCATATCAGTGTCCCCTAAAAAAAATCCATATCGGCGTGTTCACACGTAAGTTCCCATCTCTACTTGGACGAGAGCGCCTTGCGTACCCTGGACCCCACCCTGGACTTTTCCTTGGTCTGCTGAGCCTTGGCATCCGCCGGGGTCGCCATGCCAGCCGTGACGTCGGGCGGTGGCACGGGCACCGGTGGCCCCGGTGGCGCGCTAGCCACCGCCGCCTTCTGAGAAACGGCCGGTAAGCGCACAGGAACAGGCCGCGGAGCCGACGGTGCCGTGGCCGCGGGGGCGCTGCCAACCGGAGCCGGCGATGCTGGGAGCGGCTGAGGTGGGGCCGGCACCGGCGGGCCGCTGTGCTTAGGGCCAGGCCTAGGCACAGCGCCGGCATCGGCGGCGGGATCGGCAGCTCCACCGTCCTGGTGGCGGCCGGTGAGGCGCCGGAACGCCGGCCGGGCGTGGAAGGCCCTCTGGAGCCTGTCGCAGATGCTCGGCGGCTTGCCAGCCGCGGAGGCCGCCGCCGCAGTCTCCTTCTTGTCCGCCTGCATCACGTAACGAGCTTGGAGTCCTCTTTCCGAAGTGCAGAATGATTTGCAGTTTTATAGGCAAATGGTAGCTTGCGGCCACCGGTGACGTGAACCCCCGATGTTAGTGTACTGCAGTTTGCATCCGTTCTTTTCAACTGATGCTCTGCGCACAAACGAACTAAAGAGGGCGCATATGAACCGACGAGAAGCGGCATCACATTCGCCAGGCAAAAAGGCTGCCTTTACATGTTCTAGAAACTAAACTGCTGCCTGTCGAGATCTTTCAGTAAAAAAAAAGAGAGTAGAAGATCGATTTCTACATGTAGAATAGAAGTGAACACGTTTTCAAAACTGCCAAACGGGCTCTGGTTGCAGCCAACAGGCCCACATGATAGTAATTACTTTTCATGCATCTACTGATTACCACCACTAACCTCTACACATCGAGTATCAACGTCCTCACAACAATTTTACAATTTGTTTCCAAGTTTTCTGTTTCTCACTCCCTCCAGGCTCCAGCTTCCTGGATCAAACAGCTCATAGCCTGGTTCTGCATTGGACAAAATAGCTATTGGTTGCATAAGCCCACGGCTGGGATACACAATACAAGAAGTGTAAAAAAAAATAGTCCTGGATGCACCGGAACCTGCACGCCGATCGCACCACGCCGGCGGTCCTGCACGCACGAAGCAAACAACCAACCAAAAGGACGAACGTTGGTCAGCAAGGAGGGGAGCAATGCGAGGCTGCGGGAGCGGAGGACGGAGCAAGGTCGTACTCCAGACGGCTCTTCCCCAAGTAGTGGCAGCCTGTACCGTTCGGCGCTCGGGTTTTGCTTCTTCGCCTGGAAGGAAGCATGGTAGCGCCGCTACCGTTTGGTCTCTGGTGGGCCGTGGGCACGCGTGGGTGGGCTGCGGATGGACGCGCCTCGGCGCCTGCTCTCTCGCGCACACGTGACGGATCGGGAGGGTTTTTTTTACCGACCGCTACCGGTCCGGTTCCCGTGGGAACCGCTCTTACCGCTCCGGACCGGTAGTGGTAACGGCCGGTTACAAACCGCCGGATTTCAAAATTTTCAAATTTAAATTCAAAAAATAAAAAAATGTGATAAAAATTCCTAAAAATACTTCAAGGTGCGTGTAATCTATTGGTGTAAAAATTTTTCAAATATTTTCTCATTTGGTATTTTTTGCGCCAAATACAAGTGAAATAGAAAAGGAAAAAGAAAAATTCCCCGGCCGGCCCATTAAGGCCCGTTTAGGCCCAACCTTATCCTATCCCCCCCCTAAAACAACCCCCCCCCAACGGCCAGGCGCGACGCGCCCGAACCTTCTCCCCTGCCCCTCCCCTCGTCGCCCAGAGACGCGCCGCCGCTCCCCACCGCCGCGCGGAGCCGGTTAGCCGGGCCGGACGGTCGGTAAGCCGCCG
>CM014278.1:77459989-77489437 GCA_004135705.1 Alloteropsis semialata
CAACTCCGCAAACTGTGGCAACGCCATCGACGCCGACAACGAGGACAATGACGGCAGCAGCGATGCAGATGACGACAATGACTCCTCGGTGAGTAAATCACCTATATCCCTGTTATGCTTTTCTTACAGTTGTGCATCGGATCATTGCAATGTATATTAATGCAAGTAGTAGTGCACATGATGGTCATACACATGATCTAGTTCATTTTAAGGTTTGTCATGGTCATACACATGATCTAGTTCCATTTGTGATGCTTAGATTGTGGGAGTCCCTTTGTCCGAGGCTAATTGGGACGATGGGAATACAGATGTGTTCTGTGATTTATGGATACATCAATCCGTCTTAGGAAATTGTCCACGGGATAAAATGAACTCTGAAGGTTATCGAAAAGTCGTTAAGGGCTTCCTAATTAAGACTGGAATGAGGCATACATCGAAGCAGTTTCAGAACCGAGCGGGCCAACTCAAAAATTACCACCACACTTATTCGTACCTGGACAAACACACTGGGGTAACTATCGGTGCTGATGGTGTATATAGCGCGCCCCCTAAAGTGTGGAAAGTAATCCGAGAGGTAATTAAACTATTGTTGCATATTGACCCACATGTGTCCACAAGTTGAGGCAATAATGTACTTTGATTGCTCACATGTGTTTTGCTTGTTGCTGCAACAGAGGTATCCTGAACAGTATCCCAGAGTACAGAAGAAGATCCCTGTGTGGAAGGACAAGCTGTTTCACATGTTCAAGGATTGTGTCATTGATTGGGGGAAAATGTTGGCCACTGAGGAGGTTTTCATCTCTGATGGTGAGGCAAGCACTGATACAACAAGAAGTACTGGCAGCCGCAAGAGGTCCAGCAGTGGGGCAACCAGGTCAACCGCTGATAGTCCTTCCAAGAAGGCAAGAGGTGCACAGCAGGGAGCAAGCAGGACCGACAAAGCCGTAGTCAGAAACCTGTTTGAGAAGCTGGTTGTTGGTTTGGACACCCCTGATGAAGCGCCTCAACAGATACTGCAACAAGCTGTTCAATTGAAGAAGCAGGACGAGACCAAGGAATCCATCAAGCTTTGCCTAGATTTGGCTGTTGGCAGTGGCATCTCCAAAAGCAGCAAGAATTTTACTTCTTGACCAAAATCTTCCTACACGAGCAATGGCGATTCATGTTCCTCTATTTGGATAATGATGTTCAGCGGTTTCAGTGGGTGCACAACGCCTACGCAGATCCACAGATGCATGAGTTTTTGGACAAGATTAATAAGGCTGGACCTCTATGATATGTTTGGGTTCCATTTGAAGCATGTGTTGGGCACTGTGTGCAAATGAAACTTAGTTATGTATGCTAGTTGCTTATGTTGCATTAGACATGTAAGATGTGACCACTATGTTATGTACCTGTGGCATGTAACTCAAACGCTTCCTGGTCATGTATGCCTTTAATGATTCGAACATTATGTGTAATATGTGTTGCTGCCTATTTTATATTTGGTTATCTTATATCTTTGTTCATTTTGTACAGGAGACAATGCTTTGTAAGTTACAGATTACTAACTACTTTGATGTATACTGTGCAGGCTTCAAGTACAGCTGACAATGCTGATTTCCCAGGAGTTGGAGGTTCGGCAGTTGCAGCCCAAGCTGCGGCTTCCTTACATATTGGTGGAGCCAAACCAATTGAAGAGGAGCATGGCCAGGCAGCGGACTCCGATGCAGACGATGCATTGCATGCGGCACTTGGTGATGTGTTTGGAAGGGAGCACTTCGTTATTCCAGCTGTGAAGGCCGCCCTTGACCGAAGGAAGAGGAAGAGGGAACTGATGAAGAAGGCTGTCCTAATTGGTATGTACTACTACACATATCTGGACAAAAGACCCTATAGGTTAGCCAAGGAATCAGGAATTGAGTGGGTAGAGAAGACAGTACTCAATGAAACAGCATGCTACAACATGTTCAGGATGAATCCACATGTGTTTGACATGCTGCATGACCTGTTGGTGCACTCATATGGTTTGAAGTCAACAAGTAGGATGTCATCTAGAGAGGCTTTAGGCATATTTCTGTGGATGGTTGGTCCCCCTGAAAGTGTGAGGCAAGCTGAGCATAATTTCACTAGGTCCATGGAGACAATAAGCAGGAAATTCAGTCATGTGTTACATTGTGTGTGCAACCTAGCCAAAGACATCATAAGACCAAAGGACTCTACTTACAATTCAGTGCACCCAAAGGTAGCTAACCACAAGTATGGTACATGCTTCATCAATGCAATTGGAGCCATAGATGGTACACAGATCAAAGTCTGTGTGCCGGCCAGCGTGCAGGGGCCTTATTTCAATAGGAAGAGTGAGAAGACACAGAATGTCTTGGCCATATGTGACTTCGACAGGAGGTTCACATTTGTTGCTGCAGGGATTCCTGGATCTGCTCATGATTGGGCAGTCCTAAGAGAGGCAATGCAGCGGTATGGTGCCAACTTCCCACATCCTCCACCAGGTACGTGCCACTTCTTACTGTCAGTGTCACAGATTATTTGCTTTGCCTATATTTAATTTGGTGGTGACTTGGAAGTCAGATTCTATCTGTACTCAGCTGAAATATTGATTTAATTGTACTGAAAGTGTTTGCACTACCAATTTTAGCTGTTATGGGAGAAATGCATGCATATATACTACAACAGGCTCTGTTTTAGATTCTGGAATGAGTTTGCACTACCATCAGTTTGTGCTACAAAAGTTTATCTGAAAGGAAACTGCAATTGGGACTGAAATTACTAAACCAAGCTCTGTTTTAGATTCTACTTTTTTAAATCCTTGTGAGCTTATCTTGGTTTTCATCTGTCCCGGATTCCAAAGAGCAGGCAACCAACTTCATTCAGTGCTTGTCCTTCGCTTGGATGAAGAATTAGGAAGTACATAGGCAACTTCTTGGTCGATCTAGGAGTTTGCTTAATTACTTCAAGCTAGGGAACTGCTGGTTGTGTCACACGACTTGTGTATGCAGAAATAGTTAGGGAGCTGCTGATGCTTTCTCCATGGAGGGGTTGCCTCCATATATATAGGGGATTCTATCATCATGCATGGCAATATGATAGTGCTGATTGGTTAAATGATTTTAGGTCTTATTCTCTAACTAGGATTATAGTTGTGGTTCTGCAGAAATTCTGTAAAGAAAAGATCTTGTTATCTTAGACAGTATCCAATGTAAGCCATACAAAATATTGCTTTTCAGTGTGTTTGTGAATCAACCATACCTTTTGTTGTTATTCACAATCTGTTAGTATACAAGATCAAATGATATTGATTTGCATCAGAATCATATGGTTTGAAGATGTATCTATTCCTACTGCACAGCCTGCATATCATTTTAGCTTGCATGACCAGTGCGACAATTCCATATAAGTGCAGCGTAAACAAGTCTATCAGTCATTAGAAATAACAGCGTTTTGATGATGATCTAATTGTCAGGATTCAGGAAGATGCAATTCATGCCTGATCCTGCATTCTGTACGATAAGATCACTGGCTTATCTGGATTAACACTCTGAAATAGTGAAATACATGACTCGATCTGTATGCTTTTTCTGAAATGTAGCTGTCAACTGCCACCAAGCAGATGGAGCCAGTTCTCTGTTCCTTGTCCTCATTCACTTCAATTTGTGATTTTGTTCTCTTCATGATCCCAAATAGTGCATGATCCAACACAATGCTCTTAAAAATCTAGTATGAATGGGGTTGCATTGCTTGGATATTTTTTTTGCCATCTAGTACATGTATAGCAGTTTGTTTGCCATCTAGAATAAGACCTAAAATCATTTGTAAGTAACATGTATAGCAGTTTGTTTGCATTTGGCTTAGTCACATGTGTTGTTAGCAAGGTTGGGATTACAGCTCAAATCTGCTGCAAATTACTAACCGCTGTACTATTTCACTAGGTGTTTTGTGACTTGTGAGTGATGATCATTGTTTTGTAGGTAAGTTTTACCTTGTGGACGCGGGGTACCCAAACCGTTCCGGATATCTAGCACCGTACAAGGGAGTCAAGTACCATCAAGAAGCGTGGAGATCAGCACCCCGCGCTAGAGGTAAAAAACAAATTTTTAACAAAGCTCATTCCTCCCTGCGCTCGGTCATCGAGCAATCATTTGGAATGTTAAAGATGAAGTGGCGAATGTTGTTGAGTCTCCCCCATTATTCGGAGCGCAAACAGGCAGAAATAATCTTGGCATGTTGTGGATTGCATAACTTCATTATAGAGAATGATAGGGATGATTTAGACTATCATATGACTGAGGAAGAGGTGGATTGGGCATTAGACGACGCAGAGGATGATGATGCCGACGAGACACTTAATGATGCGGTACAGGAGGACGAGGTCAACATGAATCAACTCCGTGATGAAATAGCAACAGCCTGCCGGCAGGTTTCGCGTTCCGGACTTGTGTGATGTTCTTTTCATCATTGAGTGCTATTTTTTATTAACGCAATAAGAACTTGTGTCAATTAATTTGTTTTCATCCATTTTTGTTCCTGCTGCAGCAAAAATGTGTGTATTATGATATTATCGGTGTGTGCTGTGAATGTTTAAGATAGAATTATTCTTACTTTGCGAATTGGAGTTCGAAATCTGGTTGTTCTCAAAAGTTTGTGTACGTTTGCATTGTGCTGGTGTTGGTGTCTTGGCTGAGCAAAATTTTGTTTCAATGCAATTGTGAGCCAGATCTAATTTCATTGGCTAAAGGAAACCGGAGGGAGTCCCCAGTTCAATTAGTTTCAATTAGTTTGTGAGCTAAAACCCCAGTTCAGTGTTGGAGTCCTGGACAAGACCGGAGGGAGACCAACTCAAGATAAATTCTGACGGAGCCTTCTCGGCAGCCACGGTTGGGGCGTTGGGCTACGTGATTCGAGATGCGGCGGAAGAGAGGAAGGGGGGATGAGATGACATGTGTGTCATGCTTTCCAGTCCGAGGTGATAGCGTGCTGGACAGGGGTCAAAGCTGCTAGTGAAAGAGGAATGGCACTCGTACGGAATTAAGGACCTGGTGGCCAGCGATTTCACTACGTCCAAGTTAATGGAAAGTCCTTTTCCACTAAAAAAAAGATAAAGAAATGATTACCTCTTTCAATTTATATATGGCAAGACATGTATCTGTATCTCTTATCAATAAATCTCTGCTTTACTTGCAAGACAGAGTGAACAAAAAGAATGACAGTGGGTGATAAATGAATTGGATGTCAAAACCTTATTAAAACTCAAAACCCCTGCTTACATTATTAAAACCTAGTAGCTGGCCTAGAGGCAGACAACTCTTCTCATGGAAATGCCACCTTCACAACTATACCCAAAACTCATATACAAGAATTCTGTACAAGTTGGAACCCTAGATGAAGAAACTCCATATCTTGATGCTGCCAAACATTTAAAATCACAGTATGGTTGCCTTCTCGTATCTGTTATTTAGTCATCCAGGTAAGTATCAAACTGTTGATCGCCTTTATCAGCTGCTCCTGATCTTCTCCTAAAGAATTGGATCAACGAGACAACTGCTAACAGAGCTATCTCAGCATTGTCTGACGTGCTAGTCCTCATGCTGAGCTTGCCTAGATTTCTACTGTTTAGGTTAGAGAAATATCAGGTGTCTGAAAATAAGAAATAGCTGAAACTGAAGATAATATCAATAATAAATGAAGCAACTGATTTTTTTCAAGCTCCACATCTAAATTTGTTTCTACCTAGAAGGTTTCTTGGTAGAACCAATGTGCAGAAGAATAGAACAGGCGTCGCCCATCATGCTGTCGATGGTGTCCTCCCATTTCTCATTTGCTTTGAAGCCAGTGAAAACCAGAAAAGTACCTGTTGTTGACATGGGAAATTCCTCACACCATCAGTCAAGTGTTCATGCTGCTTGTATTGCAGGACTTAAGGGAAGTGTGACGAAATCCATATGATACAGAACTTATCTGGGTAAGGCATTGATTCAACCGCATTAAAAATTCCATGAATTCCATCAAATACGACACTAGGCCAACTAGTGTAGATGAGTCTCTTCACCTTGCAACGCATACAAGCATCAATGACATTCGCTGTTCCTGTGCAATTGTTAATACCTATCATTACACAAACAAAGTTTACAAAAAAGCTGTCATTCTTACTGATAAGTAGTAGCAATAAAGTAACATGCATATATTTGCTGTCATCTCATTACGACCAAAACTAAACATGTGAGTAATTAGGAAGTAGGGGCCTACTGGGTATGTTTGGCTTACAACTAAAAGTACCAACTACTGCCCAAACCAAATTTTGGTCAGCAAATTGGTGGCAATGACTTTAACCACCAAAAATGAACTAAGGTGGCCAAAGACAGAGGTAACAAGGCAAATTTTGGAGCCCAATTAAATGGTCACCAAAATTCGTCAAAGGTGCCAAATTGTGGCTTGGCTAGCTTGGGCATACTTTGGCCAAAAACCAAACACACCCTAGGAACCAAAGCTAGCTGCACACAAGTTAGCAATACCAACCATCGACATTCACTGAATAATGAAGCTGGCAGTTGTTGATGGATCAATCTGGAGCAGCCATATGGAAAACTACTTCTGCCCCTTCAAAAGCTGCAGACAGAGAACATATGCAATGGACATAACAACAAAGGCTGCACATGTAAATTAACTAATTAATTAATGAAAACTAGAGATTTTGCACATTACAAAACTGATGCTTAAATTAGACTATGTCGGAACCAACTATAACAGTTAAAGTAGAATAACTCAGGATGGCATCATGTAGTTCACTAGGTTGCCAAAAATGAACAAAGCTGACAACTGCTAAGCAAAAGCAACTAACAGAAAGACATCTGAACGTGAAACAATTGACAGAAACCAATGGGACAGTAACTATATAGTTCTTACTTGCATGCTTCACTACCATATCGACGTAATGAGGAACATTAATTACTGACCTCAAAACTTATCCTCACTAGCAGCAAGAGATGTCCCATTGGGTTTTCAAAAAAAAAAACATGTCCCATTGGTACACCACACAAAATCAACTTAATGCTTCTCACATCAGTATATTCCACCCGATGATATCCTATAGGTTAACTAGGATCCAGAACTGACTACTATGGAACACCATATTCTAGCTGACATATCCGAAATTGGTTCATGGTTTTGTATCACATCAAGTACTACTCCTACGTATCTAGGCAGTTCTCTAATCCAAAATTTAATTACTCCAATCATATGGGACAATCACATTAAATGAACATGCCATTGGGCACACAGAACTGTTGCCACCCATCACTAGTTCATCCGATTTTCTTAAACACAGCAACGCGAATCGGAATTGGAAAGCGTATCGCCTTCAGATCCTACCCTGGCTAACGACGATCTGGGAAGGGGGCGAAATGGGGACAGCGCACACACCTCTGGCGACCTGGCCCTTATCGCGGAGGTCCGCGGAAACGTAGGCGGCCTGGCCTTCGCGGAGCGCGGCGCCCAGGAAGCCCTCCTCCTCGTCGCCGTCGAGCGCGATGGCGGGGGCCAGGTCGGCCACGCGCACCCGCCACTCGCCGGAGCGGAGCAGCATCGTCACCAGGTGCCGGGCCGCGAAGCCGCGGCCACCGGTGACCACACACCACCTCCCGCCTCCACCGCCCGCGGCCGCCGCCTCCATCTCGTCGGCTACGCCGCCGCTGCCGCCACAGGATTCGAGGCGGATACAACGAGGCACGCGGCGCTGCGCGGCTATCTCAACTTCTGTATGGAGATGGAATCGTGCACTCGGCGCCGGCGAGCCCGTCGGTTCTGGGTTGGGTGGGTCAACTGCGATCCGATCTGTGGCTACCGGCTGCCGATCTCGCCATCGCGGGGTGGGGGAAGGAGGCTCACGGGCGGGCGCGGGGTGGGGGAAGAGGGCTCACGGGAGGGTGCGCGTCGGGGGACGGGGGCCTCACGGGCGCGGCGCGGCGCGGCGTGGGGGACGGGGGCCTCACGGGCGCCGGGGACGCGAGGCCGTGCCGCCGTGGTCCCCACCTGCCACGAAGCTCGGCCCCTTCTAGACCCGACCGCGTTTGGTTTCCTAGAACGCCTAGTACGCTACAGTGCCACTTCTAGGAGTTCTAGGGCCCTAACCAAACGGGGCCATGCACGGAATCATCGTATCATCATAGTTCCCTTGTTTAGCGTTAATTACTGGTGGAAGCACGTGTATCAAGTTCACTAACAAGGTCAATGATCGTGATGAGCGTCCCTGAAGAGACGCGCTGCACCGTGCACTGGATCTCGTCGTCTAGTTATGATGCGAGGACGAGTCAGAGGATAAGCTAGGCTCCCGCCCCCGCCGGGTGTTGACAATCAACCGATACACCACTTGCATTTTTTTTTTGGGGTTTGTTTGTTGGCTAATCTCGCCGTGGCCCTGGCGTCGTGCTCGTCGCGCTCCTCGCTCTCGCTGTTCTCGCTCATCACCACTTCACCAGTCGCCACCCCACTCCACCCACCGGGGGGCCAGGACACCGCACCAGGCGCCACTCGTGCTCGTCTCCTCCTCCCGGCCTGCCTTACCAAGGGGCCTGTTTAGTTAGGAAAATTTAATGAAGTTCAAAAAAAATTATCATTGAGAAACATGTTTTTCCTATAAGAGAGGCATGATCGTCAGTAAAAAAAAAAAAAATTACTAGTTGCCGACAAAAAAAAAAATTGTCAATATAAAAGAGGGCCTAATAGCCTGCCTCCAGCGGCCCCCGTTCATCACTCTCGCTCCAAATCCCCCTCCCCCGTCGAATTCGATTCGGAGGGACAACCCGTCAAATCAAATCAAATCGGAACGGACGAGATAAGAATCGCCCCTCTTATCGACCGACGAGCCGCGGCGGGTGCGGCCGAATGGCATCGTCGGCGCCGGAGGTGGAGGAGGGCCAGGGCCCCGTCGTCATCCACGCGTGGTCGGCGCCGCGCTCCCTCAGCACCAGCCTCATGTACTCCTTCGCCCAGGTCCGTGACCGTGTCTCGCCAACCTCCCTCCGCTGCGCTGCGCTTCGCTGCTCGCGTGAGAGAGATAGGATAGGATTCCGAGGCTGTCGCTGCTGCCGGCTGGGCTTGTGAGAGTTCGGTGAGGGCGATCGAGAGAGGGAGCGGTTTAGCATCGTATGGATCCATCCCTTCCCAATGCTCGCTCGTTTGGTCAACTACGTGATAGGTGTTCTGTTTCGGAGGGAGGGTCGGGGGCTGCTTGTCTGACTGCCACTTGATTGGGGTGCTCCGCCTTTGGGCGCACGCGTGCTCCGTGCTCTGCTTCAAGTGAGCAGAGAGCCAGCGAGTAACCACCGAGTGCTGCTTGTGCTTGATTGGACCTTAGCCATGTCTTTCTTTCCACACGTATGTGAATCTGATCATAGGTTTCTCATGTAGTGAATTTATCACTGACTTTCATCTGCTCTTTTTTTTTAATCACTGTCTTATTCCAGAGGGATGACATGGAGGTGCTTGACGAGCCTCTCTATGCCAATTTCCTGCGTGTCACCGGCGTTGACAGGCCCTACCGCGAGGATCTTCTGTCGAAAATGGTCAGGCTCTGCGCAATTGTCGGCTCAGCTATAACTTACTGCCTGCATTGATTGGAAATAATCACCATTTCATTTGATCTCATGAGATGTTTCGATGATGTGGAACTGGTTTTGGTAACAAGCTTAATGGTTATAAGCCACATTATCCTATGCAGATGCGCCTCCATACACTTTTCTGTCCCCGAGTAGTTGGCTGGCTCTAGGACCATTTTGATGGGAAACTTCCATTATTTTTATTAATCCTGACCCATTTCATGTAGAAAATGCTATCGTGCACCATATTCACATGTGCCTCTTTTGCTAGGAACAGCAAAATATGTCCAGAAAATACTATTGTCCATTGTATGGTTTCTGCGTAATTGTGTCACTTGGGGCATTTCTGGTGCAGGACCCCGATGGCAATAAGGTTGTCAGAGAAGTGATTTTTGGACCAGGGGAGAAAACATATCGTTACTGCAAGGTATGACTTCGAAACTTTAATGCACAGCTGTTCGTGAAATGCAGTGCTATTTATATCCACTAATCTCCTTTCTTATTTTTAGTAGCACATCTCAAAGCAACGACTCCCAAACCTGTCTAGTGACCTGATGAAGAAGGGAAAACATTTCATATTGATACGCAACCCTCTAAATATACTGGTATCTGTCCCCCCTTTCATCTAAGCGTCACACATGCAGTTCGCTATATTCTTCCGTTGCACAATTTTTATTTTCTGTAGCATGTTCGCAGTTGCCCTTTTTTTCAGAAAGGAAACCCATGATGATTTCCAAATTATTTTTCTTTACCAGATTTTTCATATTCTAGTGTATCTGATACCTATTGGCTAATATCTAATAACATTCAATTCCACATACCCCAGCCATCTTTTGATAAAGTTGTTCCACCATCCTTCTTGGAGCTTGGCATAGGCGAACTTGTCTCAATATACAGTGAATTGTGTGAACTTGGGAGCCCACCGCCTGTGATAGATGCAGATGACCTGCAGCAGCACCCTGAGGTAAATCTATGTAATTGGTTAATGCAATCGTTTCATCAGAGTGACAATTGTCCATCTTAACAGTAATAGATGTTATCTGCCATGATGGTGTTGTAAGCTACTTTTAAAGTGCGTGACACTTTAGTCGTTCTTTTAAATCCTCAGCTTTTAAACCCTAGTGCTGCATTAGGTCACATCATTTTGGTGATCGTGACTCATGAACCCAGAAATTTAAATACTATGCAATTGTTTGGTGGTTTCGATCCTTTGCTACATTTTACATTCCAAGGTATTCAGTTTGTTTGCACCTCGCATGCAGGCTGTCTTGAGGGGACTCTGTGAGGATCTGGGCATTCCTTTCCAGCCACAAATGTTGGAGTATGTATGTTTATATTGAACATGATACTGACACTAGTTTTAGATTTTTACTGTGATAAAATATGTAGCTTCGTCATGTATAAGACTATAAGGTCTAAAAGTGCTTTAATCTGCTAATTCAGTTAGAACTATTCCCCCTTTTTAGATGGCAAGCTGGTCCCAAGGAATTTGATGGTATGTGGGCCCCCTGGTGGTATAACAGTGTGCACAAGTCTACAAGTTTCTCTAAGTTCCGCCAATATCCTTTGGTAAGCTTGCATCAAACACCTCTCTTGATTTCCAGTATTTCATGAGGACTTCTGTCTTGGATATTTGCATAGTTAGTCAGTTATACCGTTGGTTGGAAAGGGCCTTCTGAAAAAGTTAAATAATAAGAATGATGAACATGGCTTACAAAACCTACCAAGACAAACTTAACTATTTTATTTAGAAAAAAGATAGCATAAATATCTCATTAATTTGTTACTATCGAAAACCACATTGTATTCAAGGCAGCATGATCGTATAACTGGGAATTTGTATGCGATTTAGTGGGTTGTTAAGGGAAAAGGTGAATCTGATACCATGAATCATATGTTTTCCTATACCAATTTCTTCTTCTGAAGCAACAAAATCATGTGGTTGAACTGTTGAAGACAGTGCTTCTTTTGTTGTAGAAGATAGTTGATTCACATCTGCTGGAGAACTTGCTCTCTTGATCACTCCACTCTTAGCATCTTGGCCTTCTAGTTTATTTGGGATTCAAGCAATTTTACCACCAATGTCTTAAATATTTTGTTGGTGGGTTTTCCTTGAGAACCGATACATCATACAGGTGTTGTTTCACAGAAAAATTCAGCACAATGTCATTGGCAAGGTCTGAAATGAACATATAAAATATGGCGTTGATTGACCCAAAACCAGATTTACCATTGTTCTCCTTGAAAAAAAAAACACTATTAATACCTCATGATCATGACTTTGTTGACATTTATGCACCCCGTTGCATCACCTGATCTTTTGGGTGATGATTAAGTTGTGACCACCTGAACAGAATGAAGCATCTATTGAAAGAAAGTATCTTGTTAGTAATTGAGCGCTTTACAAACTATCAATATTTTGGCATACTTCCTTTAATGTTTTATTGGAACGTAGTTCATGTAATCATTCAGCGGTGTACCATTTGGTACAGTTCTTATTTACCATGGAGTTTCTTATTTGATTACAGACTTTCCCATTTGCATGTTATGACCTCCTTGAGCAAAGCTTGCCTTTTTACAACATGCTGAAGCGCCAAGTAAAAAGGACAACAGGATCTCAGCAACCACCATTACCTGATCCTCCTCTGCCTGTCCCTGCAAATGAAAAAATTCTAGTTTGGGTTGGGGATGAACTTTTGCCCCGTGATAGTGCAAAGGTAATCACTGGTACCTTGTGGTACGCCACCAGTATAATCAATCACATATGATAAATGCTCCCCTTTCTTTGCTCTAATAATCTATCTTGTAAAGGTTTCGGTGTTTGATTCAGTTGTACAAGGAGGAGATGCTGTTTGGGAAGGTTTACGTATATATGATGGAAAAGTATTCAAATTGGATGAACATTTGGATAGGTGCAGTAGCTAGTTCTATCTTTCGTGGGTGTATGATCTATCTAATGGCTGACCTCCTCTTTATCCTTCTATCTAGATTGTTTGATTCAGCAAAAGCTATGGCCTTCAGGAATGTGCCCACTCGTGACTGGGTAAACTACCTTGTCTTACCAGCTGGTATATTGTATTGCAACTGCCAACAGTTTTTGGTGATGTCTTATATGCCTTGTGCTTGTTATGGATTGAAGGCAAACTGTATTTTGTTGACAGCCAATTTTTAACTATTTCTGAACCGAACTGTCATTTTGCACATGTTTTGATGCAGATTAAGAATGCCATTTTTAAGACTTTGATTGCAAATGGAATGTTTGATAATGCTCATATAAGGCTCACACTCACCCGTGGGAAAAAGGTAAGATACAGATCAAGATTCACCAGGATGTTGTTTCTACAGTATGCTACTTGGGTATAATGCCCCGCTCATTCTATTAACTGGCTATGTTTTTTCAAGTGAAGGTGACATCAGGAATGAGTCCAGCTTTCAATCTTTATGGGTGCGCCTTGATTGGTATTCATCTTTCTGTCTACCTTTTTCTCCTTTTGCATTCTTGTGCAGCTTTTCTCTTTTCTCATCTTTTACCGAGTTTTCCTTAATGGAGCTATTACCTTCGAACCTTGGCGACGGCTATGGAAAACATGGGCACCGGCCAAGTGCAAGGTATTCTTGTGGCTCGCAATTCGCAACAAATGCTGGACTGCTGATCGGTTAGCCAAAAGAGGACTCCCACATCCTAGCAGCTGCATGTTTTGTGACCAGGCTGTGGAAGATATCCAACACATTCTCACTATCTGTGTTTTTGCCCGGGAATTCTGGTATAAAGTCCTACAGCCGGTGGGTTTAGTGGCTTGCATCCCGGGACAAGATGATGAGGTGTTTGCAGACTGGTGGAGGAAAGCTAGGAAGAGAGCTGAGAAACGCAAGAGGAAGGGGCTTAATTCGCTGATTATCCTGGGCGCATGGATGCTCTGGAAACACAGAAATTCATGTGTTTTTGAGGGAGACCAACCTTGCATTCAAAGAATCATAAGAGATTTCACCAATGAGCAGCAGCTGTGGCACCTGGCTGGTGCTCGCTCGCTGCAAGCATTAGGTCATGAGGAGGCACCTGACTAGTCTAGCTAGGTGGTTTTTAGCCTTTACAGGGTCAGGTCTCACCCTTGTGAGTGTCTCCTAAAAAGTCTACAATTTATGTAAGATCAGCCCCTCACCAGCTCGGTCCAGAGTGAGGCGGTGGTTTTTTGTACGGGACCTTTTTCATCTCTTCTTAATACAAAGATGCGCAGCTCTCCTGCATATTCGAGAAAAAAGGTCCACCTTTGAACATTAAAAAAAGTAAAAAGGGGGTTGGGACATCCCCTCTCTCTAACTCTAGCTGTTGCTCTGCAAGAGTAGACAATGCATGTTTGTTCACAAGCCATAATGCACAAGCTGGTACTGTTGATTGCCTTGTTATGGTATAGCTATTGATATACTGGCCATACATCTTGTAGGGGAAAGCAATGCATGCCACTATTAGGTCCAATTTAATTATAACTGAGGCTAGTTGTTTTGCTAGTTTCTAATAAAATCTTTTGTTTTATTCAGTACTTGCAGAGTGGAAACCACCAGTTTACGATAACTCACATGGGATAAAGTTGGTAACGGCCACCACACGTCGAAATTCTCCTAATGTGAGATCTACTTATGAACCTCTGCATGATTTTGTTTATTTGACTTCAGTTAGCTTTGGGGTCATTTTAGATTAAAAATAGGGTCATGGAATCGTCTCTTAGTGTGGTGGTGGAGACGTGAGGGTACAACAGTACAACTCCACTCATCAGGATTCAAATCCTGGTGGGCATGAATTACACACGCGTGAGTGCTTTCAGCGGTTAATTTGTAGGCTTGTGATAGGAGATGCGTCCACAGGTGTGTGAATGTGGTGTGCGTACATTTGTCAGGTAGGTATGCCAAGGTTCCTCTCAACCTAGTAGTACAAAACAGAACTGGGATCTGTAAAATTTATGTTTAAATGATCAACTCTTCAACAGTTAGTGCAAACTACTTTTCTATTTCCTGAATCAATTTTTAAATTTGTAAACTATCTATCTGTTTCCAATGCCTCATCTGACTCTGATTCAACATCGATTCAAATACTATGAAATACACTATTTTGCTACTTTTGTCCTTTGATTAACAATCATACATGACCATGGTTATTTTTGTAACTTGTTTCAGAGTATAGATTCCAAGATACATCACAACAATCTCATCAATAATATTCTGGCAAAGGTTCATTTTCCTTATGATTGGAGCTCTTTCTTAGTTAGCTCTTCATGTATAGCTTAACTAAAACAGAGCTTTTTGTCTTTTGATATTATTATTATTATTATTACTACTCAATTATTCATCCTCTTATGCAGATAGAAGGTAATCTTGCCCAGGCTGAGGATGCTGTTATGCTAGACAAGGATGGTTTTGTATCAGAAACAAATGCAACAAACATTGTAAGCAGAATACCTTTGGCATATCTACAAATAGGCATTTGTTGTATGATTGCTCTAAAACTGCCATTGTGTTTTAACTGCAGTTTATGGTTAAGAAGGGAACTGTATTGACACCTCATGCTGACTATTGCCTTCCAGGCATTACACGCGCGACTGTAAGTATAATCAAATTCCAGTTGGAGCAACAGGGCCAGTCTATACAAGTGCCTCCTTCCAATTTAGAACAACACACACAAAAAAAAAGTATTTTTGAGATCTTTCCGTCATATTTGGGCACCAATACTCTTTCCAAGGCTTAAGTGGTTTCGCAACATTCAAATTCTTTTTTTTTGTGACCAACATTCAAATTCTGTTGAGTGTTGATACTACTAGACACACAAAACTTCAGGAATGGTTCTTTGTACTTTCATTTGATTTATGGACTTTGATACATAGTAGGAAGTTGGCTTGGTTCCTTTAATTGATTATTGCATATGTTTGAATTGTTGGATGGCATGTTCTAACTAATCTTCAGGGAGAAGTGAAAAATATTTGAAATACAGAAGCAGAAAGTTTCCATAATTCTTAGTCTTACTATGTTTCCCAGAGTTCTGCTTGTTTGCATTATTTGGAGGACAAAAGTATAGAACACTAAAAGTAGTTCTATTTTCCTGCGTTAAACAAAGAAGAGAAACTGCATGTGTTAGCATATGTTTACATTTGGAAAATACTATTAATATGTAGTGTTGCATCAATACTTCTAGAAGCATGTTGTATTACTGATTTACCATATTCTTATTGTTGCATTTCTAGGTTTGTATATTGGTTTTAGTTATCAGAAAGTGCAAAATTCTTAATTCCATCAATATGGAAATGTGCTGAATCCTTGTTAATAATGAAACACTGGGGTTACTAAGTTAAACATGTATCTTTCTAACATTGCTCATTTTTTATTAAAAACAACAGGTCATGGATCTTGTTGTAAAAGAAAACTTTGTGTTACATGAACGACGCATTAGCCTGTCAGAATTTCATGCTGCAGACGAGGTATGGTACTTTATTACATATATCAGCTATGTATTTTTTAAAGTCATGTGCAACTTGTGTGCCAACTTATATGATCTTTAGAACTAAAGGACTCTTGTCCTAACTTCCGGTTGATGAACTAACATGACAAGATATAGCGCACTTTATCAGATTTTTCCTTTCAAGAGGCTTCCATGTAGGATTTGCTCATGCACATTAAACTTGATGTTTAGAATGATGTGTGTATTATAGTATGAGTCTGTCCACACCCATGATTTGCTGTGCTCTTACAGCTGTGATTGTCACATGCAGGTGTGGACAACCGGAACAATGGGTGAAATTACACCGGTGAGTTGAGTTTGTTTTGCTACATGGTTATGTTTTTCCTAGACAATTAATCATATTGCTGTCAAATGGTTATCATAAGCTTGAAAATTGAAGTTGAGCTAGGTGAATACCAGTATGCAGAAACACTTAAATTCATTCCCCTCTTCCGAGGAGCATTATTTGCTCATTCTTTTTTATTGTTTATGAAAGGAGGTTTGGCCACCCTAAAAGATGGCCCTCCATTCTTTTACGTGCTGACAAGTGAAAGTATTACTGCAATTGAACTGCTGTAAAGTGCCTTTTTCAGCAATTCCCCTTGCTAGACTAACATTCTGGGATGAGTCTGTTGCCATTGTTGACATATATATCCTTCAGTTGCTCATTGCTCATACGTTCTGCTCTGATCTAGGTTGTAATGATTGATGGGCGTGAAATTGGCGATGGGAAAATCGGCCCAGTCACAAGACAAATCCAGAACGCATACAAAGTCCTGACGGCAGGGCAAGGGGTACCAATACCCAGAAACGCCGACGCATAATCCTCACCCGGGCATTCATTATCTACCATCAGTACCAACCCTGAAGGAGCCTGATTGCATCCATGTAGTGCAACAATAAAGTAATAACCGCCATATGGTCTCAATGTTTAACGATGCACCAGCCCATGCATCATTGTTGTACCAAACAGTATACTGTGTACAACCATGTACAGCTGAAGATCGTGTATTCATTCAGTCATGGCATTGGCATGCGCTTGTATAGTGTGCGTCTAAGCTGGTTAATGGTTGTCAACTCAGATTTGTTTTTACTGTGCTTATTGCTGATCCAGTTTGCCATCGTTTTCGATGCTCCTACATAGTAACACTCCAGTGCTATTAGCAAATTATTGAACGTCTGAAACCTGAAGGTTTTTCGTGGCAAGCAGTTTGCTGCATGTTTGTTTATGAACAAAATCCACAACGCGTGCAACGCTACTTGGGAACTACCGAACTAACAAGGGTGCAATAAAACTCGTAACTGGTGCATTATTCCTGCAGTGATGCTATAACTTGAACCGAACAATTGAGATGGCAAGGCCAACACAAAGAAGCCACTTCATCACGAATCCATCCAGGTTCAGCCATGTAGAAACAACAATCCAAGACATTCAGAGTAACAAACAAGGATGCATGGTCATACAGAACAAAATAGTACTACGACAATAGAACCGTATAGGTTAAGAAGATAAAGCGAGCATGAAATCAAATCCTGCAGCAGAAACTACAAGGCATCGCCTTCCTATCAATATGCCAACTGCTCGTTACACTCGGTGAGCCTCAAAGAGATGCAAGGATGGCATCATTAGTGATGCATTCAAATATGCTGCGATCTAGGTAGAGCAATAAGCAGTCACAGGTCCACTGGTTGCAGGGTTCTTTCATCATAGTGCTATGTATGAACTTCATCATGGAAAAGGCCATCTTGGCAGGGGCAGGTGTGCTAGGAAGGATGAGACCAAGTTTCAGGAGCAGATAGACCAGTGGATACAGCGTGTTCTTCCCTGTTTCAACCATCTTCACAGAAAGATCACTCAGTGTACTCATTTCATGAAATCTTACATCAGAGCGCACATCAGTTATGAAGGCCTGGAGTTGCAGGTCAAGTGCTGTGATAACAGTATCAGGGAACTCGGATGGGTAAAACCGAGCGAACTTAATGAGCTTGTCCTTGTCAAAAGCTTGGAAGAGATTGCGTGGATTTAGGCATGATCCAAGACAAACCAATTCGGAACTTTCCTTGCTAAAGCGCTTATCAAGCTCCCTGAGTTGGTCATTGATAACTTTTACAAAGACATGAATATGGTAATGCTCCAAGTTTGTCGACGTTTCAGATTCATCTTTACTCCACCTATGGCCTTCGAACTGCTCTCCCATCTCAGGCATAGTCATGTCATTCTCGGTGCAAAGCAAGTCGAGTTCCCTGAGAAAAGATGGTCATCCTTCATCCCTCATGACCATCAACTGTTTCTTGGACTCCTGGAGAAGAACCATACAGTTCTGGGCATCCATGTCGTTCCTGTCCAAGGCCAGCGACAATTCATTTGTAGCACCCAGTACATCTCGTATCAAGAGCAAGACAAGGGGTAAGTCATCAGTGAATGCCCATTGTGCTTTTAATACCAGATCTCTCTCATAAGTACTAGAGGCATGTTTGCCCATAAATTCAAGTGCGTCATAAACAGCAGGCAGATAAGCAGCAAGTTTCACGAGTGCCTCATAGTACGAACCCCAGGATGTGTCACCTGGCTTCTCAAGATCACTATTTAGATTCAAACCTCTCTCTTGGATCAGGGAACGGACCTTTTCATTGAACCGAGGAGAGCCTTGAATTAAATTCGACAAAGTATCAATTGCTTGGAAAAGCTGGAAAGTTTCAACCACACATTGGGAAGCAGATGCAAGAGTGGAATGCAGCTGGAGGGTGCAAGGATAAACACAGTACGCTGATGCACTGCTGGAGGGTGCAAGGATAAACACAGTACGCTGATGCACTTGCTTTAGACACCGATGTTTTCAGTTCAGTGATAATTGCATCCCTATACCGAGCTAAGCCATAGCCTTGGCCACGCACATCTGACAATCTCAATCCAGCTTCAGAAAGCATTAAATCCACTGCCACTTTAAGAGCCAAATCATCGACATCAGGGTCTGGCACAATCCCAAGGAGCCTCTCCACAACTTCACCCTTTCCATTGACATAGCGCACAAACAGAACCAAGTAATGTTTAGATGTGAAAGGAATGGAACACACATCAGCAACCATCCCAAAGAGATCTCCCTGGAATTCATTGACAATACCTTTTCTTGCTTCTTTAGCAAACGCGTGAGCAATATCCTTATCAAGGGTAGGTGTCATCATCCGCATCCGCGGAGCATCGTGCCGTGAAACACCAGGACCCTCAAGCAGCAGATTGACCATGTATTCTGACATATCCATGAGCATCCTTTCATCCAATGATCTCCCTGATCCATTGTCCAGAAAAGTCATCCCTTCTCTGAAGGAAAACCTCATGAGATCAATTGCCTGGTCAATGTCAACCTTCTTACAAGACAGACCTTTCTGAACATCCTCCTTAATCACATCAGAAGCACACGCGCCTGAAGTTTTGACCTTCTTACGTGATGGACCTCGCCGAGGCTCCTTCCTAACAGTATCAGCAACATATTCGCCTGAATATTCATCTGAGCCTTCCTAACAGTATCAGCAACATATTCGCCTGAATATTCATCTGAGATGATGCAGGCACCACTACCTTTGATACAAGATTGGCAATCTGAAGGCTCCATGCCTAATTCATCAAGCCAAATAACATTCAGTCCCAAGCAGATTCCAGTGAGAATAAAAATGATGGGAACAAGAAGTATAAGATTCATTCTTCTACACCTAACATGTGGAATCACAACAACTGAACAACAACATTCAGAGTAGAGACATGGGCTATCATCCGAGCATGCATATTTACCCCTTCGTGTGTACACCTACACTAGCGACCGTATCTGTAATCATCCCCTACGGTAAGCCCACAAAAGTAAAATTCAATAGGAAGATTGCACCTTACTACTGGAAATAATCACGACAGAAAAACGCCATTCATCAGGGTGGTATATCCCTTCACAAAACCCTAAACCCTACCAGATGCATCCAGTACCCTCTAAGCACACGGGTTCTTGACCCAAAGCTTTTCCCCCTCTTCCATTCGCGGGAAGAGAACTAGAGTTTAGTTCGGGGCGCATTTGATACACAACAGCATGGAAGGATTTGGAGATAAAAGGAAAGGGAATGGTACCTCGGAGACGGAGGGAGGAGAAAGGCGCGGGAAAGGAAGCGAAGCAACGCGCCTCTCCGCTCTGCTCCCCTTCTTGGCACTTTGCGATGCGGCAGCCGGCAGGCCTCGTAGTCGTACACACTGGACACCAGTCAATGAGTCAAGCGGTATATATAACACAAGTTATGTTACCAATCAGTTAAATCTTGTGTCCCGCGCATCTCGTCTACTAGCGCCTAAAAATTTTGTCTAGACTTCTTCCATCTTGAGTGCTTTGGGACCTGATCAATGCTCTATTGTACTAGTATAGTAGGATACCCGCAAAAAAAACATATTGTAGTAGGACATAATCTAGCGAGAATGATAAGCCATGGTCACGCAAATCATGAGCACATGGTAATGTCAAATTCTTTAGTCTAGTCTAGCAACCTATATAACGTATAAATGCCTAGCCTCGTCTAGGCGCCTAGTGATTTTTAAAACCTTATAATGATAACAATAATATCAATCACAAATTTGCCACTTTTTAAACCATCTTTGAAAAATTACCATTGGGAAATTGCAAAAATGGCCATTGGGAAATTGCAAAAATGGCACATGAACTAGCATTCGAGTGGCATTCTCAAATATCTTGATTAACAACTCCAACTATTATTAGTACTATTAGGGGCATTTGTAAAATTTGGTCTGGTGTTTTATTTTATTTTATTTTATTTTATTTTTTTTGCAAGAACGTCAATCGAGTGATAGATCTGATGGCACTTTTAAATTTTCAAGTCGCAAGTTTGAAAAAAAAAACGATGAGAGATGGAGACGGACACTTATAGTTGATCAAAATTGGCAGCCTAAACATATGACAAACTGCGACTATGAAATATTAACCAAATACGCCCTCACCAAAATAAAAGGATTAAGTTCGGTAACAGGATGCAAATTGCGTATATCGAATGGGTTCCCTTGTGACAATTAAAATAACATAAACAGAACTCAAACGATCCATATTCTACTTCTCACTAAACTACTCACTTTTACCCGCCGCCGCGACTTCAAGATTATTACATCCCATGCAACAGGCAAAAGAAGCCAGGCTTCTTCAGCACGAAACATGAATCCATCGAGACTCGTGTTAAAACGAAAAAGAAAACACCAGAAGTCCAAAGCTCCAGACTAAAAATTCTGTTCATGCATCATGCAATAAGTTTTAACGAACAAACGAAAATGCATACAGAGCGTAACAGGGGGAGGATGCTAGAACTGCGTGGCACAAGTAGATAAACAGTTCATGAAATTGGTACTACAATACTGCAACGAAAGCACTAGTTACGATAACCACAATGTAGTCTCAAAGGCTTGCAATGACAGCATCATTGGTAACGCTCTCAAATATGTCGCGCTCCAGGAACAGCAATAAGCAGTCACTGATCCACTGGTTGCAGGGTTCTTTCGCCATTGTGCTGTCTATGAACTTCAAAGCAGAGGATGCTGTCTTGGAGGTGGCTGGTGTCCCGGGAAGGATGAGAGCAAGCTTCAGGAGCAGATAGACCAGTGGATACATGGTGTTCTTACCAGTTTCCACCATCTTAACAGAAAGATCACTGAGAGCATTCATTTCACGAAACTTGGCATCAGAACGTACATCCATTATGAAGTCTTCGAGTTGCAGATCAAGTGATGCGACAGCAGTATCAGAGAACTCAGAGGGGTAGAAACGAGCAAATCCAATGAGCTTCTCCTTATCGAAAGCTTGGAAAGAATTTCGTGGATTTAGGCATGACGAAAGAAGAAATAATGCCAAACTCTGCTCACTGAAACGCTTGTCAAACTCGTTGAGGTGAATATTGATAACCTTCTCGAAGAAATGAACATGGTAGTGCTCCAGGTTTGTCATTGTTATAGATTTGCCTCTCAACCTTGGCCGGGGTTCAAATTTGTCTCCCATGTCGGGCATAGGAATTTCGTTATCGCTGCAAAACATGCCGATTTTGTTAAGAAAAGATGGCCATCCTTTGTCCTTCATTAACTGTAGCTGCTTCTTGGCCTCCTGGAGGAGCACCATACAGTTCTCTACGTCCACGTATTTCCTATCGAGTGCCAGTGACAACTCATTTGTAATGTTCAGTACATCCAGCATCAATAGCAGTCCAAAAGCAAAGTCATAGGTCAATTCTTCAAGTACCTTGTATGCCAAATACCTTTGATCATTGTCTTTGACGCCTTTTTTCACAAAGTAAAGTGCGTCACAAATTGGATCAAAATAAGTAGCAAATTTAACAAGTGCCTCATAGTATGAACCCCAACATGTTTCACCAGGCTTCTTGAGATCATTGTCCAGGTTCACTCCTCTTTCTTGGATTAGCGCACAAACCTTTTCTGTGAACTGGGGGCAGTCTTGTATTAGATTTGACAACACATCGACAGTTTTGAAGAGCTCATAAACTTCGCATAGGTCATAGGAAGAGGATACAAGAGAGGAATGCAGCTGGCAGGCATAAGGATGAACATAGTACTCCAATGCATTTCCGTCAGTGATTGACGTCTTTAGTTCAGTGAAAATTTCATCACGGTAACCAAACAAGCCATAGCCTTGGCCACGAAGCTTTGACAAACTCAATCCAGCTTCAGAAAGCATCGAACCCACTGCCACTTTAAGAGATGAACCAAAGCTTGATGGCTCCGGCACAACACCAAGAAGCCTCTCCACAACATCACCGTTGCCATTGAGAGAGCGCACAAACAGAACCATATAGGACATGCACTTGCTAGGAATGTAAATCACATCAACATATATCCCATAGAAGTCTCCTTGGAGCTCACTGGCAATACCTTTTCTTGTTTCCTTAGCAAAAGCATGAGCAATATCTTTGTCAAGGGTAGGCGTTATCGTCCACATCTGAGGAGGACCATTCCGCTGGGAAATACCAGGATCCTGAAACAGCATGTTGACCATGAAGCCTGACATGTCCACAATCATCCTCTCCGCGAAACATCTCCCTGACCCATTGTCCAGAAAAGGCATCCCCTCTCTGAAGACAAATCTCATGAGATCAACTGCCCGGTCAATGTCGACCTTCTTAGGAGATGGAGCATCCTGAGGCTCTTCCATAACAACATCATCTGCGTCTGAACCTGAAGATTTTACCTTCCTCTTCAGAGATGGGCCATACTGAAGCTCCTCCATGAGGACATCAGCTGCACATGTGCCTGAAGCTTCATCTGAGTGAATGATGGCACCACCATCTTGGTTACAGGATTGGCGATCTGACGGCTCCATGCCCTAACCACCAAGCCAAACCACAATCAGTTCCAGGCAAATCCCCATGAGCATAAATTTATGGGAACAAGAAACCTGAAATTATATAATTCTGCACCTAATATGTGGATTCATCACACGACAGAACAAGGGTGTCGTTAGAGTAGATAAATGGGCGCATATGAAACCATGAATCATATAGGTATATAAGGGAACATGATCACCATTCATCAAGGTCGTTTACCCATTGCAAAACTATAACCCTACAAAGATGTATGCACTACAGTCTCAGACTCGAATAAAAAAAAAGTTTGGAAGCCACAGATCAAAAACTTAGGATGTACAGGTAACCTCTAGAAAATCACCTCCCCCCCACCCCACCACCCCCACATTCACTTCAGCATGACGGCGGCAATTGGAGAGGAGGCGAAACAATGCCGAAGTAAGATCTCAATGTAGAAACCTAGATATTACTGGGATTGATTGGGTCGGGCGCATTTGGCACAACAATTCATGCGGTGAGGGTCATGGAGGGACAACGATCTGGCGATCAAAAAAAAATAGTACCTCGGACTCGGGAGGATGAGGCGGCCCGTAGCGGCGGCAAGAAAGTGAAGCGACAACAGTTCATGCGGGTTTAGCAGTAAACGCGGGGATCATTGAGGAACAAAGGATTTAGCGATGAAAAAATGGTACCTCGGTCTCGGGAAGATGAGGCGGCCCGTGGCGGCCTGGCTGGTGTAGCGGCGCGTCTCCTACTCTCCTCGCGCTGCTCCCCTCTTTCGCGCTCTGCAACTGCAGGCCTTCTCGTCTCCTTGGATCAAGGGCCTGTTTAGTTTGAGGTAAAAAGTTTGCGAAATTTACTGTAGCAATTTTAAATTAAAGATTAGGAGGACTAAATATGATCTAATTATAAAACTAATTACATGGATGGACGAAAAATCGTGAGACAAATCTATTAAGCCTAATTAATCCATCATTAGAGATTGTTTACTGTAGCACAACATTGTCTAATCATGGCCTAATTAGACTCATTAGATTCGTCTCGCGAGGTTACCCGGGGTTATGAAATGGGTTTTGTCATTAGGCCCTGTTTGGTTTCAATAAGTCCCTGACTTATTAAGGGCCTGTTTAGTTCCCACCGAAACTTTTGAAACTTTGAAACTTCACTATTCATCAAAGGGAATCTTACATGCATGGAGTATTAAACGTGTGTTAATGACAAAACCCATTCTATAACCCCCGGTAACTTTGCGAGACGAATCTAATGAGCCTAATTTGGCCATGATTAGACAACGTCGTGCTACAGTAAACAATCTCTAATGACGGATTAATTAGGATTAATAGATTCGTCTCGCGATTTCCCGTCCATCCGTGTATTTAGTTTTATAATTAGATCATGTTTAGTCCTCCTAATTTTCGATTTAGAATTGGAAACTTTCTTTCGCAAACTTACTTTCCAATCTAAACAGGCCCTAAGTTAGTTGTATTTAAGTCAGTTGTGTTTGGTTATAGAGACTTAGGCCATCCCCAAGCCTCCAACTAGAATGGTTTCCATAGCATTAATTACATTGCCACCTAGGACTATTAGCTTACATGACACTATATTAAATAAGAGAGAGAGTGGAGAGAGAAAGAAACTGGGTCTCATGCAAGACCCAGTTTCTTCACGAGAATCTATACACTGGACACCATCAAATCATGTATTGGGAGATGGTAGTGTCCTCATGATAATTGAACAACAAATATGATTGGTAGAGATGAGAGAGAATGATGGATTGAGTATTAATTATGGACCTACATGAAGAAACTATGCATTGAGAGATGTAGTTTCTAAACATAGTGTCTTGCTTAGTTGGCAACATAGACACTATCTATGGACACCATGGGTTGGGGATGGCCTTATAAGTCAGTGAGTAAAGACTGTTTTACCCCTATCTCATGCCCCTGTCCGTGGTCCCACCCGGGGTAGGAGGGGGAAAAGAGTGACTTATTTCACTTTAAGTTGGGGTGAAGCTACTTATAGACTTATAAGTCCTTTGCACTTTAAGCCAGTGCTGTTTGGTTACCACAAGTGACTTATTTGCACTTTTTGCACTTTAAGTCCCCTGACTTATGGAAACCAAACAGAGCCTTAATTCATATTTAATGTCCTTAATTAGTGTCATAACATTTGATGTGACAGATGAATAGCGAAAAGTTTGTGCAAGAAGCTTAAGACGTCGGGGTATTTTATGATAAATAAGGAATTCCTAAACAACATCAACATTCGAATGTGTTTTTTCCCATGTCATCCACCGATTTCCATTTTGTCCAGCAGTCGTTTTGGGCTTTTTGAATACAGCCTGGCCCATCTTCCATTGTTTCTTGTTCTGTCTTCTTGGGTCATTACCTTTTTCTACGCGCAGATCTTTCAAGCATTCCTAAACAATACTAGTAAGGTGCACGTGCGGCACGCACGTATTTTTAAAAAAAAACTGTGAAAAAGTTAAATGTGCAGTACAAGTATTGAATACAACAAAGATTATTCAACAATAATATTAATCCTAATAGGAACGGAGTGAGTCAGATTACGAGGAAGGGGCTCAAGTGAGGAGGCCATAGAACTGAGCAATATCTTCATATATATATATATATATATATATA
Organism: Alloteropsis semialata; assembly: GCA_004135705.1. Lineage (NCBI taxonomy): Eukaryota > Viridiplantae > Streptophyta > Magnoliopsida > Poales > Poaceae > Alloteropsis > Alloteropsis semialata. The sequence continues at coordinate 77,486,047 of CM014278.1, forward strand.
TACAACAATGTTCTTACACCATGATTGGTTTAGATAGTAACATATATTGTACATGAGAAACAATAATAAATATATGGTCCTTACATAAAGTGCAACAAAACAATCAATCTATTCAAGCAAAGGTGTCCATGTGGCACACACGGGTTTTTGAAAGATTATAAACGAAAATTTAAATTCTAAGCTTCAGGGTTCCAACCACTGCACAATGTTTTGCTCGATCATCAGTCGGCTGCTCCAATCTCTTTGGAGGCTCGTGTTCAAGTAGAGCAAGTGAGGCGGGTCATTGGTATTGACCTACCTGAGCCTCTGAAGCTGTCCCATGAACTGAGACAACATGGCTGGAGCAGCTTAATGTATTTCATCAAGTGCACCTGTCATATACTGCACAATAAGAAAGTCAAGCTCATTAGCAAGGAGTGATGCGCGTTCTTGACCCTCCACTACAGCAAGGTTATATTCCCCAAGGTAACACATAAATGCACACAGAAAGGAAACATCGTAGACTACAGCCCTTGCTTGCTTTAAAAAGATATAGTTTCAATTGGAATAAAATAAATGCTACTCTTTGCTACTATTGCTGCTCACACCATCAATTGGACATAAAAAAAATCTCCAAGCTCCAATAAGCTCTAGCTATAAGAGATGCATGCGTAACATGTTAAACATATACGGAAAATAAAAAAGTGTTGGAGCCAAACAAATAGGATGTTTAGAATGTATTGAAAACACTGAGCATATACAAGGTGCAAATAGATCAGGATTACGCTACAGTGGTCAGGCCAAAACAGATTACTAACTAAAAGCGGAGTATCATCAAAATGGATTGAATCATGAAACTATGGACCATGAATGCAAGCAATATATGTAAACAAGTGAAATAAAAACAATGGCCAGAAGTGTCACTGCAGTAATATGTGTGCATAATCAATAATTTTGAGCAAGTCCAGACTACCAGTAAAAACTGCTATTTAAGTTACCTTATCAAGCTCCTCCAAGACAGCTTTTACCACATCATTCTTTTGCTCGAAAAGATCATCCAGGTTCAGCCTCAGAACTATGGCCCGAACAACTATGATTGATGACATGTCTAATAGGCTTTTGAATTTCTCTCTAGAGCCTGGTGCTCATGTAACCCATTGTACGTACCACCTTCATTTATACATAAAAGGGTAGGGACCTCCCTTGCTGACTTCCCCCGTAAAAATGATGACAAAAAAGTAAGATTATCATAAATAATGGCAGAAATATGAACTTAAAAAAATGATAATGTCTCAAAGTGAAAATTCATCTTGCCTTGTCAGTTTTCGTATTTTGTCAACAAACTGCAAGGAATAAAACCGACCAAACAATATACTAATGCTCAAATATGTTCTGTAGAAACACAATAGATCTTAGCCCATTACCCAAATTATAAAAAGTGCAAACCCATATGCCTCAACGTGGTGAACTCAAAATGCCATAACCAGCCAAAACAAGAATATGATAACCATTGTGCTAAAACAAAAAGAACATTTTCACAAAGAAACTACACATATTTTGTTAAATCAAGCTATTGGCTATAACACTATAAATTATTTCACTAATTGTAATATTGATCTGACCCCTCCACCCCAGTATATAAGCTTGTAACAGGATATAGAAGGGGCCATGACACTCTCTCGGTTGCTCTAAGCATAATTACACACAAAATAGCAAAAGCTCCCATTCTTAATCAACTCTTAACACAATTGCATCATAAAGTATAATACAATCACACTAAAAGGAAAAATTCCCAAGTAGAACTGACCATGAAAGAACACCCTTGCCATCATAAATAAGATCCTGCATCCCTCAACTCCAAGATCTCATATACTCCTATAGTCAAATTAGCCAAAAAAGAAAGTGAGTATTTTGCGCATAGATATCAAAGAAGACAAGTGGAATTTGAGTATTATTCTTCCAAAAGTGTGAAGCGCCCCTGCCTAAGCAGAGACTAAATGTGATACAAATTATCAGTCCCAGGAGCCTGATACACATTTATTCAACAGATGATACAGAAACTTACAACCCACGAGGAAGCAGGCACCTAATACAAACTAGGACAGCTAAAAGATAAACTACGGCGGTAAGCCAAAGGATGAACCAAACCGGTTCAACCAAGGGATCAGAGTTCTGCGGCAGCGAAGCCATCTTGGGCGGGACCAAACTCCACAGGCAAAGTTGGGTGCGGAAGCGACCACCTATTCAGCATCCTCAACAAAGTCCGGGTCTTCTTCTGGATTAACAACAACAAGGGTGAGTACAAAAGTACTCAACAAGCCCAATCACACCCACGGAGGGGTTAACACAGAATCATGCACAAGGAATATCAAGGATAAGGCTAGGTTTTATTTTTGCCAAAAAGCTAGTTTTAACACATGCATAGGTTTACCAAGGTACATTTTAGCAAAGCAAACTCTAAGTAACAACTTTAATTAGTGGGGGTTGATCCACAAAGGATCCATCTTTTAAGTGCTACCGGATTTCCCATCCGCCGTAGCTTTTGGCACAAAGCCGAACTCATTCCAAAACCAACACACTCCAAACCCAACCCAAAACCTTAGCATTGTGACCAAGCCATAACTCGCCCATAACCGTGGGCACGGCTATTCGAATAGATTAGGAAACTCTGCAGAGGTGTACACTTTCACCACAAGTAGGGTACCGCAACACGATCACCTTAGTGTCAGTGCGGATCCTATCGAAGCCATTACCCACCATAGCCAAACTGCCTAGCCATCACGAGAAAAACACCAAGGGGTTTATGTCACTAAGACGGCAACCATGTCACTAAGACGGCACTTGGTTTTCCCGCTGCACACCTGCCTCCAGATAACTAACAGCACGGCTAGTGGGATTTAGACTAAGCCCTTGCACCATACAAGAGTCGAGTGGTTGTACGAGAAAAGTGGGTTAGGCAAGATGACACATCACCTCGGTTTAAAACCGGACAAAATGGATATCTCCCAACATGCTTAACCACAAAGGTACAAGCCTCCTTTTTGGCATTTCACAAAGTTATGCCCATCCATTTTATCCACACAGTTTTACTCTTTTCAAACCCAAAACCCAAAAACCAAAACCCAACTCACACATTTATTCTTTGATAAAACAAGTGTATAGTCATGATTGAGTAAGGGTAACAACTCCTAAGCATTCTAATCCTAAGCATTCTAGAATTTGTTATCATCTAAACAGAGCATATCATATTTAGTGATAACTGGGTGATCAAGGAATATCATATCAATCAAGGAGTGGCTAACCAACCGGGTTTTGACTAAAACAATGCAATTATCAAAGGCTTAATGGGTTGTGTTTATAAAACATGGGATAAACATGCATCAAAGGATGGGATTGGACTTGCCGTCAACAA
>CM014278.1:77494850-77545522 GCA_004135705.1 Alloteropsis semialata
CGATTTCCATTTTGTCCAGCAGTCGTTTTGGGCTTTTTGAATACAGCCTGGCCCATCTTCCATTGTTTCTTGTTCTGTTTTCTTGGGTCGTTACCTTTTTCTACGCGCAGATCTTTCAAGCATTCCTAAACAATATTTGAGTGTTTCCTAAAAAACAATATTTGAGTTTTTTCTAATTTATAATATTTTATTGGCCTAAGCCTATTTGGATCCAGTAGCCAAAGCCGTTAGCATGATAGTTGATAGTTTTGAGGTGGGGCACTCCAGTATTTTCAAACAGTGTATTTCAAAATAAGTGTTTTTAGAATTTTTTTTAGTCATGCGAAATGACCAGGGTGCCCTTAATTAAAGCCTTTAATATTTTTTTGCGAAAGAATTAAAGCCTTTAATTGTGCACGTTACTTCATGGATCAAGTCTTGGAAGGAGAAAAAGCAATGCTCCTATATTGGAAATTAAAAAACAAATTGATTAAATGTGCACGCAATAAATCAAAATGGTCCTAATACTAAAATTTTTTTTTATGAGATAAATTTTAAACTAAAAGTAGTATTCTTTTGATAGAAAAAAACACTTATTTTAAACAGAGGGGTGGCTAATGACCCTGTGCGTGCAATCGTACTCGTCTCATCAGCCCTGCCCCCGTCCCCGTCGCATGGATCTGATGGGGATCTGCTGGTCCAGGCCGTCCACCTCCGCTCCGGGAACGGAAGCCTAGGCAACGGCACGGGCACCGGTGCTCCGAGCCTCGGAGAGCGCGGCGCAGGCACCATCCACTAGGCAGGCAGCGGCAGCAGTACTGTAGTACCCTGCCGAGACGATTCGTGCGCCGAGTCCAAAGGAGCAGGTCCCGGACAACGAGGAGTCAACCGCATCGGTCAAAGCGGCCGGCGCAGCAGAAGCCGCGGCGCTGCCAGGCGCCAGCGGGCCGATGCAGAGGCAGAAGCGTGCACGCCGTGGCCCCGCTGCCCGTGGGCCCCCACTGCGGTATCGGGCCCGCCCCGGTCACCGGCACCGAGCCGAACGAGCAAGAGCGCTCGTCGTCGCTCGCGGGAAACATTTTGGTTGTCTGGCGGCTCGTACTGATTTGTTGTGGGAGAAAATTATTGCTGATTGACTGGTGGCTATTGTCGATTTGTTGTGAGAAAAATACTGCTGGCTGGTGGCTGATAAGCCAAGGGAACAGGTTGAGACCCGCGTCCGCCCCTGGGTGGCTGGGTAAACGTCGCTGACGGGCGGGCCCCGCGGCTGGGGGGTATCGGAGGTTCTGCGCCGCTGGCAGTTTCCCCTTGCGCGCCGGTGGGTGTGGCCCAATCATGCCGCGCACGTGCCCCACCTCCGTCCGGCTGCAATGGTTTAGATGGCTCCTGAAAAATTTTTCAGGATATTAAATGCATCTTTGACCACTAATTAGGGATATTAAATAATGTCAGTTTACAAAACTACCTCCACAACCTCTAGTAAATTTCCGAGACGAATCTAATGAGGCCTTTGACCGCATGATTAGAGGATGATTAGAAGATGGTTACTGTAGCATCACTGTAGCAAATCATGGATTAATTAGGTTCATTAGATTCGTCTCGGAAAGTTACGCTCATCCGTGGCTGGGTTTTGCAAATAGACTTCATTTAGTACTCCATGCAAAAAAAGATTCCCTTTTTACAAAATTTTGCAAGGGCCATCTAAACACGGCCCCCGTAGGGCCCACATTTCCGGGGCCGGCTTTGCAGATAAGGCCTTGGGGATCTGGTATATTCGGCCTTTGTCGTTTGGGCTCTCGCTGTGTCTTGTGAGTGTTTGACCCCAGCAGCTTTGGTGGTGGAATAGATTACTGAAGTTTGAGTGTGTCGTTATTGTCTCTGTCAAGGAAAATGCCTTTCCTGGTTCGTTGCTTGAGTCCAGGTGGGAAGAGAATTTCAGCTGGATAGGATCGGCGAGGTTCCGAGTCATTTTTTCCTTTTAAATCCACCCTCACAAACATATATAAATATATGACAATTAAGTACTAGTCCCTACATCCAGAATTAGTGTTTGTTGTTGATTCTCACTCATTGATCATTTTCTTATTTAAATAAAATAATTCAAATGCCATTTATTTTGTTTGTAACTTATTTCATGATCAAAGGTATTTTGAGTATGACTTGTCTTTTTCTTATATATTTTCGTGAATCTTTGAATAAGACAAATGCATAAAGTGTTTAGTAATTTGAGACGAAGGAATTATTTACTATCTTCAGTAGCAAAATAAATAGTGATATAGTGCAATGCCATTTAGAAGTTGTTTTTTATATTAATTTTTGGTCTCCTGTGATATGGCACTATTAAATATGTCAATTTTATTGGAAATATTCTAGGCTCAACATAGTTAACGCGCATAAAGTAACAGTCTTAGCTATTCCGTCTGTTGTGAAGGCTAGTCCCAATCTGGTGTCTTCAAAAGCAAAGGAAGCACTAGCATATCGTAAAATAAAACTCTAATATATCTAGTGTATGCTTTTACGATGATGTTCAGTGGACAAGTGATACTCAGTTATCGCTTGATGGTTGCCCACACTGAAACCTCGTAGCTACAATGTTTTATGACGCCTTTGCTGTACAGACTACCGGTAAAATGGGAGGCATATTAAAAAAATGTTTAAAATATTTTGGAAATTTTAAGACTATGAAACTGTTACTTTCTTCATTCTAAATTATAGTTTACTATTGACTCTTTTAATACATATGTGACCATTTGTCTTATTCAAAAGGTTTACATTAGTATAATTTATCTTGTTATTGCTTGTTTTATTATCAAAGATACTTTAAGTACGAACTCACATTTCTATTTATTTGCACTAGTTTTTTGAATGAGACGAATGAACAAAATTGTATTTTAAAAGTTAACAGTATAATTTGGAGACGAGTGAGTACACCCTAACAAACATATCAACTCTTCAAATGTAGAAGTTCCATAGTCTTTCAAGGGGATATTTCATGAATTTGTAGCAGTTTCACAACACAAGTGGTTCAATGCCCGAAAAAAAAAGAAAAGCAAAGCAAATAGATGCATTGATATATTACTATTTCTAAATGTACTTGATACACCAGTCGCCATAAAATGAGCACAAATGTCCTCCTGTGGCCACGGGCATGCCAAAAATCATTGCCAATTTATATTCATGGGCACCATATAAATGAAAGCACCAAAGTAGGGGAATAGTTTTGTCCATGTGTCCTTTTGAGCATGTGCACATTCTTGGTTTGTTGCAAAGTCGTTCAAAAGCGAACGCTATTTTGAACTTTTACCCGTAATGTTTCTAAGCAATTACAGGGTAGTAGTGTGTAGTGTTATTTTGTTATTTCACAGTGGTTGAGTTTTAGAAATAGTGTACACATTTTCATCTATATAAAACATTACTCTATTATGAAAATTGTTTTACGGAGCTTTATTTAATTAGACTAAATTCATTTAGGATTGGCCTATGTATGTGAAAACTCAATCACAACACAAGTAAACTGGGACTTTTCTTTTTTTTTAAAAAAAAAAGCGGGGCTGAAATTTTGTCTCTGAGATTGTGGCCGTGTTCGGCAGTTGGGGACAATTTTTTGTCCCCAAATACTGTCGCATGCATGGAGCCCTAAACGAAGTTTATTTACAAAACATTTTCACAGATCAGTGCAACTTTGCGCGACGAATCTAATGAGCCTAATTAATCCATGATTTGCTACAGTAATGCTACAGTAACCATCCTCTAATCGTGCGGTCAAAGGCCTCATTAGATTCGTCTCGCGAATTTGCCAGGGGGTTATGGAGGTAGTTTTGTAAACTGACTTTATTTAATACCTCTAATTAGTAGTCAAAGTAGCATTTAATAGAGGGGAAAAAATTTGTGCGTCCAATCAATCACCACTTCACTAGGGCAGTATCACTGGGCAATATCGTCAAAATAGAAGAACAGAGGGTCTCGGACGTGAAAACTGCCTTTCCTTTTTCTTTCCGGCTCTCCCCTTCCCAGCCTGCGCTGTCGCCGTCTGACGAGGCCGAGCCCGGAAAAGGGGAAGGCAGCTACGCAAACGCAACGCCAGGCACCCCGGCCACCCCACCCCGTCGTTCACCGCAACCAAAGCAATTAAAAAGCCAGCCGGAGGAGGCGAAGCGGAGGTCGGGGGAAATCGGAAGCGATCAGAGCGTGAGCAAGCTTGCTTGCTTCGTCTACCCCGAATCCCCAATCCCATCGTCCCTCTCTCTCCCCGGCCGATGGACCAGCTCGTCAATTTCATCATCCGCCCGCCCAGGTGAGAGCTCCTTCCCCGTGCCTCGCCACCTTCGTTCCCGTCGCGCCGCCGCGATTCGGTTGTTGTGGGTTTGGATCTGGACCGCGCCGCGCCGGCTCGGGGGTTGCCTGGTGGGGCGGATGGACCGGTGCCGATGCCTGGCTCGCGTCCATCTGGTTTGGTTCGCGCGGTCGGAGCTGTACGGCCTCGGCAGTCGAATCGGATTCCCTGGTGCCAGTCCGCGGGCTGGGGCTCGAGGCCGCGCAATTAAGGTGGATTCATGGTTGGTCTTAGGTTCTCGTGTGATTTTGTGGTAGTGTGCGACTGTGCGTGTATGAGGGACTAGCAATTCGGTTCCTCAGGCCTCACGGTGGTCGTAGCTTGGTATTGCTCCAGTGTGACCTACAGAAGGATTCTCTGGTAAACGTAAGTGTTTTTTTTATCTGTTCAGTTCACTAGTGTGGTTTGGTGGGCTTATAGGATATCTGTGTTCTTGTGTATGGTTTGTAATTTTTTGAAATGAGAGGGAGTGCACGCTGTTTTGGTGAGTTTGATGAAGTGAAAACACTATAGTAAATACATTGAACTTGCTGAGAGTTGGTCTGATCTGTATTTTGCGTCGAGGACATATGTGTGAGATTGGCATATATGCCAGTAAACTGAACTCTTAGGATGCTCATTACTTTGCCAAATCTTATTGCTGCAAATGTTACCAAATGTGTTCCTGTCTTTATGACATTTCTTTCATGTCCTTATTGGTCTGTTGGCTTCTACATTAATACTTCAATCTCAACAACATAAACTTCTGTACTCAAATTGAAGGGCCCCTGGAAATTTCTCTACCACCAATATACAAGTTCTTATGACTTTCAATAGCAGACAGTATACCGATATGATCCTTTGACCAACTATTGTTACTTGAATAACTGACTGGTCTACTATTTCATTGCATGACAGAGCTGACTACAGTCCAAATGATGATCTGTTAGAGCAGGAGTTTATGCTGAAGGGGAGATGGTTCCAGAGGAAGGACTTGGAGGTAATATATTTTTTTTATATACTAGCATATGATGATAACAGAATAAAATCAGCCTGTCAACCTCTAGATCTCTTGGCTCTGTGCTAGTAACTTTGCACTATTTTTTGGCACAAAGGTCCTCTGTGGACGAGGTGACCTGCTCGACAAATAATAAAGATACTGCAAATGCAAGAGTAACTTAGGATCTCATGCATAATGCTTGCTTTTCTGAATATCCAGGAATAATCTGTGTTGTTTGAGGATTATAAGATACTCCTATATGGATTCATACATTACAACATTGCATAAATGTGTAGATAGATGCAGATACTATATGGGTTTTTTGTGTTTTACCTGTTTACTCAGTAAAACTGGTTGACTGATATTGAACTTGTTCATTGTTTTGATTCCGTGGAAAGTTATTTCCAATTTTTTTTACGAAATTTGATATGCAACCGTCGAATTTTGAGTATGCAATACAGTGGTTGGTGGATGAGAACTTACAAGTTACCTGGTAGTTAATTTTTTTATTTAATCTGTTATTTAAGTGCCTCATAGCAATTCCATCTTTTAGTCTTTCTGTTACCTCATGTAGTTGTCATTTTTCCTGCTATAACGAAACTGATTTACAGTCTTTTGCAATTTTACTGGGTAGATTATATTGCACAAAATGAACCAAGAAATTTAAGCTAAGCAGGATAAATTTAATTTCTTCTGCAGTTTACCATGATTCTATATCTATTATTAAATACGCTTTGTATTTCCTTTTTTAGATAAAAAATGGTCTGGGCAAGAAGTTGCAGTGTAGTCACTATATGCCTGTTGTGATTCCTGAAGGAAAGGCTCTCCCTTGTGTCATATACTGTCATGGTAACAGGTAAGGCCATGTGTATGTTCAAATCAATGTGAGTTGTTTTTAGTCAAAATGGCTTCCCACCTAACAAAGACCAAGCTCAGTCCTTACTCATATTCGTTATGATATTCTATCAGTTATGTTGGCTTGTCATTAATTGATCTGCATTATTTATTTTCCAGTGGGTGCAGAGCTGATGCCAGTGAAGCCGCTATTATTCTTCTACCATCAAACATTACAGTCTTTACACTGGACTTTTCAGGGTCTGGACTCTCTGAAGGAGAACATGTCACCTTAGGCTGGAATGAAGTGAGTTCTTGTGCTTATAGAAGATAGAAACTTGTTTTTATTCTGAAGTTTCAGTTTGATTGGGTAGTTTTTGCATTCCACTTTAGTAGAAATATGACCAGACAACCTGAGAAATGAATCATATGAAATATTTTTTGTATTTGTTATATGTTTTCTATTCACAATTATGTATCTTGAAACATAATAAATTTTTGTGTCCATGACTAATCAAAACTATAGGGCATTTTAGCATGGAGCTATTCTTGTTTTCCATCTGAATATCTAACTGATTAGCATATTGAAACTTCCCTTGATCCCTTTTTCTCTCACTCCTCTGTTCCAAACATGTCTGAGCCATGGCATATTTTCTTAATTCGTTTCATTGCTATCGAAGAGCACCTGCTGATGAACTCTTTCTTGTTTAACAGAAAGAAGATCTGAAAGCTGTTGTTAACTATTTGCGTACAGATGGGAATGTATCTTGCATAGCTTTGTGGGGTCGCTCAATGGGTGCTGTCACAAGGTAAATTCCTTATGTCTAAATGAATGTCGGTTTGACACCCGGCCCAGTTTGGATATGGTCCATGAGTGCTGCATGCACATGTTTAGTACCACCTTGCTAGTTGAGCAAGAGTGGAGCCAACTTATAAGTCTTTGTCCTTCAACCATATCACCTTCGGGTTAACTCTTTTACTTTAAGCGAGGACGAAAGTGTAAGTAGGATGCTGTATGCTTGAGCCTGCCCCTCGGTAGTGCTAGGTTCTGCGGCTTTGGTGGGCAGGGTGTTACAGTGGTCATGAACGAGTAAATTACTATAGCACCTCATCTATCTGTTGTGTGCCCCTCTCCTTGTGTGTTTATGAACCCTGCCAACACATCTTTGTTATCTTTAAAAGCCTATTTACCGTTTGACTCTTACCTTTATTATTTTCAGTCTTATGTATGGAGCGGAGGATCCATCAATTGCTGGGATGGTTCTTGATAGTCCATTCTCCAACTTGGTTGACCTGATGATGGAGCTAGTGGACACGTACAAATATCCCCTGCCAAAATTCACGGTAAGCTTAATTTGGCGACAAGTACCTGCCGCTTGTTTGTTGTTACTAGCAATGTGTCAATGGGTTTTTTGGCCCAGGCAGTTGCGTCGGACTGGTAGTTACTGTTGCTTTCACTTTACCTTTTGCTAGTGCCATCATGTCTTCACATAGATAAACCATGTGGGGCCAACTTGTTTGTAGCGGGAAAGGCTAGATAAAAGTGAACGACTCAAAACCCAGATTCACAATGTTAAGCTTCTTAGCCAAACAATTACTGGGGGTGTTTGTTTTCTCCATAGATTATATAATCTAGCTTATGGTTAAAGGGTAACATGGTAAAAGGTCACCATGGACCACAAAATAATCTGAAATAAGCTACCCATGTGCAGCTTATTTTGAGATTATTTGGTGGTCCATGATGATATTTTACCATGTTGCCCTCAACCATAAGCTAGATTATATAATCCTAAGTGGAAACAAACAGGGACCATTCAGCCCTTAAGCTTGTTAAGGGTAAAATAGTCTTTGTACTCTAGTCTAGGGTTTGGGGTTCTCTTGTATAGTTGTATACATATACCCCTTTGTTGGTGTTTAAGACTAGACATTCATCCTCCTCTTCTCTCATTCTAACAAGTCTAAACATTAGACTCAACATCCTATTGTGGTCATGTGTGACCTTTGCATTTTCAGACTCCAATTTTTGCTGTATCAGTTAGTACTAGTTGCATGTCCTGTTACTTTCGACCCTTCTGCTTACTATCCATGGTAACTCTCCTGTTTTTCGAACCGGTACAAAGAGGGAGGTACGGATGAGGAGCTGTATGATAATTAGCTATCGATGCCAGACCCTTATACAAAGCCGGCACAGATACTCAGTATATCCGTGCCTGCCATTTGTTAGCACCGGGCAGTGTTACTATGCTGGACCAAAAATAATAATCAAATTTTAAATTCTTCTATATTATGCTTGGTCCAAAAATCAGTTGGTTTGCTTTTGTGCCTCAGATCAGATTTCAGAGGTTGCAGAATAACATCTCAAATTTCAAAGAGGGAAGATGTAGAATCCAATGTTAATTGTAGCTAGCAGCTAAGCATGCATACGTTGGGTTCTGCAACCTCAGTAAATTTAAATATGTATTCCTTTTTTCTAATATTCATTAATGGGCGCTGTTTGGCACTGAACAAGAAAAGATAGAAATAAACTTGAAATCCATCAATCATCAACCTGCATAAATACACTAGATTAATATGTGACGCACTTTCAAACTTCACAGCTAAGACCATTAGACTGAATCCTCCTATTCGACTTATGTGTGACCTCTGCATTTTCAGACTTCAATTTTTGCTGTATCAACTAGCATTAATTCTGGTGCAGCATGCTTGCACTGTTAATTTCGACCCTTCTGTTTACTACCCAGATTCATATTTTGACTTATGTCTTTTTCTGTATTATAATTGTACATCAGTTTCTGTCAACTGCTGTATATATTTTTCTTTTTACTGTATATATATCTGCACCATTTTAGGCTTACTTTCCTACAGTAGATTACATTTTAATTTTATTTACTGTGGTGTTTCTGCTTGTTGCTTAGGTCAAACTTGCAATACAGCATATGCGAAAGATTGTCAAGAAGAAAGCTAATTTTGACATCATGGATCTTGATACTATTCAGGTTTGCTATCATCTTTATATAAAGTTATTTACTTGTATTGGATGTTGATATCGCGTCAGGTTTTGAGCAAGGTTAGGTGATCTTAAACCATAAAATTTCCCACTGTGACCAAGAATTTACTTTCCTCTTTTACTTTAAAAGCTTTTGAAAATTCTTTTAGTTCACTTTAATTTTTCTAGATTATTATTGTCACAAAACTTTTACATTTGGGTCAGTATGTTGCACCTTTTTCTTTATTCAAACTCACTACATTTAAGCTTTACGTTTGTTGAATCGCTGCTCCTTCTTAAATACTCTTTGTTGCTGTTAGCAGCTAGGTGATTTCTCAAATGCCAAGTCATCTTCTTGTTCGCCTTAACAGTAGAGTTTGTCCAACAGTGCTAGGTTATTTNGGGTTGAGCAATGCTCCAGTACATATAGGCAAGGATGTCCCATGAATAAGGAAACAGCCAATCAGGGAGATCCTTGCCTATTCCAATAAACCTTCTATCTATCCCTAGGGCTGGCGCACAGCAACATGCCGGCGGCCACGCCCGGCCAGCCGACCCCCCTAGGAGAATATCTCGCTAACACACCCCTTTTTTATCTCTCGCCTTGACTAAACAAGGGAACTATGCAGTCGTTTTCTCCTTCACTGTTATTGAACTATGCTGCAACAGATCATTGGAACACATGTGGTGTGTTCACTTTTGAGGAATGGGATGGATTGATCACTTGATCCACCAGCACCCCATCCCTCACAAGCATAAGAAAGAGTGTCATCCCGCAAAAATTCATGGGACCATATCATGATGCACCATCACAAAAATTCTGGCTCTGTTTTGATGGCACACAAATGTGTATTTACTACTGGAAATGTATCCTTGCAGGTAGCAAAACGTTGTTTCGTTCCTGCATTGTTTGGACATGCAACTGAGGATGATTTTATACTTCCTCACCATTCTGACAAGATATATGAATCATATATGGTAAGCTCCCATTTTCCCTTCAATGTAGACCACACATGACCTTTTGTCTGCCAATTAGTTATGGTTGTTTTGAAATTGTGCAGGGCGACAAAAACATCATAAAATTTGACGGGGATCACAATTCACCACGTCCTCAATTTTACTTTGACTCGATCACAATATTTTTCCATAATGTGCTAAACCCTCCTGAAGTGCCTGAAGATCATTATTTCATGACGCCACATGGCAGCCTTGGTCAGGTAGTAGAGAACATTATTCTTCACAGCCTATTGAAATATGTTGGCTTTACTTACCTTAGGCTTTGCTGGTAGGGTCACTGGGATACAGAACATGACATTGAATATAGTTTCGCTCAATCACCCACGGGTATGATTTGCAAACTTCAATCTTCACTTAGATTTGGTATATGAATTGTAAGTAAGAACCTTTATGATTTTATTCAGGAACAGCTCATGCAACTACCACAGAAGATGCCATTGCGCAGTTGCGTTCTAGAAGGCTCATGAGTAGAATGGAGGTGGGTGTTTTGATTGGTCGATATATTATATAAGCACTATGCTTCCAAACATTATCAATTAATTTGCACCATCCATTTTCGAATACTTTGAATAAATGCATATAACTAGACAGTCACTCCTTGTATAAAATGTGACAACAATATCCCTAAATTAGCAAAAATATGGGGTGGACAATATCGGGAATAGAAGAGTTAAGAGGGGCCATTTTGGGACAATCCTCAGAAATTGCAAATCGTTAATTATTGTGAACATAGCTTTTGTTGAAAACTGTAAACATGTAAAGACTGCTGTAATCTGATATTTGTACTAGCATTGTTAGCTCTCTTGATGGGTAGTAAGTATAGTTCCGGCTACTTATGATTGTTTTTTGCAGGTCCCATCTGGTGCCACCACAGAAGACAGGGCGGAGCAAACTGAGGTACTTTGTGGTGCTTCTTTTGTTCTGTAGCACTGAAGTTTCCTACTTGATCATATCCTACCTAACTGTGACATTTAGTGGCACAAAAGAATCCTACAGCAACTGCAATTTGGAAAATGAATATAACATGGCTATTTATCATCACTTCCTGCCATACTGGCTCTGAATAGGGTGTTACACATTACAGATTCTTACTCGCTTGCTGTCTGAACAGGGATTGGATAGTGATGTTGGTCCCTCATCGTCTAGTGTATCGACAGCAACTCCTCCCAATGGCCGCAATGGAAGGCTGCTCACTCCAACCTCTGATGATGGCGAGTATGTGGAGTACTCATTTGATAGCTTATCAGACATGCCTTACACCGTGGAAGATGAAGATAGAGTAAGTCATAGCACAAATTCCTTCAGCATTCGGAGCTATAATTATGCGATAATGTTGCGCTATCTTTCATGTAAATAAAGGTTCCACCAACTTGCTAGGTATGTACAGAACTTTTGTGGTAGCACTTTCGCTATGGTACCATATATCTCATGCATGTAGTTACTCAAATTAATGCCTTAATTACTAAAAGGATGAAATCTAGTTATGTTGAATGTGCTTCTAGTTTGGAATATCCATCCCTTTTTATGTTGCTGAGCTTATGTTTGGTGAATATTGTGTTGCTGTGCTAAAATGCAGATGCTGATGCAAGCGATTCTTGAATCGCTGAAGGACTATGAACAGTCAAATACAAAAAATGCGCAATCAGCTGCATCTGATGCTGCATCCAAAGACAATAATACTGTAAAAGACTGTAACGGTGTGGTTGGTGCAGCCTTGGAGCCAGATGCATCCTCGGTGCCCACGGATGCTCCTGGCAAGCTTTCTACTGTCTGCAACAGTGGATCAAAAGCAGCTGCAGTGCAAAGTGCAGATAGTCATGCTGTAAACAACACTGCTTCGGCCAGTGCTTCTGGCTCCTCAGAGCCCCCGGCATCAACACAGATCACCAACGGGAAGCCTGTCTCTGTGGAATCCCAGAAAATGACTCAGAACATCAATGGAGAGGATGGCACAAGAGCAACTCTGGTAGTTCAGAAGAGCCGGACCGGCGGCCTGATAGATGGTTTGACACAAAAATGGGGTTCCTTCTTCAAGAACAATGACTGAAACTTGCAATGAATAACTCCCTTGACAATACGTGTTCCGGTGTGTTAATAGACATAGAGTTGCAGTTGGCCCATGTCCAGCTTGATTGGTTTTACGTGTAAAATGGAAAAGAAATAGATGGTTTCAGGATGTTCGTGTATATATATAGAACTAGGAATTGTAGGCCCCCCATTGATTGTGTATCATGTCTCAGACACTTGCTACTTCGGTTCTGATGAATTGGCAAGACCTTATTCTTGCTGATGGGTTGTAACATAATTGGAAAGCTCATTATTTTGTAGCTGTATTTCTGTTTTATTTCCCTTGTTGATTTAGGAAAGGGTAGTGTGCTGCATCGCAAGGCGGATTCGAGTTCTGTTGTACATGTCATGTTAAATCTTTTTGTTTTGGATAAATTTATTATGACCTTCCAGTTATGTTCTTTTTATATAAGTTGCAGGTACCCGTACACCCATATATATGGTTTTGATCTAGAACATGTTAAAACAAGATGCGAGGCATAATGCCGTGTAATGAAGTTTATGATTGTGATCGGTTCAGTTTATCCTAGTGCATGTGTGTAATTATGCTTTCCACATTAGCCATTGCTAATACAAATCGGGAGCCGTCTTCTAAAGAGATATGGCCATTATTGTCCAGTAATTTTTTACTAGCTTCTATCGTTTTGTTATTGCATAATTCGAATAACCACGGCCAAATAGGATGGGAGACGGGGGCCCTCTTCTCAAAGAGATATGGCCATTATTGTTTAGTATTTTTTTGTTACTGTAGCTTTGCTTTGAGTTTGAAAGGTTGCTAACCACATGTTCCAGCCTTCCAGGAATCCAGGTGGTGTACTATCGCTTTGTTATTGCATAATACGAGGATCCTCCCTCTCAAAACCACGGCCCCTCCCTCTCAAAACCATCGGTTTCTTTTCATTCTCCTCCATTGGAGCAGGAAGGTGGGAAACCGGGAAGGGAATGGCTGGCTTGTTCCAAACATTCTGTGGCATGGCACGATCATCCAGCAAGCCCGTGCCGCACTGCCCCTTTTTCCTCGATCGTCGGCAGCGATGAACGTGCCCACTGTGCCGGGCTGCTGGCACGCAGCACGCGTTCATATTTCACAGGGGCTTCGTTTCGCAGATCCAACGGTAGATGTGCATGCATGTTAGGCTCGAACCACGCGCGGGCGCGGTGGTAGGAGTGCACACACTAGCAGCGCGAGCGCGACTGCGCGTGCTGGATTCGGACCCAACCGAATCCCAACGGACCCACCTGCGAGTGGGAACTGGGAAGTAGTGGACCGGCCCATGTCCATCATCACCAGGCGTCCCAATTGGGGGATTGCATCGCACCCGTCCATCGTCCTCGCCGCATAAAACCCCGGCTCGACCCCGTCACCGGCGACGGAGGACGCCGACGCCAATCCTCTGCTCCCGACTCCATTCATCCATTGCCGTGAGATCCTTGCCGCGCAGAAGCGCAGTGCCGCGACTGCCTAGGCGTCGCATCCGTATCACCTTCCGAGCCCGCCGCCACCCTGTAATTACGAGTGCCGGTGACCTCGGTTTCCACGGGGAAGGGAGGAGGTCGCCGCCGACGCGATGAGCGCCTCCGCCGCCCCGATCCCCGCAGCGGTACGGCTCCACCCCCACGCTCTCTCCTTCTCTTTGCCCCGCTAGCCTTGTGCCCGTGCGCACGGACCCGTCCGGTGATCTGCGCGTGCTCCGTCCACTTCCGGATCGATTCGACCCGGTTCGAATTGCTGGCTGGCCTCTCGTGTGCCATTTCGAACGAGGCGGCCGACCTTGCCCCCAGCATTTTGCTTTCGGTTCCGCGGGTTTCACGACGGGGGATCACCGGTTCCCAGAGTACCAGACCACTGGTTGCGCAGAGGAGCGATTCGCTTGCCGGGCTGATGCGTCCATGCGTGTCTGATTGATCTCGCTGATGCAGGGAGGGAAATCCTTCACGGGGTTCACCAAGCTGTGCAAGGGCCTCGCCGTCATCCTGTTCCTCGCCCACATTTTGGTGCAGCTCTTCCCTTCGGCTGCCGGCTACCTCGCGCTGATACCGGCCAGGTACCAACTGGATTCCTGAACCCACCTGTTCTACCCGTCTATAACTACATCTATCTACTACTAAGATCCTTTATTGTACCGTTTCTTCATAGTAGGTTATCTGATAACTGTTTCCAGGTGATTAACTAACTAGAGGTGATTTCTGCACAGGACGATTCCATTTGCTTGGAACCTGGTAACTGCTGGTTATATTGAGCAGACAGTTCCAGGGGTATGTTTTCCTCAAACGCATCTCCAATATACCCATGCACCATTCTATGATTATGTTTGCACTCCTGCTGCTCAAACATCAAAACAAAAGATGGACTCTTAGCATGCCAGAAAATTGTTAGGGACGCTGTGATATTTCTATATGGTTTCTGTTCTCCATAGTATTGTCCCCTATACCTGTGAACTATCTGAGCAGGCATGGTGCTTGATGTGTACATTATTTAAGATGGTGTTACCCTGTTGTGTGTTGGTCTTCAGTTGTCTAGGAAATCTCTTTTACCCTAGTTCATTACTTAATTATGCTCTCTTACCTTGGATACTTCATCACACCACAATGCCTTGAAGGCTTGTTATTTGTTACATTAGGCAATGTCAGCCGTATTTGACATGGGTTATGTGCTTCCAGGTGATTGTCAGCATAGTTGGTCTTCTTCTATTTGGGAAGGTGTTGGAGCCTTTATGGGGTGCTACGGAGCTGCTCAAGTTCATTTTTATTGTTAATCTCTCAACTTCAGTGTGTGTCTTCATAACTACTATAGTTTTGTACTACATAACACAGGAGGAGAGCTACCTGTAAGTGTCACATTTCTTTAATATCTTCTAGTCAGATAGTTTTTCCACTAGATATTACTTAGTACACGTGCACTTTGTTATATTCTTTCGTGAACTCGCAAAAGTATTGTTGAACAGGCAACCTGCAGCCTCAGCCATTAACATAATACATGATCTGTCTCCTAGAGTCTTGTACTCTTAGGAATGGGTTGCTGAACTCGCTCATTTAAAAATTGAAATGGTATTTCTATCTCAAAGAATCAGATTAGCTCGTTGGAGGAGATGCAGCAACATATTCTTTTTCTGATTCTTCTG
Source organism: Alloteropsis semialata (assembly GCA_004135705.1). Classification (NCBI taxonomy): domain Eukaryota; kingdom Viridiplantae; phylum Streptophyta; class Magnoliopsida; order Poales; family Poaceae; genus Alloteropsis; species Alloteropsis semialata. Next base: position 77,510,168 of record CM014278.1, read on the forward strand.
AATATTGGATGCTCATGCTATTTCAACATGACCTAGTTGTACGTCTCCATGAAAATTGACATTACATCTATCATTCTGCAGCTACACACCTCTTTCTGGGTTTTATGGAGTTCTTTCAGGACTACTGGTTGGCATCAAACAAATTTTACCTGATCAAGAGCTTAACCTTTTTGTGCTCAAGATTAGTGCAAAGGTGGTTGTTCACTTGTGAAATTTGTCCAAATTTGCATTCAGTTTATTTCTCTTCCAAGGTTTCCTGACAATTTGTTTTTTCTGTTTATTTAGTGGATTCCATCTATTGTTGCATTTATCTCGGTTGCTGTAAGCTTCTTCCTGAAGGAATCAATGGCATATCTTCCAATCATATTATTTGGTATCCACATGAGTTGGATTTACCTGCGATACTTCCAAAAGAGACTAGAAGTAGGCCTAAAAGGAGACCCAAGTGACGAATTCTCATTTTCAAGCTTCTTCCCTGGATTTTTGAGGTACTTTTTTTCCTAGTGATCTTGCTCTAACCTAGTGGGAAATGCAATGCAGTAACTCTGCAAATTGCGAACATTCAAAATATTTCAGAGTAGCCCTGGCATAGAAAATTGGGAGCAAGTTTTGGGTTACCCTTGCAGTAACTCTACCTCCACAACTATGCAGAAAGAAAAAGAACTACAAAAAATTAGTTGTAGAGATACAGGTGGTCATCCAACCTGCTGTCCGCCAAGCTAGGGGCAACTCCTGGCTCCTGGTAATAAATCAGAATTCTAGCATGGCAATTTCATGTTCATTTTCAGAGTTCTAGCTCTAGGATTCTGCAAAGAGTTCGTCATGGTATTTTTGTGAAAGTTGTTAAACATTTTTGAACCAGCTATGTAGGACTCAAGAATGCTATAAAGAAATAAATCCAAACTTTATTTTTTGTTCCATAAGTTTGTAGGATGGATTTCTTTGTCATCCAATTGCTGCGAGAATGTTGTGCAAATGCTGATACATCAACATTTGCAGGCCAATTTTGGACCCGATAGCTTCTATCTTCCACAAACTTTTCTGTGGGCGAGCTGCAAGATCTGAACGCACAGGCCACGCATTGGATGGTTCACAGTTCCCTGGTTCAGCCTCCATTGAGGCGAACAGAAGGAGGTATGAATTCCCTTTGAAACCATTTGGATAGTTGAGCACATGCTGTTGCTTGCCTACCCGTCGAGCACCATCACGAACATGATTTCCTACCCATTGATTAGCTCGATATCCTTACTGTGGAGGAGAGCTTGGACCTCCTTAACTATCAGGTGTGTACCAGCTTCTATCGGCCGTCTCATTTGAACTTCTGTTATCCGTTCCATGCAGAGAAAGGGGTCAGAGGGCGCTGGAGCAGAGACTGGCAGAGAAGCTGGCCGCAGTCAGGAACGCGGAGGGCACGCCCCCGCCACCACCGCCGCAGCAGCAGCTGGAGCATGATGCTTGTGATAAAGTCTGAGCCCTCTTTTCGTTTGGTGGAATTCGCAGCCTCCATCGTGCAGTTTCTGATAGTGTTTTTGCACATGCCGTTATGTGAGCGAGACTCTGGAAAGTGGAGTAGCTCACGGTCATGATTAGACTCGTGAGTAGTGTATAGCAAAGGAGGAGAGGCGCAAGAAGGCAAATGCAACGCGCATGCGCGAGCCAATTGTTGCAAGACAACGCTGTTTTTGCACGGGTGTTCACGTGTCCATCTGTGAAGTGTTTTTAAAAGGAAAAATACATTCTCACGAAGACTCAATCGCCAGTTGTCAAGCCTTGCCAAACAACCCCTTTTTCACGTGCGATCTGACCGAAATGCTACGTGCCAAACAAAACCGGCCTGTTGTGCTACCACGCCTAAACATGGTGTCTTAAGTTTCTAGTGCCTGAAAACATCTAGACCAGAAATGTTGAAAGACTCAGTCACAGTGATCTATGAGTTGGGCGATCTGGCCAGAGTTGGCCAGGGTAATGGTATGTCTACTTAACCGAAGAACATGGTCCACCAAGTCATCAAGCATAATCTGGAACGAAACAAGTATTAAGCACAAACCATTAACTATAATAATTAACCAATTTTACATAGTTCATCCATATGCCATGTTTTCTGACAATGTAAACCACAGGAGAGCAGAATGGAGAAGATGATACTAGTTAATACAATATCTACTTAGACAAGATGAAACAAGGGGGCGATGAGCATGAAGGCGAAAATCTGGGTAATATTACACAAATGTACTACAGACAAGCAAATACGGTCTAATGCTGCTACTATGGAATAATTTTTCAAGCGCCTAATTCTGCAAGTGGAAGATGGATGAGACTAAAGGACATGAGAACTATTCCTCCAGAGCCTTCTGGATGTCCTTCTGCAAATTCAAACAAACACCAACCATAAATAAACAATGCAGAAATGCAGTGTTTGTGCAGGGAGAGAGGGAGAGAGAGAGACCTCAATTGACATAGGAGCGGTCGAAGTTGCATATCTATCAATGACCTTTCCATTTTTGTCGACAAGAAACTTAGTAAAATTCCATTTGATTCTTGATCCAAACAAACCAGGCTTGCTCGCTTTCAGAAACTTGTAAACAGGCGCAGCATCTGGTCCATTCACACGGACCTGCAAACCCAAGTTCGAAAAGGTATCAGCTCTCCTGATGAAAAGAGCGCATAGTTTGCCTGCTGATGTCAAGTCTAAAATATCCAAATACGCCTTTCCAAAAGAATTTCACAAGAGCTGATTAGCTGTATTTTAGACATAGATGCAGTTTTCATCTTTAAACACATTTGTGCAGAGCAACTTAGACTTGTCTCGTTATGCCAACAGAAACAAGATAGCAATGCATCATCATGATTTGTTTCCACTGCATGAAGTTAGTTTCCAAATTGATGTATTCTACAACATGACATATACATACTGCGCCATCATCTAGAAATTAGCATGTCTACCTATATCACTGTAACAACTAGTAATAAGACTCTAGTATTTGTATTACCTTAATTTAGGAAATTGATTGAAAGTTTCTTAACAAGCAAGCAAATCCGACAAACAGATCTTACCTTCTGAAAAACTGGGTATTCCGCTTTAAACCTGGTGCAAGCAAAGTCTTTTATCTGCTGATCAGTTCCTGGCTCTTGCCGCAAGAACTGGTTGCAGGGGAATGCTAATATCTCAAAGTCTGGCAATTTTGAAAGTGAAATCAGTTTCCGTTAGATCCGGATAATAAAGACAGAAATATTCAACAGTGTAATGGGGCACACACAAATTAAACCAAATTATGCAAAGTTGCATGAGGCAATTCTTTGATAGCCACTCACAGTAGAGTTAATTCGATGCAAATGCATAACAGGGTATGCTACTTGATGCATAAGTAACAATGTATCAATATCATTCTGACTTCAGAGCATCATTTAAACACCTTGCAGATTTGATTTAATTCCGCTGAACCCTGCCCATAATTTGATGCTAGGTGGCTGATAACTAGGTGTCATGCTTCCTTTCGATTTATGGAGCTGTTCAGCAAATTTGGTAATATAACCCTCATAGAAGCAAAGATCGTCGTTGGAAACAGGGTTCCCTTTGCCTTCTCTTTCAGAACCATTCATTCGTTTTCAAAAGGTGCCTGGAAGTTAGGACCACTGTCCAAGTGGTCTCTGAAATTGTGTTTAGATTGAAATTATTAGGCCGGTCTCAATGGAAGTTTCATGGATCACATCATCACTTTTGCTGACGTGGCAAGAAGAGAGAAGGGGGGAGTTTCATTAGATGAGAGGAGTTTCACCCCCATGAAACCCAACAGGCATGGTTACCTAATTTACAGGGTTGATAACAGTGCAATGAAACCATGCACTGAGACAGGCCTTACTCCATAATCTCAAAAGAAAATTGGACAGATTGATCCTTTATCCTCTTAGAATTGGTAAATCTAATCCTCTCACAATAGTTCCAAGACAAAGAGAGGCTATGATGGTTGACAAGATTAATGAATATTGAATGCAGTTGTCAGCAACAGCACTCCAGTAAACAAAAGATCACCACTCCTATTTGATAAGCTAACTCAATGAATTATATGCATCATGTAAGACATAATACTTGCAAGCAGTCGCAGGTACAGCCACTGCTAAACAAAGCTTTTGTTGTGCATGCTGGCTGCCAAACAATGTAAAATCAACCTAGAGTAATTCTTACACACTTTCAGGTGGAAAATTAGGTGCTTCTTTGTCATTCCACTTCGAATAGAAGATTATGGCCACTATTCAAACAAGCATCAACACAGACTCCTCTGTTTCCATCTAGAACCCCTTTTGAACACTTGCACACGCCAACATCGACAAAGATCCGTAATTTGGACCATGAACAAGCACAAAAGTAGGTCAAGAACAGCAGCAGGCAAAGCACTGACCTTTGTCCCTGTACTTCTCATAAAGCTCCCTCAGCTGCGTGTAATTGGTCTCCGTGAACCCACTGGTAGCGTCAAGAACCGTTTCAGCATCTCCCAAACCAAGAGACCCCCGAAAAAAAAGAACAATTTTATCAGCTGCCAGGGGAAGAGATGATACCATTTGGAGGCGACGTTGACAACGAGGAGGACCTTCCCCTTGTAGGTCTCCAGGCTAACTTCCTTGCCGTTGCAATCCTGCTCCGAAAAGAAATCCCCCGAAATTTTATTTCGGCCAAAACCAGCAAGAGAAAATAAGACAAACAGGATCACGCAAGAGGAACTTGATCTCGGGAGGGGGATCGCCGCACCTTGACGGTGAATTCGTGTATGGAGGTCTCCGGCACGGACTCGGCCGCCCCCATCTGGCCTCGGCTCTTCCTCCCCTTCGCCTCTTCCCTTCCCTAGCGGGCGGAGCTCTCTCGAATCCCGTCTCTTGATTTGATTTTTCTCGTGTTCTTTTTTTCTAGCATGGAGAGAGAATGGAGGGGGAAGCCCGTGTTTATTTATAGCGGCATCGGATCATTAGAACGCCGGGAGTGGGGCCCGCGGAGCAGCGGCACAGGCTGTCAGGTCTGGCTCCGCTGTGGCGAGGAAAATGTGAACGACTTTTCCGGCCTCTGGGCCCACAACAGCATTTATGTGACGGCACAAGCCCTCTATTATCCGGGTGGGCGGAACTCCTTTTCGAAAGAAAATGTGTATGGAAGTACTAATATCTCTTTTTTTATTCTCTAATATCTCTTTTTTGATGTAGATCTCCAATAAATATTTTTTATTAACCATATAACTTACATGTAACCTTAGGTTTGTCTTAAGTCAAATTTAGCTAATTTTAACTAATTTTGTATAAAAATTGTAGCACCAACTATTATACTATATAACATATGCACTATCAAAATATATTTCATGGTGGATTCAATTAAACAAATTTTGTATCATAAATATTTTTATTTTTTCTATAAACTAGTTCATAATTGTCCAAATTTGACTTCGAACAAACTTTACACGACCTATAAATAAAAACAGAGGAAGTACTAATATCTCTTTTTTTATTCTCTAATATCTCTTTTATTGGGAGAGTCGTTTTTGCAATTCCAATGATTAGTCATAATCTAACTCCCAATATGTTAGTTATATTGAGAAATGGAGAACGACTAGAGATACTCATAGTAACATGTGCCGGTGCGATGATTGCGGAAGTTGCAATAGTGCAAAACTAAAAATTACCGATAAAAAGTAAGTTGCTAATAGTAACTGTATTTTAAAAATTTGTTATCCATCGACTCGTTTTTAAGTGTAATCCCATGTAAAATCAAATCTTTGACCATATTTTTATTATATTAACAATTACAAAATCATGATCATTAGCTAATACTTTAAAATACAAATATATTGTGTCAATATTGTGTCACGTAACTCATGACGAACATATTGATACTAAACATACTCTATTTTATTAATTTCTTTTTAGTGTATTTTGTTTTCAGAATGGACGGATTGTATTATTTTTGCCAAAGTAATTTCCATGACAAATATACTTTAAACTTTTCAATTGTTCATCATTAAAATTTTAGTGTTTGGAATCAAAATTATAAAAGTTGACTCTATGCATCCAAAACAACACCATTATAGAGGTTAAACTAAGTCAAACGGTTTGTTTCCTCCCAAAAGCCCGTGTACACCATTAAAAAAAATGCCCTAGCCAATTCTCTAAGACGACTCTCCCTGTGGAAAATGCACCAATCTGAATAATATCATTAAAAGAAATATACCTTCCGATTTTTTAATGAGATTGGTTCAACTCTTTTTTTGGAACATATCATTATTTTAAAAGTATTTTAGGGGTGATTGGATCCAAAATAGCTAAAAGTGCTAAACTTTAACACTAGCACGTCCAGACAGGAGTGTTAACGTGATGGGCTAAACTGTAGTCAAGATCCCAAAAAGAAAAAACTTCAGCAGGGCATGAGTGCTACTAGGTGCTAAAATTTTGCACTCAAAATTAGTCCATCAAATAGGACCTTAACATATTATCATTGTCTTTAAGAATAGTTAGTTTAAAGAGTTCGGTGGTGAATTTGAGCGACATAGCCTGTTTGGTTGGCTGGTGGCTGGTGGCTGGTGCTGATTTGTTGTGAGACTGAAGTACTGCTGGCTGGCTGGTGGCTGGTGGCTGGTGCTGATTTGTTGTGAGACTGAAGTACTACTAGCTGGTGGCTGATAAGCCAAGCGAACACTTCTTTCATGACTTAACCGCATTGCATATGCATTTATTATTGTCTATCAGTTTTGCTATAAATTCAAGCACAATTGCATGCTACCTTCCCGAGATTAATATTTTTTTCCATTCTTCTATTAGGTCATTCTCAGTGGGAGTTTCATGGCAATAAATTCAATGCCACATCAGCATTTTTGATGACTTGGCAAGGAGAGAGAAAGTGGGAGTTCCATGGGATGAGAGAGGAGTTTCATCCCTATGGCACTGCTTTGGCACAGTTACCTAGTTTGCAGTTTTGGTAACTGTGCATGAAACTATGCACTGAGACTGGCCTTAGTTAAGAGCGTATGAAATTTATTCCAATGTTTGACTAACAATTAGTTAAACTATATGCAAGTTTTAGGGCTTAAAACTAAAATCAATCGATTTATGTCCATAATCTATTTAAGATGATATTGATTTTCTACAAATTCAAGATATATTCTAATAGAAATTAAGAGTCAAAATCTATTTCGATTGACTTTTTCATGAGTAAAATATTTCTATCATTTCAGAACGGAAGAAGTAGTAACTAATTCTTTGTCCTAAGAATGCGGAACCATTTCATAATCTGTAAAACTTATATTAAACACTTAAAAGATTTTGTGTGGAATGAATGGTTTCAGTGAGTACACCAATATTTTATTGCAATGTTTCAAGGTGCAGCGTACTTTTTTTGAGAGCTTTCTATGTTTTTTTAAGAAAAAACGGTAACAAAATGATTAATTTAAAACAAAGAAAGATGCTCCTTTTTATAGCTTATGGACCAAACATAGAACGGGGAGTACAAAAGTGTACCTTGTGCACATGCCTAAGCATGGATGAAATACATATCACAAACGACTCTCTTAGAGAAGATATCTTTGTGAAATGATAGAAGTTATATTAGAGAGATAGATGTTGATTATTTAGATTTGTGAAGGTATATATTTGCTATTTAAATGATTTATATAACTCTAATTTAATATTCTCTTGGTTCTTTCCTCTCGGTACTAAACCGTCATTAATCATCGCTAACTAAGCGTAGTTTAGTTGGTTAGGTTTCTTGTGGTGGAACCTGCGTATCTGGGTTTGAGTCTCCAACTCGGCACCAATGTCGCATTTTTTTAGATTTATTCCAGGCTTTAGCCGGCACTATTCTCTTAGTGGCAGGTGACGTGCCCGTCGATACCGAGGCGCCTGTGGTGTCTTTCCCAAGATCGGAACAGTCGGCCCAGTCTCTCGAAGGTGCTCATAAGGAGAGTGTTTGCGTGCCTATATTCATAAAGATGAGTGTCCGTGCGTATGTAATTGTCTGACGTTTGTACTGATATTTCGCAAAAGGAACACAACTAATTATCAAAAACCACGTAACATTGCCGGCCGGCTAAAAGAATAGCCTACTGAAGTGAAAGTGACCCCTCAATCCATTCTTCTTTTACATGTTCAAAGTTCAAATTGCGTGCTTGTTATTAGGAAAATAAAATAGTTGGGAATGCTACGCAACTTTAGCCAGGTACGAGCACTTGTTAGTTTGGAATGGCTGAAATTACATGTTCCTTTGGTCCAGTTCTATTGTTACGGTTATTTGTTATTGAACTCAGAAAGTATGCATCGTCACTTAGGCCAGTCTCAGTGAGAGTTTCATGGGAGTTTCATGAGCTTTAATTACTATACCACCTAAGAAAAATACTGACTTGGCAGGGTCATTTATGAAGGGAGTTTCATCAGATATGAAAGGAGTTTCATCCCATGAAACTCCTGTGGCACAGTTACCTAGTTCTGAGTCTAGATAATTGTGCAATGAAACTCCTCACTAAAACAGGCCTTACACTAACACCAGGTGCCAAGAACACCAAAAAGTGAGGTCCAGTCCAACTCATAACCCCTCGGCCATAGCGAAGGCCGACGGCAGATATGCAGATGGGCATGCGGCGGCAAGCCATTCCGTCCACGTAACCGCGGCCGCTTTGCGCACGCGCACCGCCACCCCTACCATCTCTCGCCCCTCCCTCCTCCTTCCTTCTCCACCGAACTACCAACCCACCCCCTTCCCTCCCAGCACAGCGCAAGCGCAGTCGCACGCTCGACTAAACTACTGAAAACGCGCAGAAAATAATACCGAGAGAGAGGAGAAAAAAAAATAAAAAAAATCCTCAAAGCCACTCCTCCTGCTCCACCCCTCCCATGCCTCCTCCCCTCGCCGCCGGCGCCACCGTCCAGAGAAGTAGGACCACCGGCGGGCGGAGCCGTGGCTTCCTGCGAAGCCGCCGCTGCTCCAGGGGCGCAGGAGGTAGCAGACGCGGAGGCGCCCTGTGAGCCCTGATCGGTGGCGGGAGGGGGCGGGGGGCTGGTTGACGGGCGGGGCGTGGGCGGGTGATGGCGCCGGCGAAGAGGAAGCGCGCGGCGGCAGCGGCCGCGGCCGCCGCGGCGGCCGCGGCCAGGTGGAAGGTCGGCGACCTCGTGCTCGCCAAGATGAAGGGCTTCCCGGCGTGGCCGGCCATGGTGAGTGCCTCGTCTCGCTCCTCTCTCTGCCCTGCTCTCTGATCTGTGTCCTGGTGGTGGCATGTGTAGCCTGGGGTCCGGGGATTCTGGGCCATGGCGGGGGTTTCTCGCCTAGGGTTTCCTGGGGTTAGAGACCCGGTACTTGGGACTGCGCTTCGGCCTGTTCTGTCAAATCCTAGGTTTTTCCATGGTCTCCCAACCCCGATTTGGCTATTTCAGCTGCTAATCTGTGCTAATTTTGTCGTCCTGTTGCTGCATAGCACAGGGACTTTTTGCAACTAGGGTTTCGGTTACCACATACTCCATAAAGATAGGATCTTTAATAAAACAAGCCCCTTTCAGTTACTTTCTGCCGAGCTTTAGGGAGTAGGGCCTAATTTCTACTGCAATTTTTGACCTAGCTTGGTTTAGTTCTTGGCGATTTGCTTGTAGCAGGTTTCTTGTCGAGATTTGGTGTTGCTGATGATTTATGGCGGGGGATTATGGCAGGATTTAGGTGTTTAGGGGCCATCTTTCCTGTTTTTGGATGTGCCAGTAAGATTCTGGCCCAGTTTGATATATGGATTTCATTACTTAGCAGTTACAGATATGGATTTTGTTCTTAGTGACCTGCTCTTAGTACTTGCCTGTTTACATGTACAGAGGTAAGATGTTGTGTCATTTGTGACATATTTGACAGGTTTCCTTCGTAGGTTCTACATGTGAAATTAGATTGCCTGATGCCTGCAAACTTGATGTGTTTTTAGGGTAGATGCCAGTACTTTGTCATCTTGATACTTTAGTTTTTTTCACCGCTTAATTTAGCACCTGATGTTTTTTTTTTGTTTTTTTTATTGATAGTGCATGTAGCATATCAATAATCAATATGCGGAGTATAATATATATATGCTTGTTTTTGTTGGGACTTGAGTGTTCTGCAACTAAAACGAGTCTTAAATGTTCTCTCACATTTTGTTTTAAGTTTGGATCAAGATCACTAGGCCAGGGTTAATGAGCTAATAGATGGCCTCTCCTTATGTTATACGCTTAGTAGCTTGATTTAGCTTCTTCAGAGTTTGTAGAGTTCTGAGTTCTGACACCTCAATTGGTAGGATATCTATGCCTGTTTGCTGATAGCTTGATCTAGCTTGATTTAACTATCTACCTAATTTAATTTGCTAGCACTCCATTGAAGTTGCTCTAGTATTTGCTGCTCCTTTCTGTATAATTTCTTCTTTCACTTCAAAACTCTTCTCATTCTCATCGCATTTGTTGAATCACTGCACATGTATTCTCAATTCTTGTAAGCACAATACCGTAATTTAAGTTATAAATGCTTATTATTCTATTTTCGTTGCTGTGATGGAATGTTTGGTAATGTGTAATTCTTGCCTTCCGTTCTATCGCATGAAAATAAGTATATAATTATTTTTTATTACAAAGATAATTTTTGAAGTTAATTTAAACAAAAAATATGGCCGTCCATGTGTTTTGTTTAAATTGGCCAGTGCTTGTTGCACAGGTCAAAATATTGCACATCCAGGATTTTAAGAGACTACAAAAGCTGGTCCTGCATAATATTCTTTACTGCTTGCTTGAAGAGTAAGAGAAAAAAAATGTAAGACACATATACTGCTATTACTTGGATGTATGAGTTTGGAAGGCCAGAACTTGGGATAACATTTGTAGGCCCCCATATGTGTTGTTTTTGGGCCATTGCTAGCTTTGCATTGACTGGTACAGGAATGTCATGTCCGGGGATGTATTTAAGCCGGTGTTTGCTGAAATTGTTGGTATTTGGCCATTCTTATGATGTATAGTGTACTATGGATGATTTTGGACAACAAATACACTCAGAAATACAATGTTCTTCGTTCCGAATGTGATAATTTGTTATTTGTTGTTTGCATCCGGCCCTCTATTAGCTAAAATGTTCAGGGTGTCTAGGTGCTTCTTGTCTGAACTCCTGTTATATCTATACCCTTGTAAAATTTCTCATCTTTTATTTATTGGCATACTATTAACTTTCTGTCTGCTCTTTGGCTGATGTAGACATTTTCCTAAGAATGATTAGGGTTCCCAATAAATTCATTTTGCCCTGGGGCTTTATTTTTAACTTAGCTGGTATATCAGACTTATTCTTTCTATTTCCCCATACTTTCGGTCTGGCCACCCTAGTGGGGGCAAGTGTTCATGTCAGCATGAGATATTTGCTTGTATGAACATCGTTTTTACACTTTCAGAAGTCACCTTTTTGTTGAGGAAATATGTAGAAATTTTGTTCATTTTGTGAATTTCAATACTGTTGCAGATAAGTGAACCAGAGCAGTGGGGCCAGCCTTCTGCTAAAAAGAAGCCGCTGGTCTATTTCTATGGTACTAAACAGATGTAAGTGCTATTTTGCTCACCATTTTCAGTCTTGTTTGAATTTATGAGTTACTTTTGTATCTTCTTGACATTATGTTTTAGAAACATCCAAGTGTTATTACTGTTGATTAGCTTATATTCGTATTTTTGGTACTGCTTTCTCAAAGATTGATAATATTGATTGGTTTTTTGTGAACAGATCAAACACGATGTATTTATTTGCGATTGCTTTCTTGGGGAATTATGTAGTAATTACATTTTATTCTCTTATGCATCTTTCTTGAAATAAATTAGTTTGCTCTTGAAGCTACAATTTACAGACCAAACATTACTTGCGATAGTTAATGTGAATAGTAAGGTTTCCGTTTTCCCCCCTTGCTGCGACATGCATGTAAGCCTCATCTGTATTTTAGTCTTTTCTCTTTTTTTTGTGTGTGTGGGACAGGGTTCGCTGCACAATTTGTGTTGGGTGTCTGCATTCCAAAGTTATCTTCCTCTAAATGAAGTAATGAACACACTGACTTTGTGTACTGTTATACATTTGGAAAAAGTTTATTGTACTACATTTAAATTATGAAAACGCCCTAGTTAATTGCCACATTGAAGTCTCTTCTCCTGAGTTGAAAAGTTCCTTGAGAGACTCAGGCTATTTCGAAAATGCTGATCAAATCAAGCATTCAAGCTAATTGAGTTCACTTACCCCTGGCTTTGGACAATCCATTTACCATGAGCAGAGGAAACAAACTGCCTAAAAGTCCACTATCTTGTGTTGGTTTGTTAATAAGTGAAAGTACTACTATGTATTGAGGAGACTCGGTAAAGTAATAAGTTGTGTATGGTCCTTGCTGTCTGCTCAGAACCAACATGTTTGGTTGAAGATGTCCCTTGCAGTCGTAGTATGATTAGGTATAAGTCAAGGGCAAAGTTGCTCGTTAAGTAGGTAGGAAACCTAAAATAATGTTTGCTGTAAAGATATTACCAGGAACGACCTCATTACTAGACAATCATGATAGTGCTTCAGAGGTGGCCTGCTTTGGGCTAGGAATTGAATGCACACAAACATGGCTATATGAAACTGTCATGGTGTGGCTATTGCTCTATAAAACACCCAAAGACCCTATACCATTATGGTTTTGGGCTTTTGGTCAGCGATGTGCCGATGTCAGTTTTCTTATTGAACACACGGGAGTGCTGCGTGTCATTTCATTAAAGAAGTATGACTTACAACATCAAACACACACCCACGTAGTTATATTTCTATTATAGGAGAGACTCCCTCCACCACTTCTCTCTCACTTTCTCTCCTGACACTTGGAGCTAGATTACCTTTATGAAGAAGCCTGCAATTATGTATGACTCTTACTTCCTTCTGTTGCAGTGCTTTCTGTAATTATGCTGATCTTGAGGCATTCACTGAAGAGAAAAAAAGGTCTCTACTTGCTAAGCGACATGGTAAAGGAGCTGATTTTCTGAGAGCAGTTGATGAAATAATTGAAGTTTATGATTCTTTAAAGGAGAAAGATAATAATGAGCTTGACCTGTCTGCCGATGAAGGGAAGCCAGGTGTAGAAAAGCTTGCTGAAAATAATAGCCGCATGGATGCTGAAAATCTGATCAATAGCTCCAATACACACAGTGATAAAAAGATAGAAGATCATTCTATCTCTACCAGGAATCATGACATGGGCAATTCTGGTGGACATTCTGTGGTAAAGGGTGATGAGCCATGTGTTGTAAATTCTGCTCCTGATGAGCCTACTGAAAATGCATCCATCCTTAATGAAATGAGGGATATTCCTTTGTGTACTAATTTGTCTTCAAATAAGCTAAGGGATACACAGCCGCAAAATTGCTATACACGTAGTAGGGTTCCATCGCTGCAGAAGTCAAGAAGTTCAATAAGTGTTGAATCAAGAAAGGCTCAAGGTTCTGGTAACCTTTTGGATTGTCATAACCATGGAGAGGATGAAAAAGCTATCTCAGGTTCTGTTTCTACATCAGATAATGTTTGGTTGCATTCTAGCGGAGGCACCTTCAACCATTCTGTAGCTTTGGGGACTATTAATAGCAACAGAAAGTTGAATCCTCATGCTAATGCGGATAGTACCTGTAACAGTGAAGCATCTGAGAATGGAGCTACAGAGACAGAACTGAAATCAAATGGTACATCGAATGTTCCAATGAACACTGCAGTAATTTTCAAGAGAAAAAGAAAAGCAGATAGAAAGCTTGTTCCTCATTATAAAGATCGTACAGCACCAAACAAAGATGAAGAATTGCAGGCTGAGTACATTGAAATCCATCCAGATTCTCCAAGTTCAAAGAATGAAGTGAACAAGTCTGACGGAGATGAGCACTTGCCACTGGTCAAAAGAGCAAGGGTCCGAATGGGAAGGTCTCACTTGGAGGATTCACCAATTCGTGAGATTGACGTTTCTAATAAAAAGCCAGAGTTTGCTATAACTGAAGACCGATGTGATATGCATAGTACGCCTGCAGTACCTGGCAATGATTACCCAGTTGATAAGGTGCCCACTGTGGTAAATACTGTTTCTAACGCGTCGTCAAAATTTGACATGCCTATCCTGTCTGGGGAAGGTCATCCTTATTGGAAGAATAAAGAATACCATCCAAAGATGTTGGCGTTGGATGTTGAAGCTGCTTTGCCTCCATCAAAACGCCTTCATCGTGCCTTAGAAGCAATGTCTGCTAATGTTGCTGAAACTAACAATAGTATACCTGAGGTAACAGGACCGAATGACATGGTTCTCAATGGTTCTTTGTCAACAGGAAACAGCCACTCTTATATGTCTGCAGATGCACCGGTTACAGTATCTAATAAATCTGGAATAATTCAAAGCCCTGGACCTTCTTTGGACACACAGATTGAGCATAGTCCATCTGGCAAATACACCTCAGAATCAGTTTTACAAAATAACACTGTTTCTGATTCTGCTTCAGTTCTTTCAAAAGCAAACGATCATGACAATCATATCATGAGAAAAGGAGATGTTTGTGGAGAAACCCACATGGATAGCAAGGCTGCCAATTGTTCCTTGGTTTGTAACGAACTAGACAACGATGTCTGTGGGAAAACTTCAGCTCTTTGTATGAAATCGAATGAGCCTGCTCATGATGTTACACAAACCACATCTGTACCTGACCGGTTATCTTCGTCTTTGGAGAAAGCTAGTGAAAATGTGGTGACAATCGATGTCAAAGAGACAAAACCACTTGGCTCAGCTGCCTTGAATGTTGACAGAATTGTGGAGTCAGTTGACCATGCAAACAATAATGTGATCACCAATGCTGTATGCCATGGTGTTACTGTTGTAGTGGAATCTGCGAACAATGCGGGGGATACGGCAAGCAACTCTTCATTGGCTACTAAATCATCCAGTATACAATCCGATGCAGACACACGGACATCTGAAGTGTAAGATCTTAATTTTTATGCTATGTTACCGGTTATCTGTTTGTTTACCCTGATGTATTTTCTTTGTACATGTCTATCTTTGCTGTGTTATTGTTTATCTGTTTGTTTACCATGATGTATTTTCTTTGTACATGTCTATCTTTGCTCTTCTACAATTTTGTGCTTGTGCCATTTCTGTTTTCGACATGCTTCTTTTCCAAAGTTGGTACAATGGGCCTTCCATTTTTTTTTTGAGTGGCATTAAAGTTGATTATTTAAAATTTCGCTGTAGATGCTTACTTTTGCATTTGCATTTGCAAAAATAGGTCTATGTCATGGGTAACCTAGGAGAGTATAATATATCCTTCATCATTCAGCTAGCATGTAGGTAGGGTGTTGATTGTAATAACTGGACATATGGTGGAGGGCAGCCAAACTCGCCTCTTTATTTTTTATAAATAAATAAAAAAATGCTGTGTCATTATAATTATGGGGATTTGATATATCTGTGGACTGTTTCATTTACGCTTTGCAGTTCTTTCTTAAATGTGTGAAATAGTTGGGGACTGTTTTCTACCTCTTTTGGACCTTATGCTAATTAATAGGTTTATTCAATCTATATTTTCTGCTAAATGTTTTTTTTACTGAAAGTTCCATTAGGATCCGGCTGAGATTATTTTTTGGGATCACAATTTTGATTACTGGGACATGGCTCAAGCACGATATCCATTGCTTTAGCTCTAGATCCATTGTTTTTATGAAACCTCGTGGTGTTCCTAAGCAGGAAGGCTTATTTTGCGAGCATGGGCATTTGTGTCATGACTTATATATTCACTTACGGTTTCCTGAAATAGCAATTCTTCTGTATTACATATTGGATTGTCTTCCACTTAAGAAAAATCTAAGATTTTATCCTAAGTGCATGTTGTATCTTTTGTCCAAGCCCAACTTGTGCACGGATCAGGAAACACTAAGTATAGGAAAAAAATTAAAAAATGACCACAATTTTCCTATTGGATAATGGGTGCTATCAACCTACATGCTTTTGTCAGTCTTGAAGCATCAGGGTGGGTAGTGGAAATGTTGCTCTCTCATTTTTTTTAAATCTACACCGTCATTTTCATTGATGGGAAAAACATTTTGAAATGTTGCTTCCCAAGAGTTGGCAGAAATCGTGAAATGAATGGAGCATGTTTTTTCCCACTTCAATCAAGCTGTGAAGTATAACTGTGTAAATTCTGAATGCGAGATCTAGAGTTGTATGGAGTCTTTAACAATATTGTTGATTACGTGCATGAACACACCGTTATCTTGCTGTTCTGATCTTCTGTTATACCTTCCACTTTGGTGTTCAAAATTTAGAAGGCAGCCTTCTGAGTAGACATGACGATCCTTATTTTGTATTGCAGGCATACGTTCTCATCTTTGGCGTTGAAAGAACTGAACCACAGAAACCTAAAGGATAAGAGCACTTCTCCAGATTCAATGCCAATGAAAGAACTAATAGCTGTTGCACAAGCTAGAAGGTTCTCTCGATCAACTTCCTTTCCCGATAACTTCCTAAATGCCAAGTATATTCCCGAAACAACAGTAAATACACCTCCCAAGGAAGGATCACAGAGGCAGTTGTCACCTTCAAATCGGATAATCAGGTCCACCTCTGCAAATGACAATGTTCATTCTAGGAGTCCTTTTGATAGCATTCAACAGAAAAAATTAGCAGGGCATGATGAAGCCAATTCAGCACGAAGGTCTTTCAAAGACTTCCTCGGTACAATGACGAGAACAAAAGAAAGTATAGCACGTGCAACACGTCTTGCTATTGAGTGTGCTAAATTTGGCATTGCTGGTGAGGTTAGACCATGCATATCCCTCCTCTTTTATTTCTGTTGTTCACAGAAAGCACTGTTTTTGTTATGAGTCCTAGTTCTTCGTCCATGTTCTGTAACTAGGTTTTGCTTTAAAATTGTCTTTATCTGTTTGCTTCTGGATTTATGAAATGTAGTTGCTTTCATTGATATACTGGATAGTTGGTGGATTGATTAGCAAAGATTCGCTTTCTTGGTTTTTTTATTATGTTGGCGATCAGTTCTGTATGCCAACCGCTAGCTCGGGAGCAAGCGTTTCATTTTGATGTACGTTACCAAAGAGACGTCTCTGATAGTTTTAACCTGCTTAGTCATGGTATGAGAATTGAGGATGGAAGTAACAAGTGATATCCTGTCAGATATACCACTTCTAAGTTCTAGTTTACTTTGTGAAATTTATACAGGCATGTACGCCACATTCACCTTACCAAGAGAATCACACGGTCTTTCATTTCGTCCACCAAAAGTGCTATCTATCAACATTTTCTAATGTTTTTTTTTGTTTGATTGTCTAG
This sequence comes from Alloteropsis semialata, assembly GCA_004135705.1. Classification (NCBI taxonomy): domain Eukaryota; kingdom Viridiplantae; phylum Streptophyta; class Magnoliopsida; order Poales; family Poaceae; genus Alloteropsis; species Alloteropsis semialata. The sequence continues at coordinate 77,527,489 of CM014278.1, forward strand.
GCAATCGATATTATCGTTGAACACCTGGAGAAGGAATCAAACTTATATAAGAGGGTGGACCTCTTCTTTCTTGTAGATTCAATAACACAATGCTCTCGCAATCAGAAAGGCAAGTGTATAGCCTTGCCAATTTTGGCTCATTATTTTTGTACGATGGGTATTTATCCTACCATTACAAATCATGCAGGTGGAGCTGGAGATGTATATCCCTCTCTTATTCAGGCAGTTCTACCTCGAATACTCTATGCTGCTGCGCCTCCTGGAAACTCAGCATGGGAGAATCGAAAGCAATGCCTCAAGGTAAGTGCCTTTTATGGTCTGGTAGAATAGCTGTCATGTGCAGCGTTGCCTTTTCTTTTGCCTCTTACAAGTTTGTCATTTGATTATTAGGTTTTGAAACTTTGGCTTGAAAGGAAAACACTTTCAGAATATATCATCCGTCACCATATTAGGGAAATCGAGACTATCAATGAGGCATCATTTGGAAGTTCTCGCCGTCCTTCAAGAACAGAGAGAGCTCTAAATGACCCTTTGCGTGACAATGAAGGAATGCTTGTTGATGAGTACGGGAGGTATGGTGCTATCCCTTTTTTTGTTCCTGAAATGTAAAATGGTATAGGCTATATGGAATAGCGTGACAGGGTTACATGTTTGTCTCGTTTGCATGTTACTGTGTTATAAACACTATATTTGTTGTTTATGAATACATAAGAGAATTGGAGGTATGGTGGTCTTCCTCTTTCATTTATTGGAATTGGAAAATGGTTTTAAGTTATATAAAATAGTGACATCTGTTTCCATTTTTTCTATTATTTCATGCTTTATGTGTGCCAATGCACAATAAAGATGAGGACTATAATTGACTGGACATGCGCTAGCTCTCAGTAGGCCTGATTAGGGTATCCCTATCCCTATATCCTCATCCTCATGTCCATACATGAACTTTTCTTTTTGTGATTTGAGCGCATGACTCAAATATTGGAAGCACTGAGCGTTTTCTTAATGGATTCTGCTTGGGATGCTCTTGTTGGTTTGTTAAGCTGTGTGCTATTGTCATTTGTGGGTAAATGATACCAACAAAAAAATCAGCAATGATTTTGGGGATTTTTTTCCCACCAGTGTTAAATTGATTTACTGCCCCTTTTTGCACTGGAATATAGGGGAGGACTTAGGAAGTTGCTTAAGACTAAGCAATCACCAGTGAACACCTTTTTATAATAGATATATATGGGGCATGCACATATATGGCAGAAAGATATGTGATGATGGGTTCAGGTCCATGTGTGATACATGCAGCACGGAGCTGCATCTGTTGCATCATGGTGCGAAGGGCCTTTGAATTTGACTTTATTGATTTAGCAAATCAGTTATGCATATAGAACATGCAACTTCATCTTTTATTCTGAGATTTTTTTTTCCTAATTTCCTTTAATTTTCCTCATGGTTATGTGTTTCATTATTTTCAACAGTAATGCTGGTTTTCAGCTACCCAACATAATTTGCACAAAAGTACTTGAAGAAGAAGATGGAAACTCCTCTGAAGATAGGAGCTTTGAAGCTGTTACACCTGAACAGGATGCCCCAGATAATGATGACAATGGAGAATCTCAAATGCCTTTGGAGAAGCATCGCCGCATTCTTGAAGAAGTTGATGGTGAGCTTGAGATGGAGGATGTAGCTCCAACATCTGATGAAGTTACTACTAAATGCCGAACAGAGCAAAGTGGCACCAATTGTACGGCATCTGACCAACGTCCTTCAGATGTTGGTCCTCCCCTTCCTGTGGATATGCCTCCATCACCTCCACCATTGCCATCGTCTCCTCCACCTGTGCCACCTCCACCACCTGCCCCCATTCCTCACAGTGCACAGATGCAGCCAAAATTACAAATGACATCTGACTCTGTTGGGCAGCATCCTCCAAGGGCTACATATGTATGTATATTCTGTTCCTGTGCAAGAGATTATGCAATCATAATACCATGTACTTAACAGGTGCTTCCTCTTCATCTTCTTTTCAGAATGTTCAAAGTCAACAACCACATTCTATTCCGGAGCACACAGGTAACATGAATCCTTCTGGTGCACCATTGCCACCTCCACCATTTAATAATTCAGGATATGGAGGGCAATCGAATCAGATTCCACCTCCCCCGCCGATGCCGCCACTCAATCCTCCTGGACCCCATGGCAGTTTCCCTGCACCACCAGCACCATACCATGGAAATAACTATCATCGGCCTCCAACTACCTCAATTCCTAATGAGGGATATCATCTGCAGCCACCCCCTCCCCCGCCACCTCCAAATCAATTCCCTCCTGTGCCACCAGAACACCAACAAGGGCCACCTCACTGGGGTAATAACCATCCTCCATATCCTGAGAGAGATCGGTACAACGGACATGATCGCGGTCATCACAGACATGATAGAAGGCATCACGGACATGACAGACAACATCACTATGATGATAGAGGATACCACTACGATGACCGAGGATATCACTACGATGATAGAGGCCATTACTTTGATGATAGAAGACACCATTTTGACGATAGAGGACATCACTTTGATGAGAGAGCTATTAGGGGGCCAATGCACAATGAGGCTGCTGACAGGGGAAGATATCCTTTTCCGCCAGGTACACTTCTTACTTGTCATGGTCTTCATGCTGAAAGCTGACCTATAAACTGTCTGTTGCACTGTCAATTATGGTTACAATATTTGCCATGCTTCTGTAATATTTAGACTCCATGCTTCTGTAATATTTAGACTCGTGCCAGTGCCACCATTGTGTAAAACTTGTTCTGTTAATGCCATTGCGGTGCCTATTTGAGTGTCATGCATCGAACAAGTTTTGCCACCAGAATTGGTATGGCAGTGGCATAAACTGAACAAGTCTTATACAGTGGCGACATGATTCTAAATATCACAGAAGCAATGCCAAATGTTGAACCATAATTGACAGTGCCACAAATCTATTTTTTTTAAAAAAAGGGGATTTGACAGTGCTTTTTTTCATGAATAAGCTGTCGTTTGTTGGATGACCATCCACATCCAGCACTGAATTGATTTGGTTTGTTGTTGAGTGATATGCAGGACCTCCGATTCCAGATCATTTTGAAGCTCCACCAGCCCCAATGCAGTATGGACGGCCATCAGATCCTCCACCAGGTCCTTGTGGGGGCTGGTCTAGGCCCCCTAGGATATCTAACTATTCTCCCTCCAGACACACTATGGAGCCTCCAGTTTCACATGCAGCTGGAGGTATTTTACATGTTGATTGATACGTTTCCTTATATACAAGTTGCATCCATTTCTATCAATTATTTTTCTGAAAAAAATCTGGCCGTCTTGTATGTAATTGCCATTGCTACGCTGTTATGGTAGAAAATTTTCGGGGTTAAATCACAATGTTCAGTTCTTAAAAAAAACAGATGGGGGAACACATGAAAGAGCAACATGATTTTGTTGATTCTCTGATCATTTTATCTTGGCCTACTTCAAAAGTAGCTTTCATCAATAGTCCACTGATTCTAATTCCTGTTACTTAACAAAGATGTATTTTGTATCGTTTGCTTGGTGTGATGCTAAAATTATGCTTTGAAGAACTTTTCTTTATGTTCTCTTGGCGAGTAAAAACTATCATATTGCAGGACATGGTGGCTGGAGACCACGATGACCTTTTGCGATATTGAAACGGTATGCTATGCCCCATTGGCACTGCCTGATAGCCATTGCCTTTTTCTGCTTTCATCTGACGTCTGTTTCTTTTAGGTGCTGATGTGTGGGGGTTTTCGGTTGGTTAAACCTGGAAGGCCGAGTTCACTCCACTACAGGTTGGAGGCACCCGCCGGAGTCTCCAGCAAGTCGGAGCTGATACCTGCTTGTACATATGTATCTCACGATTGCTCTCTGGATGCAGAAGCGTAACATCAGGTGGGCGCTGTTGTATCCTAGGGGTAGGCTGTCCGACCACGTGGAGGGCTGAATTGTAGGGATAGGTATCTTGTATCATTCGATTGTAGCCTTAGATTGTATTTGTTCTAGCCGCGGTCTTTGGTTCCATCTGGAGGGACTTCATTGTTGATGTCCATTTGTGATGTGAATAATTCCTCCTATAAGATAACCACCAGCTACTCTGATGACTTACTGAAACTGTTGCGTACATAAGCCAAAGAGTGAATACAAATCATTTTGCCCAAGCCCTCGCACTTGCCTCAGCTGAAGACTGCCGCATGCATTTGCTCGTCAAACCGCAGAATACAGCAATCAAATGTTCCATCTGGACAGTTAGGGTTTCGACAGTTCAGTCTGTTTCTTCAGCACAATCTTCTTTAATTTCTTTTAGAGAAGTACACTCTTTGGTCCCCTGTTAGACTGCTATGAGCCGCATCAGGAGATGCTTAGAGCTAACATGCCATGTCAACTTTTGACCTCAGTAGGTTTGTCTGACTATAAATACGTGCAGAAATGTGTTATTGCAAAGCCCTAGAATACCAGTATCTACACAGTACCAAACCCCCAAAACTGTTTGAACTACATGCCTAACCAAAGTGCCGCTAACCTCTCACCAGCCATCATACCAGTGCTGCATGCATGTAAACATGGTGGCCATGGCTGAACAGGTTGGGCTGGCTTGACGACGCATGCCACCGGTATGAAGCACCTAATTCAGAGCATGCACCGATGACCCGGCCGCTCCGCTCCTACTCGTCTAGTTATGCACGAAGCACGCCTAATCCAGACCGCGCAGGGGCTGACCCAACTAACCCCTGAAATAATGGGCATCTTTATATAAGCAAGCAGCACGTCGTGTGCGAGCTAGGGAGCGACAACGGCTGGCTGAGCAGCAGCAGCTAGGCCTCGCTCGATGGCGGCCTCGGCGACTCACGCCGCGGTGCTCGCCGCCGTCCTCCTCCTCCTCCCTTTCCTCCTCGCGCCGGTCGCCGTGGCGCAGCAGCCCAAGGGCGCCAAGGCGTTCTGCATCAGCCAGTTCGCCATCGCCAGCCAGGCGTGCTCCATCCTGCCGCCGAGCCCGCCCGACGAGCATCACCACCACGATGACGACGACGATGATGACGAGCACGAGGATGACGACGACGACGAACATGAAGATGATGACCACCACGACGATGAGCATCGCCATGACCGCAACCGCCACCGCGGCCACCGCGCGGCCGCGATCAGCCTCTCGGCCCTGATGGCGAGCAATAACGGCAGCCACGGCGGCGCTGTCCTCGCCGGGAACCGTACCGTCGGCCACCACCACCACGGCAACCGCACCCGTGGCGGGCACGGGCGCGGCCGCGGCCGGGGACGCGGCCGCCGTGGCCGCCTGCGGGACGGCGAGGACGACGACCACCACGACACCGACGACCCCGATCATGACGATGACCATCACGACGACGACGACGACCATCATGAGGACGACGACGACCACCATCACGACCCCGACGACCCCGACCACGACGATGACGATGACGACGACGACGATGACGACGACGACGATCACGACCACCACGACGAGGAGCTCCGGGCGTACCGCGACTGCTGCCGGTGGCTCAAGGAGGTGCAGAAGGACTGCGTCTGCGAGGCGCTGCTGCGGCTGCCGCCGTTCCTCGTCAAGCCGCAGCACACATACGTGGTGAGGGTCGGCAGGACGTGCAAGATCACCTACCGCTGCGGCGGCGTCTAGCTAGCTATAGCCGCATGCATGTCGCCGCCGGCCATGCTCCGTTCACGCAGCCGCCGCTCGTGGCCGGAGTTTCTTTTACGATTACAACATGTTTGGTCATTTTGTTCACGTAGGTGACATGATATATTAGGTAGTACTTTATGGGACGTGTTTGATCTATATGTGGTTGCAATGTTGGCTGTCCAATAGTTTTGAAGGATTAATGTAGCCCCTCAAAATTTTTCTACATGTTTTCGTCTGGTACTAATTTATTTTTACTACATAACATGTGTTTTTGCTTTCAAACGGAAATGTTATTTACAAAGTTATTGTTGGATCAAGGCATAATTGCAAATGCATATATGGACCCGTTTGCAGGCAGAGCTCTATAGCCCCATGAACTTCCCGGAGGCTGGAGCTGCTTATCTCTAGTTCTAGAACACGATTTTCGAAAATGCCAAGAGTATCCTAGTAGTCCTTAACTCCTTATTATTTTCATCTATGGTCTCCCAGTGTTCCGAAATGCCAATATTGGATGTAAGATATTTAATCAATTTAACCAAGTTTAATCTTGGACATTATTAGGTTATTGTACTAAATTATTGTATGTAAGATATTTGATCAATTTAACTAAGTTTACTCTCGGGCATTAGGCTAATCTACTAAACAATTGTATTTGATGGTCCCTTCTGTTCCAAAATTTAAGATATTTTAGTTTTACCCTAAGCCAAAATTCTTTAAAGTCGACTAAATCTAGACAAAGTTCACCATGGAATTTCATCAAATCCACTATGAAGTGTGTCTTGATAAATTTTAATATATTATTCTATAAAATTGGTCAAATACTCAAAGTTAAAAAATACTTAAACATCATACATTGGAATAGATAGAGTCTTAATTTGAGCCACATTTTTCTTATTTTACACTAAAAGCAGAAATTTAATCCACTTTATTATGTTCAACAAGCCATAAATTCTGCATCTGCCTCGAAGCTAGTGCTCCGCCAAACTTACAATGTGCAAAAGGCAATTCAAATTATAGGGTCCAAATGTCATTTGAAACTTAGAGAACTTTCTGGCAAAATAATTTCCCAAGGCGCTTTGGATATTTTTACAGAATTCTTGATATGTGTATCCGGTATCCCTATGGAATTTTCAAGTTTGGACTAGTGAAATTTGATATTACTAGGCGGATAGTTGCCCTACTCTGCGATGCCCACAATTATCTTGTTCACGGATCATGAGAAGAAGTTGAAGTAAGTCTATTTTGGTAGTATCAAATAGAGATAAAATGTAGAAAATGTTTTCCGGAGTAGAAAGGATCAAGTCACCATTACATGCACCACTAAACTATTGTTGAAGTTCGAATTTCAACCTCTCGGATTCTGACATCCAACACACTTGAACTCTTGAAACCATTAGCTTATATTTTTTTGAAATGGATTATTCACTTACATTGACCGTTGAACTTGGTCACCCCATATGTTATCTGCTCCTCTCATTCCAAATTATAGTTTATTTTAGTTTTTCTAAGTTAAACTTTTCTAACTTTGACAAGTTTGCACAATAAAAGCATCTAATAACATCTACAACCTCCAGTTAATTCTATTGAATCCACTGCGAAATATGTTTTGATACATTTAGGAAAAGTCTAAATTATCCCTTCATCTATAGCCAAAGTCTGCATAACCCTCTAAACTATTTTGGTTCACATTACTCCCACAACTACAATTGGTTCAACTTACCCCTTTAATAGAATTTGTCGTTTTTTTATACACGCAAATGGAGTTTTAAGTTCAAATTTTGTAGTATGGTAACCAACATCGTAACTTATGTTACAAAAATTTATTACGACTTTTCAATAATATTTTAATAGGCTAGGACATTTAATAGTAAATTAATAATAAATTGTATAAAAATTAAGTATTGAAAATTATATTATATTTTTTAAATATAATTTACGATGTTCACTGTCACCTCACAAAATTTGAACTTAAAACACCATTTATGCTTGGAGAAACAAAAAGACAAATCTTGTTAAGGGGTAAATTGGATCAATTGACAAAGTTATTGGAGTAAATTTAACCAAAGCATAGTTTAGAGGGTTAACCGGCCTTTTGGCCATGCTTCAGGGGTAATTAGGATTTTTTTCATACATTATCTGATAGTACAGATGCAGAAAAGTTTGACACGGAGAAGATATGTCGCTCTAATTTACCCTTCTCATCATCCAACCCCCACAATGCGTACACCTCTCCAAGTCTCCATCCTCCATGGTTGGAGCTACTAGCGCATCAGCTCAGAGCCTCAGAGTACAGCTTGGCCCTGGGCTCCGGGCAGCCTTGGTCATTGGCCCCTCCGGCGGTGTTGTGCCCTCAAAGTTATGGCACCTGCACGACCTCGCCACCATGACACCAGAGTAAGACCCTTGGGGCACGACGAGAGCATATGCATATCGTCATCGGCGCGGTGGAAGAAAGCCGGGCAACGAAACAAAGGCCCGGTGGATTTCCATATCGTCTGCTTCTCATAGCCGCTTCACACGCACACACAGGACAGGAGCTCACATCCTTGACACAAGACCAGTAGACCACGGCGTCTTAAGATCAGTTTTACTACTAAGAGTTGAACTACTGATGATCGGCATGCTACTGTCTCGTGCATTTCCACCTCCCTTGCTGAAGCGCAGCCCTGGCTGGTCTTGCTCGACGAGGACTGAGATCGACGGTGCTGCTCGAGATGGACGCAACAGCCGTTCTCCGCTTCTCAGGCTACTCGGTAGACAGACAACAAGACGGAAGGGATAAGAATCAGATGGAGGTAGACGAATGGTTGTTAGCTGGCTAATTATTAGCAGGATCGTTTGGATTCACCTGCCAATGTCCTGCATATTATTTGATTTAATTCAAGTTTTGTCAAAGTTATCTCATTCCAACTAAGCTACTTCGCCCAGCATAAGAAAAAAGCTCCAATTTTTTGGGAGAAAGTCCAAGCTTTCCCTCGAGTATAGATAAAGTTTCAATGACCCCTTAAATTATTTTTGAGTTCAATTTACCCCCAAATTATTTACCCATCAATATATTCCCCCAAATTATTTACCCATCAATATATTTATCTTTTTTGTTTCTCAAATCCCAAATGGAGTTTTAAGTTGAGACTTTGTAGGATGATGACAGCCATCATAACACGTATTAAAATATATTATTTTCCTGGATTTATTCCAGGATTTAACCAGCGCTTTTCTTTCAGTGGTAGGCGACGTGCCCGTCGATAGCGAGACGCGACTTTGTCAATCTCAAGATTGGAACATCCGGTCCGGTTTCTCGGAGGTGCTCATAGGGGTAGGGTTTGCATGCGTGTATTCATAGGGGTGGGTGTGGGTGCGTGTATGAGTATCTGCGTTTGTACTGGTCTTTCAAAAAAATATTTTATCATTATTTTGGTTGGCTAGGACATCTGTTAATAAAGTAGTCCATGAGATACAAAATTATACATAAATAATATAGATTTAGAATATTTTTAATGCATGTTATGGTGTTCACATCAGCCTACAAAATTTTAACTTAAGACTTCACTTTTGCATGAAGAAACAAAAACGACAAATCTTGTTAAGTGTAAATTGGGCTGGCTGACATAGTTCGAGCATAACCTGAACCAAAGAATAGTTTAGGAAGTTCTCTATACTTTGGCTATACATGAGAGAAGTAATTGTTTTTTTTTATTTTGTCATGCGCCTTGAACCAATCCTAGAACATATGACCTATGCTTTTTGGAGGGTCTAAGCCAAGTTTTATATGTACCATTCTCTAAATGAACTCAGAAAATTGGCAATCAAATAAAAGATGTTTGGTTTTGCGCTACAAAAAATGCAACATCTTTTACTCGCATTCTAGTTTCATCAGCTAAGTTGTCTTTGGTATTACACTTCTTCACCATGCGGAAACCTTAACTTCAAGGTGAACTGAATATTCTTATAGCTTTGTTTATGTTTGCGGCCCCTTTATTGCCTTATACATAGAAGTATAGAACACACCAAAAAATGTACCATTCTGATGTAAACCCTAGGTGTTTGTGCCCAACAATCCTCACATAAGTATAGAGCTAATAAGTCATGAGCGACTTCATAGCCATGGCGACTTTGTCATCAACGCGTGGATTCTGGCACCCTCGGGCGGTCGGGCCCACATGCTCCCACTACAACAATGTTTTTTCACGGCCAGTTCAGAATCCTTTTTTACAGCCAGTTTTACTGTGGTACTAGAAAAAAGAGGTGCTGAAAATAAAGGGTTCACAGCCTGCCAAAATGGCCCGTGAAAATCACAGCTGATTTTTGCTACCAACCGGCCGTGAAAATGGGCCATCACATATTCACAGCCGGTTGGGCTCCACATATTGCAGTCTATGACTTTCTATAAAACAGAGAGATCCTTCATTTGTTAAAACTAAACTATCCCACCTATTGCAGTGTCTGTTAACTTTCTATAAAAACAGGGCAATCCTTCATCGGAAAAACTAAACTAAACTTCATGTCCTGGTAGAAGAGGTACCGTCGGTTTCGCTTCATGGACTCCCATGATAATCTCAGCACACTGCTGTCATGAAAAGGAAAACCTTAATGGCTGCTGAGCAAGAGATCTTGAGGCCAACCTCTATTATATTATTTGAGTAAAGTGCACCACCGGTCCCTAACTTGTTATGCTGTGTCATCTCGGTCCCTGAACTCACAGATTACAGATTTGGGTCTTTTAACTTAGTTTCGGGTGTCATCCCGGTCCCTAAATATGCAAATCACAGATTTAGCCCCTCAAACTTAGCTTTGGTGTCACCCCGGTCCCCAAACTCGAAATATAATCGCACTACAAATTAAACACATGGAGAGTAAGAGATGTATACCCTTAGGATGATTTCTCATATCCATTTCCTCGAGGAATTAATACCATCGTGACTAAGTTTGGGGACCGGGATGACACAGCGTGACAAGTTTAAGGACCGGCGATGAACTTTACTTATATTATTTTATAGTTGGCAACATGAGAAACAACAGGACCACATTCTCTCGAACTCGGCTAGTAGGATGTCACATCAGATAGTACCGGGGCCGGTGTGGCGCGGGGGGTTGAGTGCAAGTTTCAGAACAACAGTCAAGAAGCTGGGTCCTCATTTCTTGTGTGAGCATTGATCCAAGCCATCATTGATACCTGCCGGAACAGAGGTATATATCAAATGCCCTTACCAAGAAGGATGCATGGCTGGTCGCAGCGGTGTCCTGGACGCCGTCCTTCAGGACGGACGTACCGGAAAATCTGCCGCAGCGGTGTCCTGGACGAGTCCGGTAAACAAAAGTATGGATCGAGGATACGGCACAGGCAGCGGTCGGAGCGGACGCGCGATCGGCAGGGAGGAGGGAGAGAGAGGAGAGAGAGTGGCGGGCCCTACGTCCTCAACTAACTAAAAAATGTTATAACTCACAAACCAAAAAACCAAATTAAATTCCGATTGCACCATTAAATTCGTTGCAATAAATTCTTCAAAACAAGATCTCAGATGGATATATTTTGATAAAATTTATAAAGAAAAGAAAAAAAGGTGAGAAAAGAGATGATATAGTAGTTGGGATAGATGGATAAAATATAGTAGAGTTGGGATAAAGTATGTGATTTGGAGTATGACGGGTGCGGGAGAAGTTGGTTTAGAGTACGGAATCTCGATGACCAGGACAGGATATTTCTTTTAGAGGATGCATTTAGGGGACAACGAGTGCGGACAGCCTCAGCTGGTACTTCGTCTTCCTCTACGCGTCCTACGTGGCCGGCGACACGGCGCTGGTGTACGTGCAGGACAGAGTCGGCTGGGCCCTGGGCTTCGGCGTCTGCGCCGTCACAACTGGGCTGGGCCTCGTCGCGTTGGTTGCCGGGTCCAGATATTACAGACGGCCCGTTCGGAAAGGGAGCCCGTTTACGGCCCTGGCGAGGGTGGTTGTGGCCGCTGCGAGGAAGGCAACGCTGACCTCGACTTCACTTGGTACAATGCAGTACTATTACCATGGAACTGGGGGTTCTTCTGACACAGATCACACACCTAATCAAACGCAAGATAATGCTCCAAGTGAGAGATTCAGGTATGTTAATATGCTTGAAATTCTCAGAAGCCATTTCCACAAATTGAGGCCCAAATTAATGTGGAATGCACGTATAACTTTTTATTCATGATTAATTGATTCCAATGAAATTTGAATTTTCTTTTCTTCGGAATCCGTCCAAATTTCTTGGGTTTCAAACAGGTCATGACCACCTGACGATCATACTCCTGTCAGGTTCTTGAATAAGCCATCATGGCACCTGTGCACGGTGCAAGAGGTGGAGGACTTGAAGTCGCTCGTCCGCGTGCTGCCGCTCTGGTCGTCGGGGATCCTGGTGAGCATGACCGTGAACGCGCAGGTGAGCCTCACCGTCCTCCAGGCCCTCACCATGGACCGCGCCCTCGGCCCTCGCTTCGCCGTCCCGGCCGCCTCCATGACGGTCACCGTGCTGGCCGCCTTCATCCTCTCCGCCGCGCTCTTCGACCGCCTCGTCGTTCCGCTCTGGGAGAGGCTCACGGGTGGCCGCAAGCTCACCCCGCTGCGGCGCGTCGGGCTCGGCCACGCCCTGAACGTCGCCAGCATGGCGGTCGCCGCGCTCGTGGAGCGGAGGCGGATCCGCGTGGCGCGCGCCCACGCCCACGCCCATCGTGCTGCCGGCGGCAGTGGCAGTTCAGCCGGCGCCGTGGCGCTGCCGATGTCGGCGCTGTGGCTGGTGGCGCAGCTAGCGCTGACCGGCGCGGAGGAGGCGCTGCACCTGCCGGGGAACACGGCGCTGTTCTACCAGGAGGTCCCCGCGACGCTGCGTAGCACGGCCACCGCGATGCCGCCGCTGTTCATCGCCGTGGGGTCGTACCTGAGCACGGCGTTCGTGGACGTGGTGCGGCGCGCCACGGGGTGGCTGCCCGACGACCTGAACCGGTCGCGGCTGGACAGCGTGTACTGGACGCTGGCCTCGGTCGCCGCCGTCAACTTCGGCTACTTCATTGTGTGCGCGATCACGTATCAGTTCAAGAATGTCGTGGACGGCGACAGAAAGGCTAATCATCAGACACTGGACGACAAGTAAAGCTAATCGAGCCCTCCTAATTTGAGCTTCATTTCGAGCGGTTTCTGTAATCTAACGGCAAGTTTGGTTCGGATCATAGCCTCAAGCCTCCCTTTTTTTTCGAAGCAAGAAAATAGCCTCCCTCGTCTTCTACAACGAAAATGGCCCATCATATAGTCATCATATGAATTTTATGGGATGAAGCCACTCGTCATTATTGAACTAACAATGTGTTGTGACTTGTGTACCCGTACGGCCGTACACTCCATTATCCTCCCCCTCCCTCAAAAAAAAAGGAAGAAAGAAGAGGAATGCGAGTAGCTAGCTAGTGAGAAGTCATGATGGACCTACTTTTTTCTTAGACTAAACACCCATAAGTTCCTGAAGTACTGGGTGTATATGCTAATTTGTACACATACTTGTGCTCCTGTAAAAGGGAAGAGTTCATTTAACAAATCACAAAACTATAACGGACATTTCAGGGAACTAGGATAATTGGTAACATCTAGTATCAAGGAACACGCTTTCTAAGAAACCAGTTAATGCTATTCAAACAGAGAATAGCTCACATCCAAATTTTCTTGTCATAGTTTTCGTGAAAACTAAAATGGTTCATCACTAGTACTAGGTAGTAGCAATAGCCCTTCATCAAAAGTAAAAAAAAAGAGGGAAAGATGTATATATATACTAGGTAGTAACATGGAGACGCTTCTGATTTAACAGGCGGCCAGGCAACATGTTGGGCCTAGTGGTGGGCCCTGTAGAATCGGCCCGTGTGTGTTTCACTTGGAACCATGACCGTCTTTCGTGTCGTCCAAGATGATGATGAGCCCTAGAATTAAGCCGCACGACTACCGGGCTCAGAAGCAAAACCGGATACCAACACAACACCTAGCGAGACCAAACCGACCCGAGGCGAGCAAGAGCATCGGGCGGTGGCGGAGCCGCCACTTCTCTCAGCGAATCAGAGCGTCTGGCGTCCGGCGGCGTGCCCTCCTCCCTCCTAGCGATTCGACGCCGTCCGTCCGCCCCTCCGCGAGCGCCTGCTCCGAGGTCGCGCCTAGCCCCCTAGGGTTCCTTCGCCGCAGCCGCCGTAACAGGAGGAGGGGAATACATCGCCATGGTACGCCAAGTTCTGGTTCCTTCCTCGATTCGATTTCCTCTAGCGATTCGTCCACATGTGCTCCTTCCCCATTCGAGCCTAGTCCTAGTCCCTGCACCTACCTGACGCTTCTGATTTAACAGGCGGGCAGGCTCCTCGCGAATCTCATCGTCATGGGCGGAACCGTGATGGGCAGGGCCATGCTCCAGGCCTATCGCAAAGCACTAGTCAGTGAGTGCTCGTTCCTCTCGCCTTTCAGGCTTGCTACTTTGATTGTATATTGTATACAATGGGTTACATTACATCGTGAAACCACGGCATACATATCTATGGGCTAACGATTTATGCAGACTGTAATTGTCACTTATTAGAATTATCTGTAGCTCTTTTTGATTGGTGGTGGTATCAGCTCACAATGTCAATCACAGATACCAATTTCGAGTCCTCCTGCCCCTACTGTCTCATGTGCTGTTGTCCCCAGGTTTCTGATGTCATTCTTAAAACTTAGGGGTATCGTTTCGGTTGGAGCAGCTCTGTTTGATAAAAATACAACTAGAGATTCAAAAATTTGTTCTTGTTTTTCAGTGCTACCTGTGGATCTTTTCATGTGCATTCCAAAGTTTATAGTATTGGTTCCAAAAAATATGTTTCGAGCCATCTGTCCCCGTGCTGTCAGCTTGTCACAGTTTGGGTGGTGGTGATATGATGGTACGGTACCAGGTTACCCACTAGGCAGACATTTTGTACTCCCCCCGTTCCAAATTATAAGTCATTTCAAGATTCTTGGAGAGTAAAAACTATTTTAAGTTTGACCAAAATTGTAGAGAGGACCACGAAGATTTATTGCATCGAACAAATTTACTATGAAAATATATGTTACCAAAAATTTAATGATACTTACTTGGTATGATAAATGTTTGTACTTTATTGTAAACAACTTGGTCAAACTTGAGATGGTTTGACTTTCAAGAAAGTTGGAATGACTTACGATTTGGAACGGAGGGAGTATTTCTGTTGGTTGGTCCTTTCATTAGGAGCATTGGTGTATTGCTCGGGGTGCTCTGTTGCTAAATTGCAAATCAAAGATGTGAAAATGATTATTTTCTTTCAAATAATTCTGCACCCGTGAACTAATAAGCGACGATGATAACTTCCACAAAATGGTTCTTCAGGCCAGTAGGGTATGTCTCACTTCAGTATTGAAGAGTATATGAAGTGCTTGCATACATGTGTACAAAAGTCAATGTCATACTGTCTCCATTTGATTATATCAAACTTGTAATGCATAGCCTTGGTTTGCCTGCAAAGTGTCATAAGTAGTTTTGCGCTCTGTGCTTGGAACTTTTTGTGGACCCTGATTTTTTTAGTTGTTTTGGTTGTGTCTGACAATAGCTGTATATCATATTTGTATATATGCTAACTTAGAGATTAACTTTACAAGATGGATAAAGACACGAGAATGCTGCATTGCTACTGAGCTAAATGCTGTATTACCTGACTTTATTAATCCTCAAAACGTCATCCTTACCTGTAAGGAGTTGGTTATCATACTGAAACAACACCCGCATGGATACATCATCCATGTGAGACATACCTCTTGAAACACATTTAACCGTTTCTGATTTTTCTTGTAGATGCGCACCAAACTGGAGCTGCCCAAGAAGCTATTAATGGTATTAGACGGGCTAGCAAGGCCATGACCGAGCAAGAAGCCCGTCAGATACTTGGTATCAGTGAAAAATCGACTTGGGAAGAGATTGTTCAGGTCCGTGCCTCCATGGCAATATATGCACAAATATGTCCATGTAGCTTTTAGTCTCTGTTAACTTCATGCAGTTTGAACATTTGCCTAAGGTAAGCCTAACGTCAAATTTCTCTTCTTCGAATACTCTGCAGAAGTATGACACGATGTTTGAGAGGAATGCGAAGAACGGGAGCTTCTATCTCCAATCAAAGGTTCATCGCGCAAAAGAATGCCTGGAACCTTTATATCAAAAGCCTGATGTACCAAACTGAGATTGCATAGGCGCCTAGCATCCATTTGAAGCAGCATATATGGCTAATTGATCAGTTTGCCGATGTGGCTAGAGATCATCATTCTGTTTGGAGTTATGTTGGGTGCATCAGGTTGATTGGTTGTAACGGGACGCAGCATTGCTGAACTATGAATAATGTTTAACAAAGATACGAATTTTGTCTGATTCCCATTGGCAGTGCCTCACTCATGTTGTACGTTCATATGCCGATTGGCTGTGATGGAATATATTTTTTTAGATAACAGATTGCATTCCAGCCTTGTATTGAAAGCCACAGTTTTGCTGGATGGAATAATATGGTTTGGTCCTAGTACTATTTGCTAACGTTTTCAAAACCTGAGACCAAAGGCTGTGCGATCAATTCTCCTATTGCTTAATTTCCACACCCAAGATCGTGCATGTGAGTATTTGACGGAAAATGGGCATTCGATGAACTTGATAGCCCGAAATTCGAAACTATTTGAAAAGATCCTCAATTCCTTATTTTCAAAAAAAAAAACCATGGGCACGATATAAGAGGTGTTTAGATGTTGTTATGCATAGTGTTTTTATGCATTGGGTCGCGTGCCACAGAGAGAAAAAAATGCATTGAAAAATATACGTTATGCAAAATTTTGCAAAACGAGCTGAACTAAACACCCCCATAGATTATGCTACCACTCTGCTACCGATTCACAGAAAACGTCAGGCCTCAAGCGGGTTGCAGCCTTACATGCCTGAGGAAGACATGCAGTGTTATATGACTCAATACCGTTTTCAAAATAGCGCCCGTGGCCTAATGGATAAGGCGTCTGACTTCTAATCAGGCGATTGTGGGTTCGAGTCCCACCGGGCGTGTTCTTTTTTTTTTGGTTTGTTGGCCTAAGATAAGACTTTGGTTTTATTTTTAGGTCCGTGTTAGTCCCTATAAACTTGTCCTCAATTTTGATGGATGATAACGCTAATCCCTATAAATTTAGCCTCAATATTGATGGATCATAACGTGCTTCTGCAACAAAAAGAGGAGATGGATTAGCATTAGTGATTGGACGTCATGGGCTCGTCGAATCAAGCCAAAGCCAGGACGATGAATGAATGAATCATGAATGGAAACGAAAGCGAAATCGATCGAGTGCCATGTGACCACAGGATCCTTTTTCGGTTGCTTGCTGTACTCCTCGCACGCTGCTATGCTTGCTACCTAGTTTCAGAGGACGGCGTGCACGTCACCACTTTTCTGGCTTCGTCCGCGCAGCATCCTCCAGCTCCAGCGCCAGGGTATTGACTTTGGCACTTTGCTCTTCCCTGTGCCGGGCTTGCCGGCCGTGGTCTGTCCTCGCCGCTGCGGCTCGGCAGTCCTTGCCGCAGCCAGCCCTGCGACTGCCAGCGCTTCTCCCCGCACTTCCTGTCTCCGCCGCGTCGGTTCTTGAATCTCCTCGCCGGGTAAGGTAACAAACGCAAATCCTCTCCGCGCCTACTTCCACACCGGTTCGGGATTTCAAGTCCCCCGTACCATCCAAGCAACCTTGTGTTTTTTTCTCTCACTCTCTCAATTATTTAGCATCGATTTGGTTTGGGAATTCTACCTTAGCTGTGCTGACTCGAGGCACTGGTGGGGGTTTCCGCGCACTTTTTAGGTTTGCCACGGGTGGTTGATTTGTATCTGTTACTAGGCTGCAGGAACTTTATTTCTGGTTATTTCTTCTTTTTTTTTTGCTTATTATATGTACTTCATATGTTGCTTCATCGCCGTAACCACATAATTGCTTGAAGTAATTACCAGATTCTAGTGTTCTGTTTAGGGCACCTTTGTTTGCTTAGCATAATTATACGATGGGGCAATTTCAACCCACAAGGATTGTTATTAGACCCCAAACTTCCTATGCAGTGCCTCGTCCCTGTCAAATCGGCCTTCCTAGGACTATGGCTAACTCCTACTGCAACTGTGCATCTAGATTCATATCAGTTGTTGCTACTTTACGCTTGAGGAATCACAGATCCATCAGATCTCGATCAAACAATATTGGGTGCAGATCCTGTTACTGTTCTCCTTTTTTTTTTCTGTGTACCACCTTCTCCTACAAAAAAATTGATAGCACACGGTTATCTTAGAATCTA
>CM014278.1:77546522-77590924 GCA_004135705.1 Alloteropsis semialata
CCCGACAAACTAGACCATTTTTCCTTTTATTGATTAGGTTCCCAAGCTGAAATCGAATTGTACCATTGCGGTGCGTGTTCAAGGAAAGAGAACAGTCAAATCACCACATCATCTCCATAATATGCCCAGCAGCATTGTCTCGTTGACTCGAGATAACGCCATGATACAACAATGATCTTATACAGATAAATACTCCCGTAAGACGATGGGATAAAGCTCTGCTTACCAGGGGTATCGATTATAGTCTATAATAGTTACTGTGTAATGTACATATGACATATCCTTAACAAAACGAATTGACAGATTCTAGGAGCATGCAAGGACTACTTTGGTTCTCATAGAGTATAACTACAACAGCAACAGATACTCCTTCATCTTCATCCTCCACTCAAGTTCTGCGCAACTCCATAGTAACATGTTCTTGCTGAGAACCAAAGTTCTGTACTTGTCCTTCCATCATTTGGCAAGCCCATGTTTTTCCTATTGCTGATACCTGATTCTGGTATATGACACAGATGGACACAACAATCAATCAAACACAGACAGCGGGTTCCATGCCAACAGCAGAAAAACGTGAAGGTGTATATTTCACACATTTTCCATTTACCGATTTGTCCATTATGCTCAGTTATTAAACTTAATGGTTTAAAGAAATTTCTGCTGTATGTGCCTGTGACTCTGGAGGCTGTGATCTCATCATGATGCCAATTCAGAAATATGGGCAAGTCACATAGAACAGGCTATTTTGGTAGCCTTTTGAGATTCAGGGCAGTACAGTTATTCATCTTGCAGCACAACCATGAGCTCTCCACCTTGACTGAGTATGCTGTCCAGAAATGCAATCACATTTTCTCTGTCCTTGAACTGCTTGGGTTCAGAAAGATCACTATCCAAATTAAACCAGATACCATCAATGCTTCTAATAGCTACCCAATGCCTGCCAGTCCAGAGGCCCCTGAACCTCCTGAAAGGCACATTGATCATTAGACCTACCAACGCTTCTGCATCCAGATCGATTGATGATGCCCCCCTCCGACGATCATGCCAAACTACCTTCTTCTTTCTAGCTTCTAATGCCGTTATGAGAACATTTACATCATAGTTTCCAGTTAGCACGTTGTGGTGAGGTTTAAAAATGAAAGATAGAGGAGTCCATTGGTCCTGGTTTGGATCACTAAGAACAAGATTGCCAGCAACTGTGTCCAACTCAGCTCGGGTGAAACATTCCTTTTCCTGTGCCACAGAAAAAATAGTTGACACATTTAACCACAAAAGTAGATAAAAGCATACTATGCCCAGGTTAACTAAGATAGTACCTAAGAAAAGAAATGGAATGTCATTTTTAATGCTTCTCATAACATATTTTGATATGTCAAAGAGCAAAAAAAAATATTTATGAGCGTAGCCATGATCATATTTATTCTTGTCTTTTTAATACATCTAAGGCCAGAGCACAAATGAGACTTATTGGCACTTTTGCAGCCATCCAGCCGATGGAGATTTCTACACAATGGACTAAGTCATCTCAGAAGCAATTTGCAATTCAGCACAAAACCAATAGGGTTTGACAAGTCTAAAAGATTTCTTTCTGATGGGCTTATGAATTCATGATTCACGAGCAAATCCTGTCTCAGTCTTTATTCCAAGGGTTGGGAAGTATGCAAAACAGGTGAGCAGTACACATAAATATGAGTGCACGTAGAAAGAATTGGCATGATCCGGCTACTGGCTGGAGCTTTCTGATGGCAAGATACATCACCTCCTCCTTTCAAGATATTGCCCCAAAGCCCCACAACTGAATTCGGTCCAAATAGCATGAGAAACATGTCTGGTGAGACCTACTGTACTCGATTCAGGCCATAATACTAACAGAATGGTGGGCAACGCTCAACTACTAACAATTTCAGACAGCAATTCAAGCCCTCTCTGGAATTCAACATAGCCACGTAGAGTAATCACAGAGGCGGACATTTGAAACTATCAAATAGAGGATAGGCACTTAGGCAGCTTAAAGATCAAAGTAGTACTACGTTCTTACGAGATAACGAGAGTAGAAGTATCGAGCCCTGATAGTAGAACATGAGAAAGAACCCAAGAAGGTAGATGACGGTAGAAATTAGAAAGAGATAGGAGCCACCTGCATAAGGTTGTTGAGGGCGTGGAGCAGGCAGAACTGCAGCCTCTGCCTCTCGTGATACACCTTGCTGCCGCCGCCGCCGCAGCCCACCGCGCCGGATCCAGACTCACCTGGCTTTGCTTCAGAGGATTTGGCTCCCGGCTCCATGCCGGTTGGGGAAAAAAAACAGAACGCGACACTTGATTGACTCCCGCAAATCACGGCCGCGGATTCCCCAGCTTCCCCTTGCCTTGCCCCTTCGTCTGCGCCGCCGCCGTTGCCGCGATAGAAGTGAAAGACCGGTAGGAACCTCGGCTTCCCTTCGTTGGCAGCGCAACGATAGATAGACGAATTTTTTTTTATTTTTTAATCCTTTTTAAACTGAAATTTTAAAAAAAACCCCACCCGAACTGTATTTCCAACAAATAACCCTTTTAGTCGCGCCACACGCCGTGGCGCGACTTAAGAGGCAGTCGCGCCAGAGCATGTGGCGCGACTGACCTGCCACGTCGGCCGGCCCGGCCGCGGGCGGCCAGCGCGGCGGCTGACATGGCAGGGCCAGTCGCGCCACATGCCTTGGCGCGACTTAGTCGCGCCCAATTTCGTGGCGCGACTTAGTCGCGCCAAACGTCGTGGCGCGACTCGCCTGTATACACCACCGAGCCCTTTCTTCTCCCTCCTCCCTTTCTTTCTCCTCGCACCCGAGCTCGGCTCTCCTGGCACCCGAGCACCCTCCGAACTCCCCCCTCTAAATCCCCTGTTTATTCCACAGATTGGAAGGGGAAACGGTTGTAAAACATTCCGGGAAGGTAACTCGTCCACTTTATCCGTGTAGATTTGTGCCATTTGCTTATTTTTCTGTATATTTGAAACCCTAGGTTATCCTAGGGTTTAGGTTGGATTAGGTAATTTAGTACGAAAGGGGTAAGATTAGTTGAGTGTTATCGGGTAATTGATTAATGGTAACGCTTTTGTATCGTGTAGATTGTGTTTCATGAAACGATTTCGATGAGATTTTAGTGGGTAGATATTGTTGTTAATTTTTTCAAGAAATGAGAATAACGATCTAATGTAGATCATTTGTAGAATGGTCTTTTTATATGGGGTTGTGGTAAGTAGTGTATTGACATTTGGTTATAGTTGGTCTTTTAGTAGTTTTTGTATAAGTCCATGAATGGTAATAGAAATGTGCCCATTAAATGTGTGTAGATGGATCGCTTAGTTCGTTATTTCTCCGGCGGTTCCGTTAATGAGAATGGAGAGTTTGAGAGGATGAAGCATGAAGTCAGAAGATTTGATAGCTCTCCTTCATTTGATGAAGTTTTTGTTCGAGCTAAGTCAATTTTCCAAGTTGATCCAGAACAGAGTGAAATAATCCTACATGGTAGATTTGATGCCGGTGACAAAAGGGCTCATTATGTGCTTATGAGAATTTCATGTGATGAGGATTGGGTTTTTTTACAAGGAGTTGGTGAAAGGGTCCCAAGTTAGTTGTGCTGAATTGGTAGTTGAAGTTCGTGAGAGGGTGTGTGTAGAAAGTAATTATAAGGTTGGTGAGAATGAGGACGATGAAGAATATGATGCTGACATGGTAAATGAGCCAGATTCGGATGATGATTGTCTAGTGAACAATCACTTCGACGAGGGGAGTTTTGATGTTGAGGAGGAAGATGACGATGATATCTCCGTGGGATCAGAAGAAGAAGAAGAAGAAATGAGAGAAGCGTTAACACAAGAAAAAGTGTTTGAGCCAACACCAATGAATGAAGCCCCTTTTGATGAGCCAACACAAGTTAATGAAGCACCTTTTGTTGAGCCAACGCATGGTGTACAAACACCAGTTGAACCGAGCTATGTGGTGCATCGACGCTCGTTTGTTCAACCATCTCCTATGGTTGAACCGTCATCTAGTATGGCTACAATTTCCGGTGCAAGATTGGCTCCTCTCACTATGGAGGAGTTGAGACAACTTAGAGCAGTTCATGTGGGTGTTTCAGAGGTTCCTCTATTCCATGCACCCCCTAAGAAGGCATATTGTGATTCCGGCTTGCGTCTTAATTCTCTAGAGCCTGACAGTCGTCAAGAGTTGATACAGAGAGGGATGACATTTGACAGCATAGAAGAGTTGAAATTCTATTTGAGGGACTACTCGGTGCGCCACCATCGACCATACGATGTGGTGCACTCTGACTCTAAGTTGCGGTACACAGTAAAATGCCAACTCCAATGTGGTTGGAAGGTATGGGCGCGTCCAATGACTGATGAAAGGCAGAAGTGGAGGATAACTAAAGTGCACCAGCCTCACACATGTGGTACGTCTCGACCAATCCACGAGCACTCTCAGTGTACGGCACGATATATCGGAGGCCGGATTGCTTCATTGGTGTATGCTGACCCTGATGTTTCGGTGTCAGCGCTCGTTGAAGCAATTGTCGGATTCACTAATTATCGGGTGAAGTATGGCAAGACATGGAGGGCTAAACAACACGCCATGGCCATGCTGTGGGGTGATTGGATTGACGCCTATAGTAGAGTTCCGCGGATTCTACAAGCTATTGCTCATTACAATCCGGGGACGAAGTGGTGCACAAGGACCACGGGTGCAGTGGAGTTGCACAATGGGGTAACGAAGGAAGTAATGCAGCGTGTTTATTGGTGCTTTCCACAATGTGCAGAGGCATTCAAACATTGCAAGCCGGTGATTAGTGTTGATGGCACTTTTTTGACCGGGAAGTATAGGGGGACATTGTTGATTGCGACGGGAGTGGACGGGGAGGATCGGTTGTTACCGCTCGCATTTTCTTTGGTGGAGAGCGAGAACAATGAAAGTTGGTCTTGGTTCCTTCATTTGGTGCGTAGGGATGTGGTGGAACCAGACCGAAAGATTTGTATAATTTCTGATAGGCACCAAGGCATTCTAAACGCTGTAGAAGAGCACATTGATGGTTACCAACCGATCGTGCACCGTTGGTGCATGCGTCACTTTGCTGCAAACATATGGCATAGGCACAAAAACAAGAATGTAATAAAACAATTGAAGTTGGTATGTGCATCGAAGGCAGAGAGAACTTTTGGCATACGGCTTGCGAAACTTAAGAAAATGATGAATCAAGAAGCGACAGAGTGGCTTGACACTCAAATGGAAAACATGCATAAGTGGTGCAATGCCTTTGACGAAGGTGGTTGGAGGTTTGGTGTCTGCAACACTAATATCTCTGAAGTCCTAAACAAGGTATTTAAAGGAATTCGCGGCATGCCTGTGTCGGCAATTGTTGAGTACACCTTCTACAAGGTGAATTCATACTTTGTTAAAAGGTGGCAGAAAGCGAAAAATCAAATTGATGCGAGGCCAAACCAGAATTTGTGGGGCAAAGGTGCAGCAAAACTGCTAAGCACGGAAGAGGACAAGGCGAATACCATGGCAGCAGAGTTGTTTGACCCTAACTCTTATGTGTACTCCGTTAGGACCGCAAATGCTCTAACGGTGGGGGTGAGAGTACAGGTGGTCGTATATACAAGGTTGACCTCACACATGTGACTTGTACTTGTTGCGTGCCGCAGTTGTTGCATGTGCCTTGCTCCCATATGATTGCTTCGTGCCGTGTTAGAGGGGTGGATCATCGGGCCGCTTTATATACGTCTCAGTTTTACCTAAAGGCTACCGTGCTAAAGACCTGGACACCCCGGTTTGAGCCTGTACTTGACCCTTCTGCTTGGCCATTGTACAACGGTCCTGAGTATATACCGGATAGTACCACAAAGAAGGACAAGGTTGGGAGAAGGAAGAAAAAGCGTCTCCGTAACGAGATGGATGCATCTAATGGTTATGGACATGATATGTACGGTTACGGGGACTTCAACCAAGACAAGTCGACAATACTTTGTGGTATATGCCACAAACCAGGACACCGCATGGAACGGCACAAAGAGGGCCCAAAAAATTTGCATCCTACGAAAAGAAATAGACCTCCTAACCAAAGAAGACAAGAAACCAGGACTATTATTAGTGGAATGGAGCAGTGAATGACTTAGGATTAGAAATAGAAGTATGTTTGCAGCAATGTAAGTTTGTGAGACAGTGTTACATTGCTTGTGCGTTTATTTTGAATGGTTTAAGTTTTTTTTATATAAAGTCATGAGTTGACACATTCTACAGGAAATCAATGGATGCCCTGTGGCGTGAGAGAAAGTGGAAGGAACGTGGACAGAAGAGTTATCCCGACGTGTCTTGCAAGGATGCGCCTGTTCTTCCCGCTCTCCCGCAACCTCTGTGTGATTGTGGGAAGCCTGCGAAGGTCACTCAATCGATGCATGCAGATACTGCGGCTCGAGCGTACTACATGTGTCCTGATTACCGTGTAAGATAATGCAATCATAGACTGTCTTACTTGATTGCCCAAACTCCCATATATTATGAAGATTTGCTAATTTGGTGGTGTTGATGCAGGACTGGGAGCAATGCAACTTTTTTCAGTGGATAGATGGCCCTGAGATGGTGGATGAACGCATTCTTCTCTTCAGACCCAATTCCGCGAAGAATTATGAGACTTTCCAGCGGTGGCTACCTCCTCCTCCTAACCCAGCACCCATGACAGCTGAGGAGAAGAAAGAAGCCATTGCCAGACGTATGTCAAATCCACCATTATGCAATTGCGGTGATCCAGCTGAGATTAGTCGGCAGATGCCCAACTGTCCTTGGCCTCGCACCTTCGGGTGTCCCAACCGTACAGCCGTAAGTGTAATCTACTTTCTATCCATCTGTATTGCTTAATTTGTTGTGGTTGCTAATTTCATGTTTTACACAAATGCAGAATAGGTATCCGGTTTGTTCATTTTCGGAATATGACTACGGTCCCAAATCTTATTGGCCTGAGCAGGAAGGGATCAGGAGGAAAAAGGGGGAAAAGCGGAACATTGACCCTGCCCCAGATAGAAAGTGTGCTTGTGGTGTAGTAGCTAATCATGGTTTACTGCCCTCGGAGCTTGGAATAGGATACTATTGCGGGCATATGGTTGGCGATGATTTGGTGAGTTCATTAGCGTGGCTTCAAATCAATATCCGCTTATATAAGGTTCATATGTTTATGTTGAATATGGAAATGTATGTTTTGTTGTTTGCAGAGTACTCGAAAGTGTGACTATGAGGCCCATTATTTTGAGCGGCAAGTACAGGATGAGATTGCAAGGCGAAAGAAACCGGGAATCCATCCAGAGGTGCTGAGGACCTTTCTCAAGTTCCATAAGGAAAAGCAAAGGAAGGATGCGCGACAGATGGGTTTGTGGCCTCGACCAAATGGAAAGAAGAAGGACAAGCCTGTGTGGCTGAACAATTCTAGGAGGAGGTCAGATGCTGATATTCTTGAAAGTCTGACGCCGCCGACTAGAGAGGTAGAGAACATGAAGAGGCAGAGGGCAGAAGAGGCACAGCTGGAGGCTATGAGGGCTCTAGTGTCAGATTTGCCCAACCCAAAGGCAAGGCAAGGTAAAGGAGAGTCCAAGGGCAAAGGAGAGGTCGTCATTTGCTCGGATGATGAGGACGAGGAGGATTGGGGCGACGACGAGGTGTTCCCTGGATGTGAGTCGGATTAGGCCTGATGCTAGAACTGTATGAATTCCCATGTTTTTGTCATGTACTATGTTGATGTCCTTTTTTCTTTTGTTGGACTCTGTATGTGTTGTTTCAAACTTGGCAGACTTTGAACTTTGTCTGTGTCATGTTTAAACCAATCTTGTGTTCTCTTCTATGTTACTTGATTATCGTGGGTAAAAGTATTACATGAAGTGGCTAAAATGGATGAAGGGTTCATTTATATAGAGTTATAGGGCGTGTGAGTAGATGATTGTTGAAATGGTGCATTGCTTCATGCACTAATGCAGGTTACAAAGTGGTTCGGCATGTTGATTTACTCGCCCCTCGATCCATGTTGATTTAGGTCCTATTGAACCTTTGGACGTGAGACAAGACTTTGTTTAGCAAAATTCAAAGCAAAATCGACTTAGAAAATGCAAATCCGCAATGACAGCAAGTTGCGGTGGTCTCTGGGTTGGTCACCGCAATTGTCGGTGGCCTATGTGTTAGACTGAAAGAATGTTGCGGTGGTTACTCTCTGCCATTACCGCAACAGTCGGTGGCCTAGGGACTTAACCAAATATGCTAGTGGATGACAGACTGTTGCGGTGGCGCTCAACTTTATGTCACCGCAACATTCTGTGGTTGTTTTGTCTGCTTGCAATGACCGAGTGTCCGGATGTTGCGGTCGTACCCAATGCCATGACCGCAACAGTCGGTGGTAGTCGCGCCTCGCTTCCTGGCGCGACTGATGCGGTAGTCGCGCCTCGCTTTGTGGCGCGACTGATGTGGTAGTCGCGCCAACAAGGTGGCCGACTCAGGACCCATGGAGGCCATTTAGCGCCGAATGAGTCGCGCCACCAAAAATGGCGCGACTACCGCATCAGTCGCGCCTCGCTTCGTGGCGCGACTAATGCGGTAGTCGCGCCAGCAAGGTGGCCGACTCAGGACCCAGGGAGGCCAGTTATGGCCGAATGAGTCGCGCCACCAAGCATGGCGCGACTTATGCTTTAGTCGCGCCTCTGTCCATGGCGCGACTGATGCCCATGTACTGACAGGATGGGCCGGAGTTGGTCGTTAGTGCGCTCCGCCGCTGCTGTTCCGCATTTGCTCCCCCCGATCCCCCTCCGCCGCCGCCTCCGGGGCCGCCCGCTGTCCGGAGGAAGGGGCAGCCGCGGGCGCCCGCTGTCCGGAGCCGCCGGGGGCCGCCCAGCCTCTCACCGGCCCGCCCGCTGTCCGGACCCGCCGGGGGCCGCCCAGCCTCTCACCGCCCGGCGCCCGCGTCCATGTCTTTCGCGGCCATCGAGCTCCTCGCCGTGGGGGCCGACGCGTCGGCACGCGGCCGCTGGCCACGCCCCCGCGCTGCGCCAGATTGGGGCGCGCCGCTGCTCTGAAGCAGCAACGCCGCCGCCCAACGCCGAGCAGTCAAAGCCAAGGCGTGCCCTTGGTGCGGGCCCGCGATAGGGACCCTTCAAGCACGGGCGGTCGGCCGCGCTTGAGGCAGACGATTCTCTGCCTCGAGAACGCATCGAAGGAAGGGACATCGAAGGAAGGGAAAGTTGCTACAGCATCGAGAGGTCAGTCGCCGTCGCATCTGCCGCCCACTAGTTTTCTGGCGTGTCTCCCCGATTCGAATGACGCCGCGGACACCATAAAGCCCGAGCCCTCCGGTGCTGCCATGCCAACCAAAGGCAAGCGCAAGAGAGGTCAGCAGGACATCGCCTCCCCCTCGACTCGTCCGCGCCTCCCATCAACTTCTCCCCTAGGCAAGAAGCTGGCCGGCGCCCTGGACTCCAGTCAAGGCTCCTGCGACTCGCTCGATTCGGACGCGTCGTCCGCTCCTTCTTCAGAAGCCGAGGTGGACCTGGTTGCCGTACGCCTGTACGAGATTGTCGTGGATTCGCAGGAATCGGTGCGGCAGCTCGTCCGGCGCCTCACTCCAGCGGCAATAGCTCGCTCCCTTGATTGGGACCTCCTTCGCTGCGATCGACTTACCAAGGTAATTCCTCTCTTCTTCTCCGTTTCTTTCACCCAACAGATGGTCGGTTAACGCTGCCTTACAGATGGCTGCTCGCAAGCATGCACACTGGAGCGACGACGAGGTCCACGCTTTCCTACAGAGCTGCGTTGAGGAAATCGCAGCACGTACCATTACCGGAACCTGCCCCTCCAACGAAGGATACAACAACTTGATCAGGAAGATGGTTGAGCGGACCGGCAAGGAGAGCGACAGGGCACAGCTGAAGAACCTTTGGGAGCAATGTCGCCGGAAGTACTCCAACTGGACTTGGTTGCAAGGCACAGCTACTGGACTCCCCCGACATCCGCAAACCGGCGCCATCCTCGCGGATGATGACTGGTGGGAGCAACGAGAACAGGTAAGCATTTTCTACAACACATGCAAGCCAGGTCTTTGCTGTTACATGTTCATGGATAGAGATAATCTTTGGTACAGCATTGCTAGTGACTTTTGATGATCTGAAACGTTTCTTTTTACTCCAATGCAAGGCTGATAGCACTTAGAAGGGATATTTATCTTATGATGGGAAATGTTGGATTTGGGTTAGAAACTGTACTATAATGCAATGCTGTTTTTCCTTGCAATATCGCTTGGCATGCTCTACGTGCTTTGGAAGTAACACAAAAAACATATAAAATGTTGCTAGCTAGGTCAATATATAATATGTCAGTCAACAATGTGGGCACTGATTCTTTCATGCATTTCCTATTTTTCTCTCTACAAAAGAAGCTAGTCGTTTCATGACATATTCAGCTTGCAATAACGTGTCCCGTGATGTAGTGCAACTGTGCTGTGTTGATTAGAGAAGAATGTTCGATATTTCTACTGATCTACGGCACTTATCATTTTCTAACACATGCTATTTCCTTGTTGCTGCAGATGAGGAAGAATGTTCGCTGCTTCAAGAAGAAACCCCTGAAGTTTCCTGACTTGCACTATGCAGTGTTCCATGGCCGCACTGTGGTTGGGGACCACGCAATAGTCCCTGGAGCTGTGGCCGCTCCTGAGGCGCAGGTTGAACAGCAGCAGCAGCCAATCAACGTCTACGAGCTGCAAGATGTGATGCAGCAGCAGCAGCAGCAGCCACCTTCAAGTGTCGGCCCTTCTCGTCGCACTAGTTCTAAAGGCAAAGGCAAGAGGGCAGCCAGTCCCAGTGGAGGCACATCTGGTGGCTCCACCAAGAAGAGCAGGAGCTGTTCCACTGGAGATGCACTGAACAGGCTTGCTGACCTGACGGTGATGTCTAACGAGAGTAAGGCTAGAAAGGAACAGGAGAAGCAAGCAAAGAGTGCAAAGGCATGCTTGGAGCTGGTGGTTGCTGATGGGTACCCTAAGGGTAGCCCGGTATGGTTCACGGCAATGCAGCTGTTCAGGGATAGTTATTGGTGTCAATTCTTTCTGGATGACTGCCCAACTCCTGAGGATCGCCTCCGGTTCATCCAGGTGAACAGCCAAATGTATGGACAACCACCACCTCCAACATGCGGAGGAGGGCCTACTGGCTTTGGAGGTTGGTTTGGAGGAGGAGGTGCTGGTCCTGGTGGTTCAGGTGGAGGCTTTGGTGGTTCAGGTGCAGGCTTTGGTGCTTCTGGTGGTTTTGGAGGTGGGTACGGAGGTGGCTATGGAGGAGGTGGCTATGGAGGAGGTGCCTATGGAGGAGGCGATGGTGGAGCTCTGTATTAACAGAGCTACAAATTTTCTTGCCCACCACGATTGTTTAATTGTAGTTGTAATCTGATTAATGCTACATGTGGATGTTGGTCATTGACACTGTTTCCATAAATTTGTGTTTAATTGTTTTATGTACAATATTGTATGTCTGCAAGTCGATTGAACCTTGTGTTATTTATGGCACAAATAATTTATTTTTTATGTCCTTTTTCCATTTGTTGGACTCTATATATGTTGTTTCAACGATTGTCTGTATCATGTTTATGTTATCTTTTATGTGCTTGACGATTTTTGTGGGTGTTATCAATGAATGCGGTAGTCGCGCCTCGATCCATGTTTAGGGTGATGCACACTTGTGAAATTCTAGCACTAGGTAGCTTAAGTGAAGCCATGGAAACTTAGAAAGAGTTAGAAACTCTAAGACATTTGAATTGGACGAGTTTCAATAACTTAGAATAGGATTTCAGTGTACCACAGACTGTTGCGGTGGTGACCAAGATGGTCACCGCAACAGTCGGTGATGGTAGGGCAATCAGGGCCCTCGAAGCCAGATGCCACCAACTGTTGCGGTGGTGCTACTCATTTACCACCGCAACAGTCGGTCTTGCGAAGGCCAGATGGGCCCAAGTGACGGCAACCACCGGAAGTTGCGGTGCTCGGTCGAGCAACCACCGCAACAGTCGGTCAAAGTAGAGACGAACTCGTCTATGGCACAACACGACCGTCTGTTGCGGTGGCTAATGGACAGATCACCGCAACTTTTGGAGGTTTCCATCTCAACCACCGACTGTTGCGGTGGTGCCTGACTACAACCACCGCAACAGTTTGTGGCTTCAGCCTTCACTCGGCCCTCATGGCTCTACCATCACCGACTCTTGCGGTGACCATCTTGGTCACCACAGCAACAGTCTGTGGTGGACACAAAAACTGTTCTACGTTACTGAAACTCGTCCAATTCGAAAGCCTTTGAGTTTCTAACTTCTTTGTAAGGTTCCATGGCTTCACTTAAGCTACGTAGTGCTAGAATTTCACAAGTGTGCATCACCCTAATACTCTAGTCTTATTTAGGTCAAGCTACAACTCTTGCCCCCCTTTATAGTACGGCCAAAGGAAAATAAAGACCTAACTAATCCAAATGCCTCTCAACTCCAAACGACACTTTGGTACTAGCTTGTCCCTACGCTTCTCGCGTATCCTTTGATCCGAAGTTTATAAATCATATCATGGGGGCCAAGAATACCATGAAAACCCATCATTGCACTAACTTAATGGCATATATATGAAATTAAGCACTAGCACATGTCATCAACCAAAGTAGCAAGCCAAGGTACAAATGCATAAAAGTAAACATGATACATGAGAGTTCACACAAAGAAGCCAAAGCTATGGTACTAACTCCCCCTAACTCTCACATCTCCCCTGACATCTCCTCCTTTGGCGTCAAACACCAAAAACTGACTAAGCATCTGGAGCGGGAGGAGTCTGAGCTGAGGTGTCCTCGGGAGAAGGAGTGAGAGTCCTCGCGGCTGCATCAACTGGGTCCTCGGTCTCTGAGCCGATAGCCTCAGTCTGGGGAACTGAAGAAGAGCCGGCGACCTCTGCAGTGACTAAGGTAGAGTCTGTCGTCACTGGAGCTGGGAGTGTCGGGTCGTCGGACGGCTGCGGCTGCTCCGGAGCTAAGATCTCTGTAAGGAACTGCTGTGGGTCAGGTGTGCTCTCGCCTGTCACCTGTGAGTAGGAGGCCTCAAGGGAGCTCGACAGTGTAGAAGAGCTGGCTGGCACTGACGCGGAGCCAGAAGCTGAAGTGGTCACCTGAACACCTGGACTGGCGAACCCCGTGAGCAGTGCGGGCTCCGGTGTCGAGAACTGGGTAGAGATATGAGGGAGCACGGACTCAGACACCGGAGGGGGCGGGACGAATCCACCAACACTGGGCATAGGTCTGATCGGGTCAAGTGCTGGACCGGCCGAACTCGGAAGAAGGTGTGGAAGTAGTGGAGCTGGAGTCGCCGGTAGTGAAGGCATCTGAACCCCCATCTGCTGAAAGAGGAGCCGGAAGTACATCTCATTCTGCTGGCGCTGCTGCTCCTGCGCTGCCGCAAGTCGGCGCTGCTCCTCATACATCCTCTGCTGCTGCTCAAGGATGGAGGCAAACCTCAGATCATACTTATCATCCTTGGCCGTCTGAGCAGCCTGCATGGCCGTGACGGTCTGTCCAAGTGCCACGATAGAATCAGCGATAGCTCTGAAGTCAGGCATAGCTGGTGGTGCTGCTGCTGAAGAAGGAGGGGCGGACACTGGCACTGACTGCTGACCAGAGGAGGCGGGGGGGTCGTCAAGATCTGCTGCTGCTGTACCAGACCCGCCAGCCTCGGCGTCGTGAGCGCCTCGGTACGGAGGTGAATCTGGGAGCACGTACTCCGAGTCAGAGCTGTCCTCCTCTGAAAGGTCAGGGCTGTCGAGTATCTGCTCGAGTCCAGCTGCGTGCTCTGCCTCTCGGAGGGTCTGGTCCTCTGCGGCGTGCTGAGCTCGCTGCTCTGGAGTAGCTGCCTGAACAATCATAGCAATCGGCCTCTGTCCTCTGCGTCTGTCATCAGGCTTAGCAGCCTTGTAGAGCGGATAGGTCATGGCCTTCTCCTCTAGCTTAGCTAGGTTCTCCTCTCGAGAACCCGCTAAGCGTGCCAAAATATAAGTCAGTATGTGTGGATATGGCAAAGCGCGCCCGACCTTCATCCCATCTGATATAACATCTTGTATCTCGGCCATCAGAAAATCAATCATGTCAAACTGCCGCTGCCCAATAATATGACACAGGAGCCACTGCTGCAAAGCTGTGAGGGTCTCTCGGTTCCCTGACCTGGGGTGCAAAGAACGACGAAGAGCCTCCATTATAACATAAGCTAGCGGCGTCAAATCCATCGGATGGCGAGGTGAAGCTGGCCCAAACGGCTGTCTGAAGCACGGTGCCATCAACTCTGCTGACGGTGGCACTACCCCACTGGACAGAGGTCGTCGAGGTGGAATCGCGTCGGGGTAGCACTTCTCATGGAGCTTGTCGGCATATAGTGGGAGATCTAGAAGTCCATGTAAATCCTGACGCCTCAAAGTGTACTTGAGCCCTCTATACATGAATGTCATCGACGAACGGTCCAAGGGCATCCACACGGTGGCGTAGAAGACACGCACCCACTCTCTGACGAAACGAGCGGGCAACGTGAAGAGCTCGAGCAAGCCTGGCATATAGGAGAAGTAGGCCTGAAGCTCACTAGGCTCACATGGCACTGCTCTGGCAATCCTGGCTATGTCCATCTGTCTGTGGAATTTGTACATTGTGATGCGAGCATAGTTCATCGCACTGTAGAATGTCTGCTGCAGCGGAGTCCAGAACGAGCCTTGGAGTGGTCGGCGAGCAGGGAACCACCTGGTCTCGTTCTCGATCCTTAGCCTCCACACCAGGCGAGAGGTGGCTCTGGAGACCTCCTCAACAGTAGGCACCCGGTCAACATCTGAATCTGAGCTGTCTGACTTCTCCGGAGACTGGGCCCGCTTCCTTCTACTGCCAGAAGGAGCGGACTGGCGTGTGCGCTGCTGAGCGGGCGGTGCAGAGGTCACCTGCACACGAGTACGACCGGAGCGTCTGAGGGGAGGGGCAGGTGGACCCTCTGGAGCAACCGGTGACCCTGACTGGTCACGGATACTGAACTGGGCTGAACGGCCTCCAGCCTCAATGCGCTCCTGCGCCCGGACAACTGCTAAGGTGGTCTCCCAATCATCTGGACCACCCTTCTTCGCCTTCTTCTTCGGCGGCTTTGGGGGTGCCTTCGCCTTGCCCTTGTCAGAGGGCGGAGGACGACGAGGCGGTGAGTCCCCATTGCCGGGACGACCTGGAGTCTTTGTCCTAGCCATCTTTGAGCTGTCAAGAAGTCCACTGCCTCAGAAAAATAATCTCTGAACAACTGCAAAAAGACCACTGACCACTGACACTGTCAACCTGACCCACTGTCACTGCTCAAACTCCCCCTGACACGGACCTTTGTTGAGGCTTGGCCTCAACGTCCAAAGAAAGTACCTGAGGCTTGGCCTCAAGCAACTGCCACTGAATCTGTCAACCGGCTATCATCTGCCACTGACCCAGACCAAACTCCCCCTGCACGAAAGAAAGGGTACAGAGGAATATATAACATTAATAAGCATTTTCTACAGATAAGTGACCCAAAAGCATGAATAGGTGAGAGCTTCGAGAACGGCTAAGAACCTAAGATAGATATGGCATACGAGACATGAAATGTGATATTAGACTAGATCATTTGAGTTTGATATGAAATTGGATAGAATATGACATTGAAAACCAAACTCGGCATTGAATGTGATATATATAAGCTCTTCTGCGAGTAATAGACAAAGGACAGAGCATTGAAGATTATATCTAGTGAATGCCAACAGATGTATATGAAATGTGATATAGGGACATGTAGAACCATGTGAGAACATTGATGTGTGTGAGAAATTTGGACAGCACTTCCCCTAGAAATTGAACATTATGAGACCCACTGACATCAAAATTGAAGCACCTAGTTCATCCATGCACCAATGAGATATACACATCTATGACAAGTGCAAGTCCATTCATTGATTCACATATGACACAAGAGAGTGAACCGAGATCTTGAGATGAAATTTGATTTGGGGACCTCACCTGTGAGGGCACTGCACAGGCACGGCGGCACGAGGGGGGAACCGCGGCGGCGACGGACGAACGGCGGCGCTGCAGTGGATGCGCGGGCAGAGATGTAGTGGCGGCGCGCGCGCGTGGCGAGGTGGATGCGGCGGCGCTGCGGGCCGCGGTGGTGCGAGCGTGAGGGCGCGGGGGAGAGCGGCGGCCGGCGGCGTGTGCTCACGGCGGGGTACGGATGAAGCGGCGGGGTACGGATGAAGGAAGGAGGATAAACAGTTAGGTTATAAGATAAACGAACGGCCGAGATTGAGCGATGGATAGGTGGAACGGACGAGATCCACTGAGGACCGACTGTTGCGGTGGTGGTGTCAAACAACCA
This sequence comes from Alloteropsis semialata, assembly GCA_004135705.1. Lineage (NCBI taxonomy): Eukaryota > Viridiplantae > Streptophyta > Magnoliopsida > Poales > Poaceae > Alloteropsis > Alloteropsis semialata. Next base: position 77,562,953 of record CM014278.1, read on the forward strand.
CCGCAACAGTCTGTCAGACCAGGAGCTAAATGAATTAAACGCCTTGACCACCGATTGTTACGGTGGGTTTCTTGAGCAATCACCGCAACTTCCTGAGAGGAAGGACTGCATTATCGTGAAACACCACCAAAAGTTGCGGTGCTCGGATATTGATGGAGCACCGCAAGAGTCTGTCAAACCAGAGAGCATTTTCATATTGAGCCTGGGCACCAACTGTTGCGGTCATGCAGTTGACTAGGACCGCAACAGTCTGTCAAACCAGATACAAACTTGTCTCTGGCCCTGGCGGACAAACTGTTGCGGTGCTACGGAAGTAACATCACCGCAATAATCGGTGGTCTTCTGACCCTGGGCTCCCGTGGCCCATAACTTGGCCAACTGTTGCGGTGCTACCTGAGTACCACCACCGCAACAGTCGGTGCTTGGCTGAAAACCAATACTAAGTTGAGGAAACTCGTCCAATTCAAATGTCTTTGAGTTTCTAACTCTTTCTAAGGTTCCAAGGCTTCACTTAAGCTACCTAGTGCTAGAATTTCACAAGTCGCAATCAAGGTTATGATATGAGGTGTTTGTGTCATATGTGTTTCTATGTTTTCCCCTTTTAAATGAAACTAAAGTTCAGATTTAATAATAGTTACTTTTTTGGCGTCCTTTTCAGTTCATTCCATCACATAACATAATAATTCCATCAAAGGTTTCCACATGACCCAAGTCCATCACATAACAAGTCCATCACATAACAAGTCCATCACAAAGGTTTTGACTTGACCCAAGTCCATCACATAACAAGTCCATCACTAAACATAAGTCCATCACAAAGGTTTTCACATGACCCAAGTCCATCAGATAACGAGTCCATCACTAAACATATCCATCACATAATCTTACTTCACTAACTCTACTTGCGGCGTGAGGGGTTGGGTGTGTAGGGCTTCTTCTTGCGACGCTGGCGTCCTGGATGGGTAGGCAACACATTATGGGTCCCAACATCTGTGTGATCCCGTCGTGCCCGCCTCCTAGGCCTCTGACTGCCCTGTGATGGATCAAATGGCGCATCAGGCAACTGTGACGAACCAATCTCTTCTTGACCATACGAAGGATCATCATCTTCTGAGTTTGACCTATTTTCCTCCTCCTCCTCCTCCTCCTCCTCCTCCTCCTCAACATCCCTACTAGGGCCGGGAATGGTGAGAGTCCCTGCATGAACAAATATACATTTTATATCACAAACCAATGATGACTACCAAAAATGCACAAACAGTACTAGTTTGAAACCAGGCCCGCACCTGGACTCGTGGAGGTGGCCCTAGTACCCCTAGTGGATGGAGCTGAACGTATACCAGAACTTGAGGGACCACCAGCCGCTTCTTGTTCTCGTGGGGCCATGCAATTCAACTTGCGGGCCATTTTTCGACACCCACGATGGAATCTCTAAAATCACAATAAGGTTAAATTGGTAGGCTCTAAATCAGAGATAAAAGCACTTTACCAGCTAACCTGTACGAAGGCCCGTAGCTTGCTCGCCTCTTCTGGGTGCCCAATTGGCACACCCAATGCAACGAGAGACTCGTTAGCAAAACGACCAAGTTGTTGTCCCTATCATTGCCATGTGAAAATTAAACCATTTAATCACAATTCAACCAAACTTACAATGTAGCCAAAACCAAATTACATTAATGAAATAAGCAAACAATTCAACCAAACTTACAATGTAGTCTTCCACCGGTCCCCGCTGTGTCTGTGTGGCCTGTCTTGTCATCTCGTCATACTGGTCAAACACATCTTCTGGGTCTGAAGGTAGGTCCTCGACAGGACCAGCATCCATAGCCACCTTAAGTTTAAGCCTTGTGTTCGCTCTCAACCATTGCAAATAATTTTCAAAAGGGGGGTCACGGTGAAGTGGACCTCCAATGACAATGTGGGCTCCACGACTATCCCAAGCGTCAATATATCCTTGGTGCTTCATGCCCCAATCCTTTCTACCCCTCTCGCGTCGACGGTCAATACTACATTCAAGACACATTCTTTATCAAATACAAGTATATAACATACCATGATTCCAAGAATATAAACTCAACAAACACACAACATACCGATGAAGCTCTTGATTAGTGTTTATGTACTCTGGAGGGTAAGGTTGAAGACAGCCAAACTGCCTCATCACTCTACTTGGAATATGGTACTCCACAATGTAGAAGCAAATGAGGGGACAAACCGAGCGCCAATAATCTTGATTCATCATGCAATATGGACTAAGCTCCATGGCTTGCACCTCATCTCGATCATAAGGGCGCCAATTCACCTAGGTATCATGAATCAAATAATTTTCCAACAATGCCAAAACCATTACAATAGAACAGACAACGAAAATAAACCTCAATACCAAAGAACGTGCTAAAGACAACTTACATGTGCAGGAGTGAGGCAGTCCAGAGCGTTGCTGTAGTCAGTGTAACGTCTCACCGGGTTTCCATGCACATTGAGAATATTGTGCCATAGATAACCGACAGTGGCCAAAGGCTCTTCACCATAAGTTGGTAATTGCTTCAACAAGACAAATATAATGTCAATTTAACAATATCTCATATCATACTTAATGAAGCAAAAGATTTTATCTTACCCCATATGTATACCGCTCCGGCCGACCAACCGGAAGCCGCTCCCACATCCACAGTTGCAAAAGATAGGCACAACCCCCCATGTTAGCACTAGCACCCTTGCGGCAGCAAGCATCACACATCTGGCGATAGAGCCATGCAAGAACTGCAGTACCCCAACTATAGGTGGCGATGTTCTCCCAAGCTTGCCCAATTATGTCTAACCACATCCAAGAAAAGGTGTTCCCGCTCGAGTCCGGAAATAAAAACCCAGCCACCAAGTGCCATAGCCATGCCCTAGCATATCGAGCAACAACACCACCTGGAGCATCAGCAGGAGGGGGCGTACCAAAGTGCTGCACCAACCAAGCGGAGTTCACTCCTGTGGTCTTCCTATCCTTTTGATCGTCCGGTGGATCCGCAGGACGAACACCAACCAACATCTCCACCCGATCTCGCCAACCAGCAGGATCAATTGTCCCAGTGACCGCTAGACCGTCTATGCGAAGACCAAAAAGCATGGCAACATCTTCAAGTGTCACCGTCATCTCACCACAAGGGAGGTGGAATGTGTGTGTCTCAGGCCTCCATCGGTCCACTAGCGCGGTAAGAGCCGCATTGTCCATCTTCGGCAATCCACCCTTCACAAGCATCGCCAATGGAAGAAAGCCAGCTTGCCGAAGGTATGGGGCGTACCTATCATCCCACGCCAGAGGATTGTGGGTGCGGATACGTAGAGGATTCAGCACCTGCAAACAAATCATCAAACCCCATGTTGGACTACATCCACCCACCAAATTCATTAACTCGATACAAAGTCACAAACTAACCTCAATACGCTCCTCAAGTATCCTCCCGCGGTGTCGCTCGTCGTACGCCATCTCAAGCAATGGATATTGTGCGTGCCGCGCCATTTTGACCTTCATCACATAAACGAAAATGAATTTCATGTGCTCAATAAGAACATTGCTTCACATACAAACGCTAAAAGATTTCACATTGACATCTCACGTCATAAACATTGCCATCTCAACTCATAAAAGATTTCACATTGCCATCAAACAAAATTCACATATATACTTCACATAATTCACATTTCCTTATACACATAACCATGAACTTCAATATATACACATAACCATGAACTTCACATATATACTTCATATATTTCACAATTTCATATACACATTCATTCGCTGTATTAACTTAGCCTTGTAATCAACAAATCATTCGTTCTGATTCCCAATGTTGAATATTCTGGTAAAGTTGTGTCAAAAAATAAGTAAACATCAAGTCCTGATGCTCATAGTAAAGATCAAGCCCCGCATATGAAGAATTGATCCATCTTTCCCTCTTCATAGGAGTTAAGCAATGTGAAGTATCTTTTTCAACAGCATGTTTATGGTCACAGATTATGTTCAAAATTTGTTGTGTGGTATGTATATTTGATGAAAGAATAGGATAATGCAGAAGCTCAAACTATTAAAGTATATGATAAAGAATTTTGCATATCTCAGTATTCTATAAGGAATCATCCTTTGTCAAGTAATCTGAATCTCATGTAGATTTTATGCTGTTTTACACATTATGATATTCTGCTTCCTGACTCATTATCTGCCCTATTCAGCCTTGTAACCCTGCTGTGGGTGGGCCTGCAAAGTCTCAACTTGTCCACGAAGTAGATGCCCTTGGTGGTGAAATGGGAAAGATTGCTGATAGGTGCAAGTTCAAATATGTACTTATCTGAAGAATGAGTTCTCTCTTTTGCTTTTGCATGTGTTGGGCTGAGAGTTCAGACTTTGGTTACTCACCAATCAACAAAGATATCTTAGTAGTTACTAGTTAGTATACTCATTGCATCTTCTTCTGATAGGTGCTACCTGCAAAAGCGCGTATTGAACAGCTCAAAAGGCCCTGCTGTACGTGCACTGCGTGCTCAGACAGATAAAAGAGAGTATGCAATAGAGATGAAGAACATTGTGGAAAGGTCAGTTTATACTAAACCACTTTAGTCATAAGCTGCTAACTTTACTTGGATTTGTACTCTTTGCTGGCTGCTCCAAAAGTAGTTAATTCTACTTAAATTCTGATCATGTTTTATTTAGGTGACCTCATTTAAGTTATGTTAACTTGATCACCATTTCAGAGCTTCTTAGGCTGTACTCACAAAATTGTGATGTTCTTTAGTTTAAACTATATCAAACGTGGCACATTCACAATTTTGGCATGTGGTACTGTTGTTACTAGATTACGACTGTGGTTCTACTTGGCTAATCTCAAAGTAGAGGTGAATATTCGGTTATGCAAATTGTTTCTTAGTTCTTACATAGCCTACCAAAAAAGTAAATAGACGTGAAGTATTGTGATGCCATGCCATGCTGATGTTTTACTACTGATCGCATATAATTTTGTTTGCCTTAAGAAGCGGTACCAGGCTTCGAACACGGACTAGCTGGGGGTCTCAACGACCCTATGAATTCACATCTCTAACCATTGTAACTTGCAAGAAGCTGGTTTGCATATAATTTACTGTGATACCTTTCACATTGCTTATTGACTATGCCATGTAATGCTTCAGCACAGAAAATCTATTCATTAGAGAGGCAATGGCTACAGAAGTGTTAATTGGAAAAAATGACAGTGTTGAGGGTGTTCGCACTTTCTTCGGCATGGACTTTTATGCACCAGCTGTTGTACTTACCACCGGAACATTTATGAGTGGTAAGATTTGGGTTGGTAGGACATCAATGCCTGCTGGGCGAGCTGGAGAATCAGCTTCTCATGGACTTACTGAAAACTTGCAGCATCTGGGTTTTGAGACTGACCGCCTAAAAACTGGCACACCACCCCGAATTGATCGGAGGACGGTTGATTTTTCTGGATTGGAACCCCAGCATGGTGATGATGAGGTCTATATACATGCAACAAACTTTATCCTTGGCATATTCTTGGTTATCTGCATTCAAAGAACTTGACTCCCATTTGTATGCATGAATACAGATTGAGAAATTCATTAACTTTTGGTTTCTGCCTTTTTATTTGGTTCTTTTGCATTTCATATTAAGGCAAAGAACGAGATCAGTAATTTCAAATTGAATGATACATTTCTACATTTTCATATTGTTAGATATAGCAACACTGTTCCTGAGGCGAACCAGTTTAATCTGTCGCTCTCCGGTTAGTTATTTCTTGGCATGATTTTTGTAGTTTATAAAGTTGGTAACAAAGTTTGCCTAGAATAGAGTGTTTCTTGTATGTGTAAGATCAAAAGAAACCTTGAATCAAGTACTGTCAGACTTACACAGAACAGTGTTTGTATATCCACCTCTCATTCATCTGAACACACATATTCAACTGTATGATGTGCCTTCTTCACAGAAGTGTTGACAGCATTTCGTGCATCTACCATATGCTGTATACCTTGCAGATTTGTACCCATATGTTCAAGAACATCAGTTGCACATGGCAATTTTAGGACATGTCAAGTGGGGTTAAGCTTAGGTTGTTTTTATGTTATACATTATATTTTTCCTAAAAGATGGCACTTTGTGACACAGGTAGGCTGGTTCAGTTTTGATCCTGAATTTCACATTGAGAGAGAACAGATGTGCTGCTATCTAACACGAACTACAGAAGAGACACACCAAATTGTAAGAGATAACTTGGATGAAACACCAACTTATGGTGGTTGGGTTGAAGCAAAGGGACCAAGATACTGCCCAGCCATTGAAGACAAGGTATTGTATCATAGATCTTTTCGGTTTGTCACGTGGCAGTCCTTTTTTAAGAAATTGTTTCTTTGATTGGTAATAAAACCTCTAATTTTCGTGAAAAGAATGTATTATAAATATAAACACTGATATATTCGGTTACTCGCTCTCCCGAAGGTAACCATGTTCTTTGTTTCAGATTGTAAGGTTCAAAGATAAAGAGTCTCATCAGGTTTTCCTCGAACCTGAAGGAAGAAATGTTCCTGAACTTTATCTGCAGGTATCTTTTCTTTGGTCGAATTTATTAATCTGAGATTAAGATGTTGTAAATTGTGCTTCTGTCCTGTTTTGTAACCTACCATTTATGATCCTGTATACATCTTTATTTAGGGCTTTTCCACTGGGCTTCCTGAGAGATTGCAGTTGTCACTTGTGCGAACACTACCAGGGCTTGAGAATTGTCTAATGCTAAGGCCTGCTTATGCTGTTGAATATGATTATTTACCTGCTTATCAGTGCTCAAGATCACTTATGACAAAGAAGTTTGAGGGCTTATTCTTCTCTGGGCAGATCAATGGAACAACAGGATATGAAGAAGCTGCAGCTCAGGTTTACTCATTGGTCCTGCTGTGTCCTTCACGACTTTCTGCATTTTGAGAAGTTATACAACTTTGTAGTTCAAAACTTTTTAATTTGAATTGATTTACTACTTCAAAATGTGGTTTTAATTATGACTTTGCCGAGTGTCAAAAAAAACACTCGGCAAAAATAGGGTTTGCCGAGTGTCAAAAAAAAACACTCGGCAAAGATATTGTTTGCCGAGTGTTTTTTTTTTGACACTCGGCAAAGAATATCTTTGCCGAGTGTTTTTTTTTTGACACTCGGCAAACCCTATTTTTGCCGAGTGTTTTTTTTGCCGAGTGTTTTTTGAAAAACACTCGGCAAACAAGTTGTTTGCCGAGTGCCCGAAAAAAAACACTCGGCAAACATGAAGACACTCGGCAAACTTGGGATTTCCCGTAGTGCAGGTCGCTAAATTGCATGACCCTTTCAATTTCTTCGATTCAAACAGTCTCGCATACATCTCTTTTCCTTCTCAGACAGTCCGCCGGTTCTAGATCAGCAACAAGTTCATTCACTGTAGATGACGTACTAGCATTTTTTTTGACACGTTTCGTGCCATTTATATGTAATATATGTTGTTGTGCAGGGAGCGTGATGGGGCTGGGGATGGCCATGAGCGCCACAAGCAGCAACCTCATCGTCTACCTCATCAGGAAGTACAACGTGAAGAGCATCGACGCCGCGCAGATCTCCAACATCGTCCGCGGCTGTATGCAGCTGGCGCCCGTCCTCGGCGCCGCCGTCTCCGACGCCTACTTCGGCTGCTACCCCGTCGTCGTTGCCGGCGTCGCCATCTCTCTGCTTGTAATTACTAATAATTAAGCGGATCGACACTTCTAATTACACACTGACAGTCTGACACCATGCATGATGATCACTGGCTTCTCTTTGCCGTTGTCGCTTGGGTTGTGCAGTCATTTGCGCTGTTCACGCTGACGGCCGCGTTCCCGTCGCTGCGCCCGCCGCCGTGCGCCGCGCCGCCATCGTCATGCCAACCGCCGAACGCCATCCAAGCCGCGGTCCTGTACGCGGCGGTGTGCCTCCTGGCCGTCGGCAACGGCGGGACGCGGTACAACGCGGCGACGCTGGGCGCGGACCAGTTCGTCGTCGGCGGCGGCCGGGACGCCTTAAGCCTTTGATTTGACTATTTGAGTGCTCCCTGGAAGAAACATGCATGCTGAAGTGGAGCTTACCAGCGGCATCACACCTGCCATGCATGCGTTTTAAAGGAGGATCAATTTACACCCTTCGATCTCACAAGAGTCAGAGTTTCAATTTTCTACTGTCAAACCGGATACAATGGGCCATCAGTTATCAAAACCACACAAATTTAGCTCTTGGGTGGTTTCAAAAGTGGTTTTTTCAATTTTCTAGAATTTTTTTAAAGAAATTATTTTAATATAAAAATCATAGCTAATTTATTTTAATCGGCACAATATAAAATCAGTATTACCAAAAAATTGTCGGTGTTCTATTGGGAGTTAGGTGAATCTTATTTGTTCTAGTTCCTATTGTACCAGCTTTACAAGTAGCAGTTTTACATAGCAAAGTTTGCACATCTTATAGTTTTTTTTTCTGAGAGGAAATCTTATAACTCAGTCTCTCAAGCTACTTACAAACCACAAATTTTGTAAGGTCGTTACATACACACGACGACGTACCGTGCAAGTTGTATTTAGCCACATTTTATACATGGCATGGAGATGCACTGTAGAGGATTATTATTGTTACTTGACAGGCCTTCTGTTGGCTGAACTATGTCCAGTGCTTTTCAGCTAGCTGCATGTCCAAATCTTGTGTGTATTATATGGCCCTTTGCAGTGTCGGGTGCTTTGACATGCCATTCTTCTTCTTTTTTCAATTCTCTGGCCAGTATCCTCTGTTCACCATTAGAAAAATGGATTGGGGGTGAGTGAGGTGCTGTGCCCACAGAAGCACACTAATATAATCATGTCTCATACTCATATGATAAGAGTCGGTAGCTGTCTGAACCTGGCCATGCCAATGGGATACACATGCACATTGATGCAAGCATGCGGAATTGAAGGCACCTTCTGTAGCAATTCCACTCATTCAACCAACTAACAAACCTAACTACCAATAACACGCATCCATGAATTCAGTTTGTTGCCGACGAAAAATTTTGAGTCAAACTCTTCCTCTCAAGGAACAGGAGGCCAGGATCCAGATGGGCCCTCTCTTGTTTCCTGCAGCGATATCAAAAGACGATACCCAAATCTAAATGCTAATGAGATCGAAGAGCTTAATGACTAAACATTTTACTATTTGGTGGTCTCTGGAAGAAGTTAAAGCATACACCCAGATGTAATATGCCGTTGTTTCATGCTGGTGCACGGCTTGCCAACTACCTGATGCTAGCTCGCTATGAATTAGAATTAATGATCATGAAATCCTGTGTTGCAGCTGTATACTAATATAAGCTCGCCGATCAGATGCTCTCTCCACACACCCTAACCGTGTGTACCATACAGTCTCTGGTGATAATAGCAAGAATGGGTGCCCATGGCGCCAGCCCCGGCCTCGCTCCGCTAGCGCCGCCGCCGCTTTCGATAGACACTTCCTGCCGGGCAGTAGACGAGGCGGACGACGGCGAGCCCCTGAGCCCCACGGCACGCATGTTCCACGATTTCTACATCGTCGCCGTCGTCGGCCTCGGCGCGCCCATCGACTTCGAGCCCGCCCGCGCCGGCCTCGAGGTCACCCTGGTGCGGCACCCTTGCTTCTGCAGCATCCGAGTACGTTGCTCCCTCTCCCATCCTGCTCTTCTTCAGTAGATGCAGTTTCGTAATGTCTGCAACATAAGTAAATGCTGACCAATCATGCGCACGAGCGAGCGAGCACTGATGAGTGATGACGTGAACACGCGAGGTCGTCACTGGACGAGCAGGTGATGGACGGGCCAGAGCCGCGATGGGTCCGGACGACGGTGAACCTGGACGACCACATCATCGTCCCGGACCTGGACGGCGCCGCCATCTCGGCCGACCCCGACAAGGCGCTGGAGGACTACGTGGCGTCCCTGTCCACGCTGCCCATGGACCAGTCGCGGCCGCTGTGGGAGCTCCACGTCCTGGACTTCCCGACCTCGGAGGCGGCGTCCGCCGTGGTGTTCCGCATCCACCACGCGCTCGGCGACGGCGCGTCGCTGGTGTCCCTCCTCCTGGCGTGCACGCGGAGCGCCGCGGATCCCAAGGCCCCGCCGGCAATCGTGCCGACCGCCCCGGCCCCGGCCCCGGGCGCGCGGCGCAGGGCGCGCCCCGTCTACGGCGCGCCGCCGCGGCCGGCGTGGTCGGCGGGCGTCCTGGCCTTCGCCGCGTAGGTGCTGTCGTGCGCCCTGCTCGCCTGGCACACCGCCGTGGACGTGGCGCGCTTCGTGGCCATGGCGCTGCAGCTCGTCCGTGACCCGCCCACGGTGTTCGCCGCGGCCAAGGGCGTCGAGTTCAGGCGCAAGCGCTTCGTCATGCGCACCTTCAGCCTCGGCGACGTCAAGCTCGTCAAGCACGCGCTCGGCTGCGTGCGTAACTTAACACACCGCCATATATATACGCTATTCAGCTCCTTCTTTATAATTTTACAACTGCTACTCCTTGTTTTTTTTAAAAAAAAATTATTTGCACTACTAGTCCTAGATGCATGGCTAGCAAGACGTGCCCTTTGATACATTTTTCATATGTGTTCAGACGGTAAATGATGTGCTAGTTGGAGTGACATCTGCTGCTCTGTCACGGTATTATTTCCGAAAGCAAAGTAAGTTTATCAGTTCGTATTGAAAGTGTGCAATATAATGTTGGCTAATACTGTAACACAGGTTCTTGGTAGCCATTAGTTGTTTGAGTTGAGTATAGTGCGGTGCGTGTTGAGTCCCAATCCAACCCACCGATGTTCGTCTTTAGCTGATTGGTCTACGGATGGAAGTTGTTTAGAGATTTTATCCCTTCAGTTGTATGGTCTATTGACCAAAATTGTTGATTTTCGGGCCCGGTTTCCTTATAAACATGGTCAATTCTCTTTTTTCGTCTAATAAAATTTCGAGAAAGCTAAAAGCTTTCGCCGTCCGTTTAAAAAAAATACTGTAACACACGCACACTCCTCAGGTGATGGCCATGGCAAAACAAACGGCAGCACGTGCTTTAGATCGGTCCTCTTCGTCAATCTTAGGCCACGCCCGGTGTACAGGTAAGCCGATGGATGAACACATAAAACTTTCTAAAGAAAATTTCAGATTTGCATGCCTTTTGTTTATCTTTAAGCACTAGTAGTATATATATACGGTACTCAACAAATTTCTGAGGAATTGCGCATGCATATATGCAGCAATTGGCTAAGATGATGGAGTCTGGCAAGCACAACGACCTGAAATGGGGAAATCGACTTGGCTACATCGTGCTTCCGTTCCAGATTGTGAAGCACGACGACCCTCTTGACTACGTCCGCGACGCGAAGAGGACTGTGGATAGGAAGAAACATTCATTCGAGGCGATCGCCACTCATCTGATTGCTCAAACGATCACCAAACTTTTCGGTATCGAGGTAGCTCTGCAACTAACCGTCTACTAATTCTAATATATGCTAGCTGCCTTGAGTTATACTCCATCCGTATCGAAATATTTGTCACCGGTGATTTTTTCTACAATGTTTGACTTTCGTATTATTAAATTTTTTATGCAAATATGCAAAAAATTATATCATAGTTAAAGTATATATTTGATAAATCAAATCATATATAAAATAAATGATACACACGCGATATTTTGATTAGACGCATGGTCAAAGTTATGATAAAAAATCAAGTTGACAAATATTTCGATACGAAATCTAGTATTACTTTGCTGAAATGACGTGCTCATGTATGTGTATAATTTAACTTTGAGCAATTAAGATAATTGCAGGTTTCGACTGGTCTCTTCCACCGTATGATATCCAGTACCACCGTGCTTTTCTCCAACATGATTGGTCCAACTGAACCAATAGAGTTCTACGGCCACCCGGTTGCCTACATTGCCCCAAGCAACTTCGGTCATCCATCGGTAAGTTTTTAATTTGTTTTTTGGGAATATGCCGTTATACATATGAGAAGAAAATAATTAGGTATACGGTTTACTAAACCCTCAGATTCTGAACATCATTTTGTTCTGCAGCACATCACTGTTAAATCCTAATATGGCATAATTTTTGTAACGCATAATGATAGTCACATTTGGTTGTATGCAGGCTCTGACGATACACTGGCAAAGTTACATGGATACTATCAAGGTCATACTTGCTGTGGATGACGCGCAGTTTCTTGATTCTCACGACCTCCTGGATGATTTTGCCGAATCCCTGGAAAGGATAAGAGGCGCAGCATCAACAACGTTTAAAGCACAAGTCAAAGGCTGATTCAAAGTATATGCTAACCATTTCGAGCGCTATAAGATGCGTCTGCAACACTTCCTGTGTAAAAAATAATAATGAATGGCTACTCGCGAAGTACTACTACACTCCGTATCCTGTGTGTGCATAGAAAACTGCAATCCTAACTCAAAATGCAGTTAATCAATAAAGTTTCATGTTTATGAATGGCACCGAGACTATTTTCTTATTAATTAATTTTTCTTGCTATTCCACTTCTTTTTCTTATCATGTTCGGTCGTCTATACCTTCGTCTATGTTGTTTACTATAAGATGAAGAAATACAAGATGCGGGAGCCAACAAGGATGGAGAGGCTCCAAATCCCCCACAGACTTCACTTTCTATTGGATGGATTTGGTGGATCTAAGCCTCTCCTCTTCTTTCCCTAACCCTAGCTCTCTCCCAAGCTCAAGAACAGAACTCTATGGACAATCCTGAGTTGGGGAAGACCCATATAATGATAGCTTTACAAAATAGCACTCGGAGCTTTAGAATGTTACAAACAGCCTCCAATTTCAGTATAAAACATGTATACGCTTTGTTTTGCATAACAAATGGGCTAAATGGCTTCCAAATTGGTGAAATCAGGAGCTGCACATCACATCCAGATGGGCCAGAAAATGCTCATCCAGCTAACCAAATACTTCTTTGTTTCTACCCAGCTCATGATTGATAAATTAATAAACTAAAGACCGAAATATCCAGATTTGTGATGGATCTAGGAGGGCAGCGACGATCGGCTAGGCTCATCCGTGGGAGGAGATAAGAGAGGAGAGAATGGAAGCTTCATGCCTGAAACGACCTGGATTCTTATTTCTAAGAATCCGACTCCCTGTACCATAGTGTTAGTCCCAGAATCAACAGCTAACACGTACAGAACTCATTCCAGCGGAATATCACATCCATACTTCGAATTAAAGCATTAAACATTACATTGAAGTCTTACAACAGTGGATAACTCTGGAAGTACGTTTAATACAAGCCCCTTGGGCTAAATGCGACAAAATGAAATACTAAACGAAACGATAGCTAGTCTTCTGTCTTGGCGGTCATCCCCACAGGCTCTTCAGCTTGAGCACAGCAGCAACCTTAATCGTTCCAACCATCAGCATGGTTGTCTTACTCACTCTCGTATCCTGCATCATCATAAGCTGTTCCCAAGGAATGGAACAGTTCCACGTCACCATCCGTAATGCAAGCTTTAAGTGGCCTAATGCTAGTATAAGAAATATCAAGGATAGGCTTAAGGTTAATCCTATGCAAGCAGCATCTTCATCCCAAAACCATTCTCACATCACCTACGAGCAATCCTGGCACACCAGGTACCCGTCGCCAAGCATCTTCCACTCTTCACTTTCTAGGCGATGCGAAAGCTCCCACCCTTCGCATCTCAACTGCCCGAGGCAGGCCCTACTCTAGAGGGAAGGTAGAAATCCCTAAAACAATGGCGGAAAGGAAGGTGGGAAGGCTGTCCTTAACCATGGACTCGGCTTTACGTAAAGATTATACTCTGCAGAGTTTGTACCCCTGGACCCACTCGGGCTGCAAGTCGGTCATGACCCGACTGAGACACAACCAACAGCACAGACCCTAGCCAGTGAACGGTACCCTCCTGCTTTTCCCGGCCTAGGATACACTGAGGACGCAACTCGGTGCCCGAGAACTGTGATGGCCTCCCCCGCGGTGGCCAGATCCCGGGGTATGAGCCTCTTTCGGGGGACAAAGGTCTCCGCCTTTTCCCCCACACACTTCCGCTAACTCCTACAGTCCGGGTACCGCACTTAACTAGGCTGGCTGGAACACCCCCCATAGATGTAAGTGGTGGGCACGGGTTTCCTTCCTCCAGTTGCCAATCCAACTCGGTTTTTGGTGCCGGGGTGAGCGTCACCGTCAAATAGCGTATCCACCTCCAGTGGTCCGCATCGCGCACCCATTACAGGTATTGCCGCCATACTCCTCAAGTAACACAAAGAACATGTACCCACCACAGGTACCACACAGGATGTGCCCAAGCACACACCCCTAGCCCTCGATACGAAGATCGAGTTAATCTGCTCACCCCCGCAAAGTTCCCAAAACCCCTTACTCCTTTCCCGGGTTTTTGCCCCACACACGCCAAGAATCCTATCACAACCATCCCATAACACATGCAAGCATCGCATCAAAGTAAAGCAGGTTCATCAAGGAATACGGTAATTAAACAAGGCTATGCATTAGGACAGGATCATCATCATGCGATAAAGTAAAGCGCTAGCATACTAGTTGCAATGCCTAAATAGGATTCAAAGACGGATGGGCGTGAACCTTGCGTTAAGTAGTGGTACTCTTCAGCTTGTTCCTCGGTGAAGTGGTAAAAGCCGTCTCTTCCTGGATCCTCCTCAGCTGATCCTAATCACGAGAAATAAAATACATCGGACCTATATTCAAATAAACTCCAAAGAAGAAGCAAAAAGGGCCAAAAACACTCAACTCCTGTTCTAACGCGTAGAGCATGATTTTAGAGAATTATAGAAACTGGTTTCATAATTTTCAGAGTTAGGATGAATTTATTATGAATTTTCTTAGATAAACCTATTCCTGAAATTCCGAAAAAGAAAAAGAAAAAGAAAAAGGCAGTGACACGTGGCAGCACCAGGAAGCGACACGTGTCAGCTCCAGAGCGCGTCACGTGGCATGCCGACGTCAGCATGACGTCATCAGTGGGGTCGGCCACTGCTGACGTCATGATGACGTCAGCGTTGACCGGTCAACGGTCAACAGTGGGGTCCACTGGTCAGCGGGTCACTGTGTATGACAGGTGGGGCCGGCTTGTCAGTGACTGGGTGAGGCCGACATGTGGGACCGGGCTGTCAGCGCGGGGAAAAGGAAAGAGGCCGGTCGCGGGCTGTTCTTGGGCCGGTTTGGCTATGGGCCTTGATAGTTAAAGGGGCTCTACTGGACTTTCGGTTCCGGTCCGAAAGGGAAAAGGGTTTAGTGGGCCGGATGGATACGGCCCACGGCCGGTTTGGCTGCGGTGGTGGGGAGAAGTGGGGCTGACAGGGCGGGCCCGCTTGCCAGCGACTCAGGCGCCCGGGCCCACGGGGCAGTGACAGAGAAGGGGGCGTCGGATCCACTGCGGCTTGTGCGGCTTGGCTTGTGTGTGGGTCTCCGTGTGTGGCTCCCGGCGGCGTTCACGGCACGCCACTAGGGCGCGCGCGCGGCGGCACCGCGACGGCGGTCAAGGGCGTCTGGGTCACCGCGCACGCGGCCCGGACCTCCTGTCCGTGGTGCGCGACACGGTCAAGGCGAGGACTCAAGGGTGCACAGGTGAGGTGAGAGGGGGGAGGAAGGCGAACGCGGCGACCACGGCGAACGGCGGCGAGCAGAGAAAACAGAGGGAAAGGGGGAAGGGGCTCGGCTTAGGTTCCTGCGCAAGAGTGGAAGCAGCTCGAAGGCCGGCCTGGCGTGGTCACAAGGCGGCGCGAAGGCCGAGCAGAACACGGTGACAAGCTTGAAACTACGGAGCAGAGCATGGCACACGGCGGCGCACGGTGAGAGAGGGATGGGGACTCACGGGCTTAGGATGAAGGGCGTGGTCGTCGTGGGGAAGATGGTGTGCGGCTCGCGGTGCGGCTTGCGGTTCTTCTCGGCGGCTCCTCCTCCTTCCAAGGCGCGGCGGCGTCGGACGGCGACGTGCGGCTCCCGCGGACGGCGCCCTCCGAGCAGGTTCCTCCTCCGTGCACCCGCGCCTCCACTTCTCTTCTTCCTCCTCCTTCTTCACGAGATCGGGTCGGGGTGAATTGGGCAGGGCTTCGCCCTTGGGATTGGGAATGGCCGAAATCGAGAGGGAGAAGGGGGTTTTGTAGGCGGGGCTTGGCCGGGGGCTTCTTGGCGGCCAAGGAAACGAGGGGGAAGTAGGGGCACATGGTGGGGCCGAGGCGGTTGCGCTCAGCGCGACTCGCGGCGGGCGGAGCGGGCTGGCGCGCGCGCGGGGGCGAAAAGGCGAGGCGGGCGGGGCGGCGTCGCGGCTGTGTCGTGGGGAAGAAGAACAGGAGCGGGGAGCGTCGCTTGAGCCGGATGGGCCGCGCGCGGGGAGTGAAGGAGCGAGGGGAATGGGCCGGCTCAGGAAAAGAAGGGCGAGCGGGTTAGCGGGCCGGATGGGAAGGAAAGAGTGGAGAGAGATGGGCCGGAGTCGGGTTTAGGCCTGGTTAGCTTTTGTTAGATAGGGTAGTTAGTTTTGAATTCATATTTGAATGGTTTGAGTTCAAATATGAATTCCACTCAAGCATTCATATAAAACCAAAGAAGCCAAATCACTCTAGCATAATAAATTCCCTAATGCAATGCACATGAATATTTATTAGGAAATTTTTTAGAGAGAGAGAAGTATTATTCTTGGAGTTAACACACATGTTGCACAAAAATTTTTAAATTCACCAAAATTCAACTAGGGATGTTACAGACTCCCCCCTCACAGGAATCTCGTCCTCGAGATTAAGGCTTACCTAGGTTTCGAAGAGATGCGGGTACTTCTCACGCAGATCAGCCTCCTTTTCCCAAGTGGCTTCTCTTTCTGAATGGTTGCTCCACTGAACCTTGCAATATGGAATTGAGGTCCTTCTGGTTTCCTTAACTGTGGTGTCTAGGATCTTTGTTGGGTACTCCATGTATTCTAACGTATCCTGGAGATCCATTGCTTCCATTGGCACTTGTTCTTCAAGAACCCGTAAACACTTCTTCAGTTGCGAAACGTGAAACACGGGGTGTACTCCCGCAAGATCCGGGGGTAGCTTCAACTCATAAGCTAAGTTTCCAACCTTCTTGATAATCTCATACGGGCCCACATACCTTGGTGCTAGCTTTCCTTTTACGTGAAACCTCTTGGTGCCTCGTAGGGGTGATACCTTGAGATAGACAAAATCTCCAACTTCAAAGCTTAAGTCTCTTCTTCTTTTATCTGCATAACTCTTCTGACGGCTTTGAGCAGCCTTAAGGTTCTCTTTGACTTTCTCTACATGTTCTTCTGCTTCTTTGATGTCGTCAGGTCCAAAGAAAGTTCTTTCTCCTACTTCTGACCATAACAGTGGGGTGCGACATTTGCGACCATAGAGTGCCTCAAACGGTGACATTTTCAAACTTGCTTGGTAGCTGTTGTTGTATGAGAACTCAGCATAAGACAAACTCTTCTCCCAATCTTTCTTGTAATTTAGCACACATGCCCTAAGCAGATCCTCCAAAATCTGATTAACTCTTTCTGTCTGTCCATCAGTTTGTGGATGGAAGGCGGAACTGTACTCTAAGCTTGTCCCCATGGTCTCATGTAAGTGCTTCCAAAACTTAGCTGTGAATTGTGAGCCTCTGTCAGATACAATGCTTCGGGGTGCCCCATGCAGTCTGACAATGTGATCTATGTACAACTCAGAGAGCCTCTTTGTATCGAATTTTGCCTTTACTGGAATAAAGTGTGCTACCTTTGTCAGACGATCCACTATGACCCAAATCGAGTCATTTCCTTTCTGAGTTCGGGGTAATCCCACTATGAAGTCCATGCTAATATCATCCCACTTCCAAACTGGTATGTCGAGGGGTTTCAACAGTCCTGCAGGCCTTTGGTGTTCGGCCTTGATCCTTTGGCAAGTATCACAGTTGGCTACGTATCCAGCAATATCAACTTTCATGTCTTTCCACCAGAATCGTTGTTTCAAATCTTGATACATCTTGGTACATCCTGGATGTATAGAGTACCTTGAATCGTGGGCCTCTTTGAGAATTACATGTCTTAATCCTTCCTTCTCGGGTACAAAGATTCTATCCTTCTTCCAGACAGTCCCCTTGTCGTCAATTCTGAAGGTCGGGAGGTACCCATCCTGAATCAACTCTATTATTTCCTTTATTTCTTCACTATCCTTTTGAGCTTCACGAATCCGATCTTCCAGATCATATTGCACTCTCATCTCATTCAGCTGGCTGGTGGTGACAATTTCTAGACTCAACTTTTCCATTTCCTTGTACAGTTCTGGCTGACTTTCTTTCACCATGAGATTGTTGCAATAATTCTTTCGACTCAATGCATCGGCTACGACATTAGCCTTGCCGGGGTGATAATGTATCTCCAAGTTATAGTCCTTGATTAGTTCTAGCCATCTCCGTTGCCTCATATTCAGTTCAGACTGAGTGAAAAAGTACTTTAAACTCTTGTGATCGGTATAGATGTCACATTTGTTGCCCATGAGGTAATGCCTCCAAATCTTCAATGCATGCACTACGGCTGCCAATTCCAAGTCATGAGTGGGGTAGTTCTCTTCATGCTTTCTAAGCTGACGGGATGCATATGCCACAACTTTGCCCTCCTGCATAAGCACACATCCAAGGTCTTGCCTTGACGCATCACAATATACCACGAAGTCTTTCCGGTTATCTGGAGTTGTGAGAACTGGGGTAGTGGTGAGACGCTTCTTGAGCTCTTGAAAACTCGCTTCACATTCATCAGACCAAACAAATGGAACGTTGTTCTTTAGCAATTCAGTCATCGGCTTAGCAATTTTGGAGAAGTTCTCAATGAATCGGCGGTAATACCCTGCAAGTCCAAGAAAACTTCGGATTTCTGAGACATTCTTTGGCTGTTTCCACTTGGATACTGCTGCGATCTTTTCTGGATCCACTGCCACTCCTTCCGGGGTCAACACATGTCCAAGAAAAGCAACTTCTTCTAACCAGAACTCGCACTTACTGAACTTGCCATAGAGTTGATGTTGTCTGAGCCTTTCCAACACTATTCTCAAGTGCTCGGCATGTTCTTCCGCGGTCTCAGAGTAGACTAGGATGTCGTCAATGAATACAACAACAAACTTATCTAACTCTTCCATAAACACCTTATTCATCATGTTCATAAAGTATGCAGGTGCATTAGTGAGTCCAAATGAGACTACCACAAATTCATACTGCCCATACCTGGTCACAAAAGCTGTCTTTGGAATATCTGACTCTCGTATCTTCATCTGGTGATAGCCCGAACGCAAATCAATCTTGCTAAAGTATCTTGCCTTCTTGAGTCTGTCCAATAAATCATCTATTCTGGGGAGTGGGTACTTGTTCTTGATGGTCACTGCGTTAAGAGAGCGGTAATCAATGCACATTCTCAATGTATCATCTTTCTTCTTCACAAAAAGTACTGGGGATGCCCATGGTGAAGCACTTGGTCTGATAACTCCTTTGTCCAGCATCTCCTTTAACTGTTTCTTCAGTTCATCTAGCTCATCTGCTGACATTCTATATGGCCTCTTAGCAATTGGTGCAGTTCCCGGTATCAGATCTATGATGAATTCAATCTCTCTATCTGGGGGTAGACCTGGTAGTTCTTCTGGAAATACATCTGGAAATTCCCGGACAATTGGTACATCTGCCACGGTCTTGTCCTTCATGGAATACACTTGAGATACTATACTTGACTTCAGAGGTTCTACGGTCACGATCTGTCCACTTGGGTGCTCTAGTGTCACTGTTCTTGGTGAGCATGATATACTGCCTTTGTGCTTGGTCATCCAATCCATTCCAAGGATTATGTCAATGCCACGTGACTTTATCACAGTCAAATCTGCTAGGAACTCATTCCCTCCTAATATCAACTTTACTTCCTTGCACATATATTCACATCTGAGTTCTCCCAGCGGGGAGGATATAGTAACAGGGTATGGACGAGGTTCCGGTGTGAGAGAGTTTAGTATAACAAACTTTGAAGATATAAAAGATCCAGTTGCTCCAGTGTCAAACAAGATCAAAGCTTTAGTATCATTCACGGGATACTCACCCATCATCACATCAGGTGCATCCTGAGCTTCCTCCATTGTCATATGGTTCAGCCTTCCTTGTGCATTGCTCTGAAGAACCTTGCCTTGCGGTCCTCTATTTCTGGTTGAACCTTGGTTGTTCCTTTTCTCCGGACAGTCAGTAGCTTTGTGTCCTGGTTTGCCACAAGCAAAGCATGTGAAGGATGAGAAGTTGCCAGCATTCCCAAAGCTGCGGTTCCCGTTGTTCTGAAAGCTGCTGTTTCCACCTTCAAAGCTGCTTGTTACCTGTTTCCGGCCTAATCGAAACTGGTTCCCCTGTTGAAAGCCACCTCTTGGTGGGAGAGAGCCTCCTGGGCGGGGTTGGAAGCTTGTTCTCTGCTGGTAATGGTGTCTGTCCCGAGATGGGTGATCAAACTTTCTCTTCGTTTCCTTCATGCGATCTTCATGGCCAAGCCTTTCCTTTTCGACTTCCATGGCACGGTTCACCAAGTGACGATATGACTTCTTGGTAGCTGACACGAGTTGCCTGATTCCATAGTGCAATCCTCGGTGAAACCAGAACATCTTTGATTCCTCGGTGCGCACTTCATCTTTGACATACCTCAGCATCTTCGTGAAGTGCCTCTCATACTCTTCCACCCTCATGGTTCCTTGCGTCATCGTGCGGAATTCATGAGCCTTTCTCACCATCAGCTCGCGAGGTACATGATGCTCGCGGAAAGCTGTAGTGAATTCTTCCCATGTAACGGTATCTGGCGCTTGATGAGTCTCACAGTAGCTGTCCCACCATGCCTTAGCTGAGCCTTCCAATTGATGTGCTGCTATAGCCACGCATTCTTCTTCTGAGCAGTTGATCAAGTCAAGCTTACTCTCAATGGTCCTCAGCCAATCCAGTGCATCAATCGGGTCATTGGAGAAGTCGAAGGTGGGTGCCTTCAGCCTGATGATCCTCTCAATCTTCCTGGATAGATCTTCTCCTTGGGGGTCTTGATGCTGATCATTCATAGGCTGATTTCCAATGTTCTCCACGGCTTCTGCCATACGTTGTAGGAGCTGTGTCTAGGTCGCCATCATTTCAGTGAGATCGTGATCTGGCGGTCGTGGTAAGTCATTCTGAGGAAGTATTGGTGCATCTTCCTGAGGTTGTGGCTCGTCTCGGCGGTTTGTCATGGTTCTGTATGTAACATACACAGGGTTACTAGGATTAGGATAGCTCAATCTACCTTACAAGTGGAGTAAGTACAAACAAGGTATTTATATAGGAAATGTACACTCAAGATGAACAACCATGAAAAAGCAATTAACACCAAAAGAAGCATCACTCAATCATTTCATTACATGGTACCTTCCTAAGGCATACTCCTAATGCCATTAGGATAAGGTAAACTTCGTGACACCTAACGTGGCATGGTCTGAGTGAGTGGGGTTGAGATGCTCTAGTAGGTAGCCATCTTGTTTGGTTTTACGAGAAGGGTTCAGCGTAGGTGAGGTGAAATTTTTGCAATAGAAGAGATGTTTTTCGAATAAATCAAGGTAGTATAGCAATAGAATCGTTTAGAATCCAATAAACTAGTCGTCCAATTCTGAGGTTGCGTACTACGGTCAAGCATGGCTCTGATACCAACTGAAACGACCCGGATTCTTATTTCTAAGAATCCGACTCCCTGTACCATAGTGTTAGTCCCAGAATCAACAGCTAACACGTACAGAACTCATTCCAGTAGAATATCACATCCATACTTCGAATTAAAGCATTAAACATTACATTGAAGTCTTACAATAGTGGATAACTCTGGAAGTACGTTTAATACAAGCCCCTTGGGCTAAATGCGACAAAATGAAATACTAAACGAAACGATAGCTAGTCTTCTGTCTTGGCGGTCATCCCCACAGGCTCTTCAGCTTGAGCACAGCAGCAACCTCAATCGTTCCAACCATCAGCATGGTTGTCTTACTCACTCTCGTATCCTGCATCATCATAAGCTATTCCCAAGGAATGGAACAGTTCCACGTCACCATCCGTAATGCAAGCTTTAAGTGGCCTAATGCTAGTATAAGAAATATCAAGGATAGGCTTAAGGTTAATCCTATGCAAGCAGCATCTTCATCCCAAAACCATTCTCACATCACCTACGAGCAATCCTGGCACACCAGGTACCCGTCGCCAAGCATCTTCCACTCTTCACTTTCTAGGCGATGCGAAAGCTCCCACCCTTCGCATCTCAACTGCCCGAGGCAGGCCCTACTCTAGAGGGGAGGTAGAAATCCCTAAAACAATGGCGGAAAGGAAGGTGGGAAGGCTGTCCTTAACCGTGGACTCGGCTTTACGTAAAGATTATACTCTGCAGAGTTTGTACCCCTGGACCCACTCGGGCTGCAAGTCGGTCATGACCCGACTGAGACACAACCCACAGCACAGACCCTAGCCAGTGAACGGTACCCTCCTGCTTTTCCCGGCCTAGGATACACTGAGGACGCAACTCGGTGCCCGAGAACTGTGATGGCCTCCCCCGCGGTGGCCAGATCCCGGGGTATGAGCCTCTTTCGGGGGACAAAGGTCTCCGCCTTTTCCCCCACACACTTCCGCTAACTCCTACAGTCCGGGTACCGCACTTAACTAGGCTGGCTGGAACACCCCCCATAGATGTAAGTGGTGGGCACGGGTTTCCTTCCTCCAGTTGCCAATCCAACTCGGTTTTTGGTGCCGGGGTGAGCGTCACCGTCAAATAGCGTATCCACCTCCAGTGGTCCGTATCGCGCACCCATTACAGGTATTGCCGCCATACTCCTCAAGTAACACAAGGAACATGTACCCGCCACAGGTACCACACAGGATGTGCCCAAGCACACACCCCTAGCCCTCGATACGAAGATCGAGTTAATCTGCTCACCCCCGCAAAGTTCCCAAAACCCCTTACTCCTTTCCCGGGTTTTTTGCCCCACACACGCCAAGAATCCTATCACAACCATCCCATAACACATGCAAGCATCGCATCAAAGTAAAGCAGGTTCATCAAGGAATACGGTAATTAAACAAGGCTATGCATTAGGACAGGATCATCATCATGCGATAAAGTAAAGCGCTAGCATACTAGTTGCAATGCCTAAATAGGATTCAAAGACGGATGGGCGTGAACCTTGCGTTAAGTAGTGGTACTCTTCAGCTTGTTCCTCGGTGAAGTGGTAAAAGCCGTCTCTTCCTGGATCCTCCTCAGCTGATCCTAATCACGAGAAATAAAATACATCGGACCTATATTCAAATAAACTCCAAAGAAGAAGCAAAAAGAGCCAAAAACACTCAACTCCTGTTCTAACGTGTAGAGCATGATTTTAGAGAATTATAGAAACTGGTTTCATAATTTTCTGAGCTAGGATGAATTTATTATGAATTTTCTTAGATAAACCTATTCCTGAAATTCCGAAAAAGAAAAAGAAAAGGCAGTGACACGTGGCAGCACCAGGAAGCGACACGTGTCAGCTCCAGAGCGCGTCACGTGGCATGCCGACGTCAGCATGACGTCATCAGTGGGGTCGGCCACTGCTGACGTCATGATGACGTCAGCGTTGACCGGTCAACGGTCAACGGTGGGGTCCACTGGTCAGCGGGTCACTGTGTATGACAGGTGGGGCCGGCTTGTCAGTGACTGGGTGAGGCCGACATGTGGGACCGGGCTGTCAGCGCGGGGAAAAGGAAAAAGGCCGGTCGGTTGGGCTGTTGTCGGGCCGGATATCTTACGGGCTTCAGAAGTTAAAGGGGGTTTTCCGGACTTCCTTGGTGGGCCGGCCCATGGCCAGATAGCAGTGGTGAAGGCCGGTGCGGTTGACAAGGCGGGCCCACCGGTCAGAGGCAAGGGCGGGGCGGATCCGGTGCGGTTCTTGTGGCTTCGTGCGCGTGTGGTCCAGCGTGCGGCTTTTCCCCGACGAACTCCAGAGCGCAGTCGCGGCTTGCGGTGGCGTCCTCCAGGCGTGGGCGTTCGACACGGCGGCGCGGCCTCCTGGCTTGGTCGCTTGGCGCGTTGGCGCGGCCACCTGCACGCGGCCAAGCGCGGTCCCAACGCATGGGGTCACGGCACAGACAAGGGCTGGGCGAGCTCGGTGCGGCACCGTGGCAAGGGCGCCATGGCGGCGAGCAGGGCGTTGCGAACGGCGATGAGCAGCAAGCAGCGGTGGCTTCGCGATCCACGGCCCGGGCCGCCTGCCCGCGGTGTGCACGCGAATGAAACAAGGGTGCGGGCGTAGAGAGAAACAGGGAGAGCAGAGACACCAGGACGGCGAACGCCGTTGCGCCCAGATCACGACGAGCGCACGACGGCGAGCAGGAGGTTCAGAGGTTGGAGGGGGGGTTCGGTTTGGGTTTCCTGCACAAGAGGGCATGCGGCACGAAGGCCGAGCAGAACACAGAACAGAACCACGCGGTGATCATGGCGTCGGCGGAACAGGGCGGAGCACGGCGAGCGGGAAGGAATGGTCGGAGCGGGGCTGTGCTCACCGTGGGGCGATGAAGCGGTGCGTAGCCGTGCTCGAGGAAGACTCGACGCAGGCTTGCGGTTCTCGGCGGCAACTCCTTCTCCTCCTCGGTGTGTCGGTGGCGACGATGGTGCGGCGGCGGCGCTCGGCGCGGTCGGCGTCTTCGTGGGCGGCCTCCTCCCGAGCAGCTTCTCCACCACGGGCGGCTCCACCAATTCCGCCTCCTTCTCCTCTTCTTCTCCGGTTCCGGTGGGGATTGGCAGGGCTTCGCCCTAGGCGAATTTGGCGAGAACAGAGAGAGGGAAGGGCCGGTTTTATAGAGGGGATGGCTTGGGGAAAGGAGAGATGCCGTGAGCGAGGGGATGAGGCCGGAGCTGCCTTGGCAGCCAAGGGAAGCGGGGCAGGATCACGTGGGCGGGGCCCGGGTTGGTTGCGGTCCGGCGCGATTCGCGGGCGGCGCTGGCGAAAGGAAGGAGCGGGGCTGGCGCGGCGCGTCGCGGCGGCGTGGAGGAGAAGAAGCACAGGGCTCCGGTGGGACCCGCGCGTCAGCGAGGCAAGGGAAACGGACGGCGTCCGCGCGGGCGAACAGGCCGACGCGCGCGAGCTGGGCCTGGTGGACCGCGCGCGGAGGAGGAAGAGGTGGGAGAGAGATCGGGCCGGATTGAGGGTTAGGTGGGCCGGGTCAGGGAGTTTAGGCCTGTTAGGTTTTAGAGTTAGTGTAGTTAGCTTTTGAATTCGAATTTGAACGGTTTGATTTCAAATTCGAATTCCACTCAAGCAATCACATAAACCGAAAGAAACCAAATCACTCTAGCATAATAATTTTCCCTAATGCAATGCACATAATTTAATTATTAGAAATTTTTTAGAGAGAGAGAAGTATTATTCTTGGAGTTAACACACATGTTGCACAAAAATTTTTAAATTCACCAAAATTCAACTAGGGATGTTACAGAGGTTTGGAGGGGGTTTTGGGGCGTGAGCCGAGCGAACGCCGACGAACGGCGTGCACACGGCGAGCGCACGGTGGTGAGGAAACAAGGGAAGACGGGGTTCGGCTTTGGGGTTCCTGCACAAGAGGTAAGCGGCACGAAGGCCGGCCAGGCATGGTACAACGGCGGCTCGAAGGCCGGGAACAGCACACAGAGCCGGGCGAAGGTCAACATGGCGGCCATGGCGAGCACACGGCGAGGTGGGGGGTCGGGGACTCACGGTTCTAGGGGAAGAAGATAAGCGCGAACGTCGTGGCGAAGAAGGCGTGCGGCTCGCGGTCCTGCTTGCGGTACTCGGCGGCGTCTCCTCCCCTTGCTTGACTCCGGCGCGGTGGCGGTGCGGCGGCTCGGCGTGGACGACGTCGTGGGCGACTTCGGACGGCGCGGCTTCCTCCTCCTCGAGCGGCTCCCCTTCCTCCACTCCTCCTCCTTGGAGACGGACTGGAACGGCTTGGGGGCAGGGGCTCCGCCCTTGGGGATTTGGGATTGGCCGGAATTGAGGAAGGGGGAGGGGGTTTTATGGAGGAGCTTGGCTTGGGCGAGGGGTTGGGGTTTCCGTGGGAGCCAAGGGAGCGCGGGGAACAGGAGCACATGGTGGGGCCGAGGCGGTTGCGGGGCTCGGCGCGATTCGCGGCGGGCGGAGCGGCTGGCGCGCGCGCGGGCGGGAAAAGAGAGCGAGGCAGCGCGGCGGCGTCGCGCGGGTGGGGAAGAAGACGGCCCTGTGGCGTGGGGCCCACGGGTCAGCGAGGGATGAGCGGCGAGCGGGGAGCGTCCGCGCGCGGAGTGGGCCGGCGCGTTAGCTGGGCCTGGGCGGCGAGGTGGGCTGCGCGCGGGGAAGGAAGGGAAAGAGGGAGTTCGGGCCGGTGATGGACAAGTGGGCCGGTCCAAGCGGGATTAGGTCCAGGTGGGTTAGAAGTTTAGGCCTGATAGGAGCTAGGGGTTGGTTAGTATAGTTAGGATTTGAATTCGAATTTGAACGGTTTGAGTTCAAATTCGATTTCCACTCAAACATTCACATAAAACCAAGAAAGCCAAATCACTCTAGCACACAATTTCCCTAATGCAATGCACTTAATTTATTTATTTAGAATTTTTCAGAGTATGATTTGTTCCACTTTTATGTTTTCACTCAAGTTTGCACAAAAATTTTAAATTCACCCAAATTTTAAATCTAGGGATGTTACAGACTTCCCCCCTCACAGGAATCTCGTCCTCGAGATTAGGGTTCACTTAGGATTCCAGAGATGCAAGTACTTCTTTAGCAGATCAACTTCTTTCCTGAGTGACTTCACTTTAAGCTTGATTGCTTCATTTTCAAACAGAATTTAAAGCTTAAGCATTGTTTACGGAGTACTTACCCATCATCACGTCCGGTGCTTCCTGAACCTTCTCCATGGTCATGTTGTTTAGCCTTCCTTGAACGTTGTTCTTTGGGGGCTTGCCTTGCGGTCCTCTGTTTCCAGCTGAGCCTTGGTTGTTCCTTTTCTCTGGACAGTTAGAAGCTCGGTGTCCCGGCTTGCCACAAGCGAAGCAGGCAAAAGTTGTAGGATTTGTAGCATTCCCTTCCTTAGGAGCAGAGTTGTTGGGCCTCCCGTTGTTACCCGTGGGTGCTTGATTCCCATAGCTGTGGTTTCCATTGTTCTGAAAGCTGTTGTTCCCACCTCCATAGTTGCGAGTCATCTGTCCTTGGCTTGGTCGGAACTGGCTTCCCTGTTGATAGCCACCTCTTGGATGAAAAGAACCTCCTGGGCGGGGTTGAAAGTTCCTTCCGTGTTGATACTGGTGTCTGTCACGTGACGGGTGCTCAAACTTTCTCTTCCTGTCCTGCATGCGGCCTTCATGGCCAAGCCTCTCTTTCTCAATCTCCATGGCACGGTTCACCAGGTGGCGATACGACTTCTTGGTAGCTGACACAAGTTGCCTGATTCCGTAATGCAATCCACGGTGAAACCAGAACATCTTGGATTCCTCGGTGCGCACTTCATCTTTGACATACCTCAGCATCTTCGTGAAGTGTCTTTCATACTCTTCCACCCTCATAGTCCCTTGCGTCATGGTGCGGAACTCATGGGCCTTCCTCACCATCAGCTCGCGAGGTACATGATGCTCGCGGAAAGCTGTAGTGAATTCTTCCCAAGTGATGGTATCTGGCGCTGGATGAGTCTCACAGTAGCTGTCCCACCAAGCCTTTGCTGATCCCTCCAACTGGTGTGCTGCTATAGCCACGCACTCTTCATCTGTGCAGTTAGTCAAGTCCAGCTTCGACTCAATAGTCCTCAGCCAATCTAGTGCATCAATCGGATCATTGGAGAAGTCAAAGGTAGGTGCCTTCAGCCTGATAAACCTCTCGATCTTCCTGGACAGATCTTCTGCTTGGGGGTCTTGGCGTTGATTGTTCCCACG
>CM014278.1:77593022-77614280 GCA_004135705.1 Alloteropsis semialata
CGTGGGCCCGGGCGCCTGAGTCGCTGGCAAGCGGGCCCGCCCTGTCAGCCCCACTTCTCCCCACCACCGCAGCCAAACCGGCCGTGGGCCGTATCCATCCGGCCCACTAAACCCTTTTCCCTTTCGGACCGGAACCGAAAGTCCAGTAGAGCCCCTTTAACTATCAAGGCCCATAGCCAAACCGGCCCAAGAACAGCCCGCGACCGGCCTTTTTCCTTTTCCCCGCGCTGACAGCCCGGTCCCACATGTCGGCCTCACCCAGTCACTGACAAGCCGGCCCCACCTGTCATACACAGTGACCCGCTGACCAGTGGACCCCACCGTTGACCGTTGACCGGTCAACGCTGACGTCATCATGACGTCAGCAGTGGCCGACCCCACTGATGACGTCATGCTGACGTCAGCATGCCACGTGGCGCGCTCTGGAGCTGACACGTGTCGCTTCCTGGTGCTGCCACGTGTCACTGCCTTTTCTTTTTCTTTTTCGGAATTTCAGGAATAGGTTTATCTAAGAAAATTCATAATAAATTCATCCTAGCTCAGAAAATTATGAAACCAGTTTCTATAAATTCCTAAAATCATGCTCTACGCGTTAGAACAGGAGTTGAGTGCTTTTGGCTCTTTTTGCTTCTTCTTTGGAGTTTATTTGAATATAGGTCCGATGTATTTTATTTCTCGTGATTAGGATCAGCTGAGGAGGATCCAGGAAGAGACGGCTTTTACCACTTCACCGAGGAACAAGCTGAAGAGTACCACTACTTAACGCAAGGTTCACGCCCATCCGTCTTTGAATCCTATTTAGGCATTGCAACTAGTATGCTAGCGCTTTACTTTATCGCATGATGATGATCCTGTCCTAATGCATAGCCTTGTTTAATTACCGTATTCCTTGATGAACCTGCTTTACTTTGATGCGATGCTTGCATGTGTTATGGGATGGTTGTGATAGGATTCTTGGCGTGTGTGGGACAAAAACCCGGGAAAGGAGTAAGGGGTTTTGGGAACTTTGCGGGGGTGAGCAGATTAAGTCGATCTTCGTATCGAGGGCTAGGGGTGTGTGCTTGGGCACATCCTGTGTGGTACCTGTGGCGGGTACATGTTCTTTGTGTTACTTGAGGAGTATGGCGGCAATACCTGTAATGGGTGCGCGATGCGGACCACTGGAGGTGGATACGCTATTTGACGGTGACGCTCACCCCGGCACCAAAAACCGAGTTGGATTGGCAACTGGAGGAAGGAAACCCGTGCCCACCACTTACATCTATGGGGGGTGTTCCAGCCAGCCTAGTTAAGTGCGGTACCCGGACTGTAGGAGTTAGCGGAAGTGTGTGGGGGAAAAGGCGGAGACCTTTGTCCCCCGAAAGAGGCTCATACCCCGGGATCTGGCCACCGCGGGGGAGGCCATCACAGTTCTCGGGCACCGAGTTGCGTCCTCAGTGTATCCTAGGCCGGGAAAAGCAGGAGGGTACCGTTCACTGGCTAGGGTCTGTGCTGTGGGTTGTGTCTCAGTCGGGTCATGACCGACTTGCAGCCCGATGCTGATGGTTGGAACGATTGAGGTTGCTGCTGTGCTCAAGCTGAAGAGCCTGTGGGGATGACCGCCAAGACAGAAGACTAGCTATCGTTTCGTTTAGTATTTCATTTTGTCGCATTTAGCCCAAGGGGCTTGTATTAAACGTACTTCCAGAGTTATCCACTATTGTAAGACTTCAATGTAATGTTTAATGCTTTAATTCGAAGTATGGATGTGATATTCCGCTGGAATGAGTTCTGTACGTGTTAGCTGTTGATTCTGGGACTAACACTATGGTACAGGGAGTCGGATTCTTAGAAATAAGAATCCGGGTCGTTTCAGTTGGTATCAGAGCCATGCTTGACCGTAGTACGCAACCTCAGAATTGGACGACTAGTTTATTGGATTCTAAACGATTCTATTGCTATACTACCTTGATTTATTCGAAAAACATCTCTTCTATTGCAAAAATTTCACTTCACCTATGCTGAATCCTTCTCGTAAAACCAAACAAGATGGCTACCTACTAGAGCATCTCAACCCCACTCACTCAGACCATGCCACGTTAGGTGTCACGAAGTTTACCTTATCTTAATGGCATTAGGAGTATGCCTTAGGAAGGTACCATGTAATGAAATGATTGAGTGATGCTTCTTTTTTGTGTTAATTGCTTTTTCATGGTTGTTCATCTTGAGTGTACATTTCCTATATAAATACCTTGTTTGTACTTACTCCACTTGTAAGGTAGATTGAGCTATCCTAATCCTAGTAACCCTGTGTATGTTACATACAGAACCATGACAAACCGCCGAGACGAGCCACAACCTCAGGAAGATGCACCAATACTTCCTCAGAATGACTTACCACCACCGCCAGATCACGATCTCACTGAAATGATGGCTACCCAGACACAGCTCCTACAACGTATGGCAGAAACCGTGGAGAACATTGGAAATCAGCCTATGAATGATCAGCATCAAGACCCCCAAGGAGAAGATCTATCCAGGAAGATTGAGAGGATCATCAGGCTGAAGGCACCCACCTTCGACTTCTCCAATGACCCGATTGATGCACTGGATTGGCTGAGGACCATTGAGAGTAAGCTTGACTTGATCAACTGCTCAGAAGAAGAATGCGTGGCTATAGCAGCACATCAATTGGAAGGCTCAGCTAAGGCATGGTGGGACAGCTACTGTGAGACTCATCAAGCGCCAGATACCGTTACATGGGAAGAATTCACTACAGCTTTCCGCGAGCATCATGTACCTCGCGAGCTGATGGTGAGAAAGGCTCATGAATTCCGCACGATGACGCAAGGAACCATGAGGGTGGAAGAGTATGAGAGGCACTTCACGAAGATGCTGAGGTATGTCAAAGATGAAGTGCGCACCGAGGAATCAAAGATGTTCTGGTTTCACCGAGGATTGCACTATGGAATCAAGCAACTCGTGTCAGCTACCAAGAAGTCATATCGTCACTTGGTGAACCGTGCCATGGAAGTCGAAAAGGAAAGGCTTGGCCATGAAGATCGCATGAGGGAAACGAAGAGAAAGTTTGATCACCCATCTCGGGACAGACACCATTACCAGCAGAGAACAAGCTTCCAACCCCGCCCAGGAGGCTCTCTCCCACCAAGAGGTGGCTTTCAACAGGGGAACCAGTTTCGATTAGGCCGGAAACAGGTAACAAGCAGCTTTGAAGGTGGAAACAGCAGCTTTCAGAACAACGGGAACCGCAGCTTTGGGAATGCTGGCAACTTCTCATCCTTCACATGCTTTGCTTGTGGCAAACCAGGACACAAAGCTACTGACTGTCGGGAGAAAAGGAACAACCAAGGTTCAACCAGAAATAGAGGACCGCAAGGCAAGGTTCTTCAGAGCAATGCACAAGGAAGGCTGAACCATATGCCAATGGAGGAAGCTCAGGATGCACCTGATGTGATGATGGGTGAGTATCCCGTGAATGATACTAAAGCTTTGATCTTGTTTGACACTGGAGCAACTGGATCTTTTATATCTTCAAAGTTTGTTATACTAAACTCTCTCACACCGGAACCTCGTCCATACCCTGTTACTATATCCTCCCCGCTGGGAGAACTCAGATGTGAATATATGTGCAAGGAAGTAAAGTTGATATTAGGAGGGAATGAGTTCCTAGCAGATTTGACTGTGATAAAGTCACGTGGCATTGACATAATCCTTGGAATGGATTGGATGACCAAGCACAAAGGCAGTATATCATGCTCACCAAGAACAGTGACACTAGAGCACCCAAGTGGACAGATCGTGACCGTAGAACCTCTGAAGTCAAGTATAGTATCTCAAGTGTATTCCATGAAGGACAAGACCGTGGCAGATGTACCAATTGTCCGGGAATTTCCAGATGTATTTCCAGAAGAACTACCAGGTCTACCCCCAGATAGAGAGATTGAATTCATCATAGATCTGATACCGGGAACTGCACCAATTGCTAAGAGGCCATATAGAATGTCAGCAGATGAGCTAGATGAACTGAAGAAACAGTTAAAGGAGATGCTGGACAAAGGAGTTATCAGACCAAGTGCTTCACCATGGGCATCCCCAGTACTTTTTGTGAAGAAGAAAGATGATACATTGAGAATGTGCATTGATTACCGCTCTCTTAACGCAGTAACCATCAAGAACAAGTACCCACTCCCCAGAATAGATGATTTATTGGACAGACTCAAGAAGGCAAGATACTTTAGCAAGATTGATTTGCGTTCGGGCTATCACCAGATGAAGATACGAGAGTCAGATATTCCAAAGACAGCTTTTGTGACCAGGTATGGGCAGTATGAATTTGTGGTAGTCTCATTTGGACTCACTAATGCACCTGCATACTTTATGAACATGATGAATAAGGTGTTTATGGAAGAGTTAGATAAGTTTGTTGTTGTGTTCATTGACGACATCCTAGTCTACTCTGAGACCGCGGAAGAACATGCCGAGCACTTGAGAATAGTGTTGGAAAGGCTCAGACAACATCAACTCTATGGCAAGTTCAGTAAGTGTGAGTTCTGGTTAGAAGAAGTTGCTTTTCTTGGACATGTATTGACCCCGGAAGGAGTGGCAGTGGATCCAGAAAAGATCGCAGCAGTATCCAAGTGGAAACAGCCAAAGAATGTCTCAGAAATCCGAAGTTTTCTCGGACTTGCAGGGTATTATCGCCGATTCATTGAGAACTTCTCCAAAATTGCTAAGCCAATGACTGAATTGCTGAAGAACAACGTTCCATTTGTTTGGTCTGATGAATGTGAAGCGAGTTTTCAAGAACTCAAGAAGCGTCTCACCACTACCCCAGTTCTCACAACTCCAGATAACCGGAAAGACTTCGTGGTATATTGTGATGCGTCAAGGCAAGGCCTTGGATGTGTGCTTATGCAGGAGGGCAAAGTTGTGGCATATGCATCCCGTCAGCTTAGAAAGCATGAAGAGAACTACCCCACTCATGACTTGGAATTGGCAGCCGTAGTGCATGCATTGAAGATTTGGAGGCATTACCTCATGGGCAACAAATGTGACATCTATACCGATCACAAGAGTTTAAAGTACTTTTTCACTCAGTCTGAACTGAATATGAGGCAACGGAGATGGCTAGAACTAATCAAGGACTATAACTTGGAGATACATTATCACCCCGGCAAGGCTAATGTCGTAGCCAATGCATTGAGTCGAAAGAATTATTGCAACAATCTCATGGTGAAAGAAAGTCAGCCAGAACTGTACAAGGAAATGGAAAAGTTGAGTCTAGAAATTGTCACCACCAGCCAGCTGAATGAGATGAGAGTGCAATATGATCTGGAAGATCGGATTCGTGAAGCTCAAAAGGATAGTGAAGAAATAAAGGAAATAATAGAGTTGATTCAGGATGGGCACCTCCCGACCTTCAGAATTGACGACAAGGGGACTGTCTGGAAGAAGGATAGAATCTTTGTACCCGAGAAGGAAGGATTAAGACATGTAATTCTCAAAGAGGCCCACGATTCAAGGTACTCTATACATCCAGGATGTACCAAGATGTATCAAGATTTGAAACAACGATTCTGGTGGAAAGACATGAAAGTTGATATTGCTGGATACGTAGCCAACTGTGATACTTGCCAAAGGATCAAGGCCGAACACCAAAGGCCTGCAGGACTGTTGAAACCCCTCGACATACCAGTTTGGAAGTGGGATGATATTAGCATGGACTTCATAGTGGGATTACCCCGAACTCAGAAAGGAAATGACTCGATTTGGGTCATAGTGGATCGTCTGACAAAGGTAGCACACTTTATTCCAGTAAAGGCAAAATTCGATACAAAGAGGCTCTCTGAGTTGTACATAGATCACATTGTCAGACTGCATGGGGCACCCCGAAGCATTGTATCTGACAGAGGCTCACAATTCACAGCTAAGTTTTGGAAGCACTTACATGAGACCATGGGGACAAGCTTAGAGTACAGTTCCGCCTTCCATCCACAAACTGATGGACAGACAGAAAGAGATAATCAGATTTTGGAGGATCTGCTTAGGGCATGTGTGCTAAATTACAAGAAAGATTGGGAGAAGAGTTTGTCTTATGCTGAGTTCTCATACAACAACAGCTACCAAGCAAGTTTGAAAATGTCACCGTTTGAGGCACTCTATGGTCGCAAATGTCGCACCCCACTGTTATGGTCAGAAGTAGGAGAAAGAACTTTCTTTGGACCTGACGACATCAAAGAAGCAGAAGAACATGTAGAGAAAGTCAAAGAGAACCTTAAGGCTGCTCAAAGCCGTCAGAAGAGTTATGCAGATAAAAGAAGAAGAGACTTAAGCTTTGAAGTTGGAGATTTTGTCTATCTCAAGGTATCACCCCTATGAGGCACCAAGAGGTTTCACGTAAAAGGAAAGCTAGCACCAAGGTATGTGGGCTCGTATGAGATTATCAAGAAGGTTGGAAACTTAGCTTATGAGTTGAAGCTACCCCCGGATCTTGCGGGAGTACACCCCGTGTTTCACGTTTCGCAACTGAAGAAGTGTTTACGGGTTCCTGAAGAACAAGTGCCAATGGAAGCAATGGATCTCCAGGATACGTTAGAATACATGGAGTACCCAACAAAGATCCTAGACACCACAGTTAAGGAAACCAGAAGGACCTCAATTCCATATTGCAAGGTTCAGTGGAGCAACCATTCAGAAAGAGAAGCCACTTGGGAAAAGGAGGCTGATCTGCGTGAGAAGTACCCGCATCTCTTCGAAACCTAGGTAAGCCTTAATCTCGAGGACGAGATTCCTGTGAGGGGGGAGTCTGTAACATCCCTAGTTGAATTTTGGTGAATTTAAAAATTTTTGTGCAACATGTGTGTTAACTCCAAGAATAATACTTCTCTCTCTCTAAAAAATTTCTAATAATTAAATTATGTGCATTGCATTAGGGAAAATTATTATGCTAGAGTGATTTGGTTTCTTTCGGTTTATGTGATTGCTTGAGTGGAATTCGAATTTGAAATCAAACCGTTCAAATTCGAATTCAAAAGCTAACTACACTAACTCTAAAACCTAACAGGCCTAAACTCCCTGACCCGGCCCACCTAACCCTCAATCCGGCCCGATCTCTCTCCCACCTCTTCCTCCTCCGCGCGCGGTCCACCAGGCCCAGCTCGCGCGCGTCGGCCTGTTCGCCCGCGCGGACGCCGTCCGTTTCCCTTGCCTCGCTGACGCGCGGGTCCCACCGGAGCCCTGTGCTTCTTCTCCTCCACGCCGCCGCGACGCGCCGCGCCAGCCCCGCTCCTTCCTTTCGCCAGCGCCGCCCGCGAATCGCGCCGGACCGCAACCAACCCGGGCCCCGCCCACGTGATCCTGCCCCGCTTCCCTTGGCTGCCAAGGCAGCTCCGGCCTCATCCCCTCGCTCACGGCATCTCTCCTTTCCCCAAGCCATCCCCTCTATAAAACCGGCCCTTCCCTCTCTCTGTTCTCGCCAAATTCGCCTAGGACGAAGCCCTGCCAATCCCCACCGGAACCGGAGAAGAAGAGGAGAAGGAGGCGGAATTGGTGGAGCCGCCCGTGGTGGAGAAGCTGCTCGGGAGGAGGCCGCCCACGAAGACGCCGACCGCGCCGAGCGCCGCCGCCGCACCATCGTCGCCACCGACACACCGAGGAGGAGAAGGAGTTGCCGCCGAGAACCGCAAGCCTGCGTCGAGTCTTCCTCGAGCACGGCTACGCACCGCTTCATCGCCCCACGGTGAGCACAGCCCCGCTCCGACCATTCCTTCCCGCTCGCCGTGCTCCGCCCTGTTCCGCCGACGCCATGATCACCGCGTGGTTCTGTTCTGTGTTCTGCTCGGCCTTCGTGCCGCATGCCCTCTTGTGCAGGAAACCCAAACCGAACCCCCCCCCAACCTCTGAACCTCCTGCTCGCCGTCGTGCGCTCGTCGTGATCTGGGCGCAACGGCGTTCGCCGTCCTGGTGTCTCTGCTCTCCCTGTTTCTCTCTACGCCCGCACCCTTGTTTCATTCGCGTGCACACCGCGGGCAGGCGGCCCGGGCCGTGGATCGCGAAGCCACCGCTGCTTGCTGCTCATCGCCGTTCGCAACGCCCTGCTCGCCGCCATGGCGCCCTTGCCACGGTGCCGCACCGAGCTCGCCCAGCCCTTGTCTGTGCCGTGACCCCATGCGTTGGGACCGCGCTTGGCCGCGTGCAGGTGGCCGCGCCAACGCGCCAAGCGACCAAGCCAGGAGGCCGCGCCGCCGTGTCGAACGCCCACGCCTGGAGGACGCCACCGCAAGCCGCGACTGCGCTCTGGAGTTCGTCGGGGAAAAGCCGCACGCTGGACCACACGCGCACGAAGCCACAAGAACCGCACCGGATCCGCCCCGCCCTTGCCTCTGACCGGTGGGCCCGCCTTGTCAACCGCACCGGCCTTCACCACTGCTATCTGGCCATGGGCCGGCCCACCAAGGAAGTCCGGAAAACCCCCTTTAACTTCTGAAGCCCGTAAGATATCCGGCCCGACAACAGCCCAACCGACCGGCCTTTTTCCTTTTCCCCGCGCTGACAGCCCGGTCCCACATGTCATCCTCTCTGTGTCACTGACAGAACAACGGCATATTAAATCACAAAATTCACCAAAATTCCAAGAAAATTTTTAAATTCACCAAAATTCAACTAGGGATGTTACAATGCCAAGGCACGTGCCGCAACAAAGCCATGCCCAATCAGTTAAGGCCTTGTTTAGTTTGTGAAAGTTGGTCGAATTTTCTGTAGAAAAAGTGCATTGGAAAGTGTGTTGCAGAAAGAGAGGCACATTTTTCAATGCATTACTTTTGATCGAATTGGTCGAATTTGGTGAAACTAAACAAGGCCTAACCAATAAAGTCTCACCATGCCTTCTCGTTCACCATGTATGTACGGGTGCTGTGCTTCGTGTCCCACATGCTTGTCTTGTGTGGATACGTCTTCTTCGTTCATTCAGCGCCACACATATACACGCAAGATGACGGAAGAGAACTAGCACCGCTTTTCCGGATCAACACCCTCTCAGTGACACAGCCGGAGCAGACGGAGCTGGTCGCGCTACAGTGTTGCTACAGTGATAGGGCTGGAGAGGTACCAAACGAGCCCGTACATATACATCAGCGTCGTCATCAGCATGCAGCAAGTCCTGGAAAATTCCAAGCGGAGCAGGTGCAGCCTGTTCGGTTGGCTGGCAACTGGTGGCTGGTGCTGATTTGTTGCGAGACTAAAGTACTGCTGGCTGTCTGGTGGTTGGTGGCTGGTGCTGATTTGTTGTGAGACTGAAGTACCGCTGGCTGGTGGCTGATAAGCCAAGCCAACAAGCGCCGGAGCGGAGCTCGATCTGAAGGGACGGAATACCAATGGCGCAGGCGAGAACCACCGGGTCTCTCCCGGTGGCCAACGTGCAGGCGCTCGCAGAGGCTTGCGGCGCCGGCGGGGTTGATGGCCAGCAGGTGCCGGAGAGATACCTCAGCAAGGATCCTAACGCCGATGTCGTCGTCGACAGCGGCGACACGATTCCGGTCATCGACCTCCGCAAGCTGATGGACCCGCAGTCATCGGAGGAGGAGTGCGCCAAGCTGGTATCAGCCTGTCTGGACTGGGGATTCTTCCAGGTATAGGCACATCGTCCAGTCCACTGCTTTCTCAGCATATAAAATATTTCGCTTAGATCGAGTAACCTTTTTACAATAATCGTGCGAATTAATTAATAGTATATATGACCAAACCATGGAACGATCGAACGCGTGCAGCTCATCAACCATGGACTGCCAGAGGAAGTGATTGGGAACCTGATGAAAGACGTGGTCGAGTTCTTCAAGCAGCCGCTCGAGGCCAAGAAGGAATGGTCACAGCAAGCCGACAGCCTTGAAGGCTATGGCCAGGCCTTCGTCGTGTCCGAGGATCAGAAGCTGGACTGGGCAGACATGCTCTACCTCCACGTCCATCCAAGCGAGTCGAGGGACCCACGGTTCTGGCCTACTCGCCCTGCATCCTTCAGGTGTGATCCAACCATCCTTAGGTGTATATGCATCTCGATCTGTTGCTGAACTCAATTCTTGGAACCTGATTATGAGTTCATCAGGCATTCTGTAGACGTGTACGCCTCGGAGGCCAGGGAGCTAGCGTATCGCCTGCTGGAGTTCATGGCCAAGGGCGCCGGCGTCGAGCCGGCGTCGCTGCTAGGCTTGTTCGAAGGGCAGGCACAGGGCATGAGGGCGAACTACTACCCGCCGTGCCGGCGGCAGACTGACCGGCTCATGGGCCTGTCGCCGCACACGGACCTGTGCGGCCTGACGCTGCTGATTGAGACGAACCACGACGTGCAGGGACTTCAGGTCAAGAAGGACGGCAAGTGGTTCGCCGTGAAGGTTCTCGAAGGCGCCTTCGTCGTCAACGTCGGCGACGTCCTTGAGGTAGTAGGTGGTGAAAAATTTCTACTCATAATCATATCATCATATAAATGCGTCGTGATGCAGACATGTCAGAGGTTCCAACTTCCAAGTGCTGGCTGAGGCGATCCTTTCATTTTGGTGCAGATCATGAGCAATGGAAAGTTCAAAAGTGTTGAGCACAGGGCCGTGATACACCCAACCAGAGATCGAATTTCTGTGGCGCTGTTCCACTATCCTCGCCAGAATATGGATATGGTGCTTGGTCCTTTGCCAGAGTTCATGAAAGGGGACGAAGCGCGCTATAGATCAACGAATTTCCAGGAATTCTTGAAGCAATACTTCACAGAAAAACTTGATGGGAGGAAGCATCTGGAGAGACTGAAGCTGGAGCAGTAGCTACCTCGCTCTACCGTACCTATTTGGAGGGACGACGATAGCTATAAATAAATAATGTTCTGTATGTCCTCAACCGCCTGTCTGTTCATTCTCTCTCAAGCTTCATGTTTTGATGAAAAACTTGACGTTTGTTTTCAGACGCAAACGGAGATCATATTAAGCAACTGGATCGTGAACGCCAGATACACATATACACGTGCTGGTTAAGCAATTAAGGTACTCCATTATAGGCACCAATGCTACATACCGACTGAAGTATGCACATACCCACTCCCGCTCACAGCCAAGGTGGACTACCTTGCGCGCAACCTAGGCACATTCCTGGCAACGAGTGCCTGTATGGGCCAGGCCAACTTCTCTGCGGGCCGCAGGAAGTAGGCACTTGCAGGGCTTGATGGGCAGGTTCAGATTTAAGAGCTCCGGTCCTTGGACGGAGGTGTGCGTGTGCCCATGTTGTTGTTCCAAAGTTCCAGCGAGACGGATGGAGAAGAAGAATGGTGCATTATAGGATTTCAAAATTGTGTTATGAGCATACCTGTTTAAATTATTACTCCGTACAAGTCAAGATGGATACTTTCTCACGTTTGTAAATAAGAATATACTAGCAAAGTGCCCGTGCGTTGCTACGGCGTTGTTTTCTTTACTTGTTGTAACTTCTATTTTTTATTTACTTTATCTTAATTTGGCATTTTAGGAATCCATTTTCTTATCCTTTTTATGTTGTATAATTTTATTTTGTCCTTCAATTTATGTATTTTTAATGTTTTATTCCAAAGCTATAAATTTCTTGATTTTAATTTTTCCTTTTTAATTTTTAATCGGGCTCATTAGCATTTTTTTTTTCTTTTGTCATCTCACATCAACCTAGCCCCACAGTTAACACTTTTTCATCAACGGACACATGTTTTTCCTTCTCCCTTGACTCTACTGTGTAACCACACGGTGGCACGACGCAGTTCAAAGTTGACACACACAGGCATATACACAGTACAGTTGAATATATTGTATATGACACTGATAAGGATTAGTATAGCAAACTATTTGGTTTAGGTTTAGGACTTGTGTCCTAATAGCATTTGGTTTATAGGTCGGTTCTATGCTGATCTGGACACAGACTATCAATTGATCTCGACATGTGTGCTATTGTTTTCCTTCTGCAAGGCAGCCAGGAGTGTTATGCTTGCAGCTACATCCGGGGCTTCTGGATATTGCAAGTAACCAGTGCTTCAGCTTCAAATAGCCCTAGCATCGCCTACATAACGTGCATGTGATGCCAGAAGGCCGGACCAAGGCTGGTTTGGGTGACGAGCAATTTCATGGTCTGCATCATCATCCTTGCGATCGTGCTCATCGACTTCTGGTCCCTCAAGGACTACCACGGACTGTGCTCATCACCGTCCGCGCGACCATCACGGCTATGTGCTTGTCTGCCTGATCCTTTTGCGTTCTCGGGGTTGCCCTCCCTGTAAGCATGTACGTCCCATGAAAGACCATGTCGTTGCCACGTACCAGGACAGATTTGTTGCTGACAGAGCCATGACCGTTGTATGAAACCATGCAGGTTCTATGACTGGATTTGCTGCTGATAGAAATCGTGATAATATACAACGTCCCGTTCACGGTGACGCGCAGCTGGCAGCCTCCACTCCAAGGCCCACGGTGGGCAAGGGCTCTCACGACTGCACCGGCATCCTGAACATCTACATTGTCATCCGTCATATCATCTCCTATTTATTATAGGAATAAGAGCACGTTCACTGTTCCGACTCATCAAGGATTTCACGCACTTTCTTTCGAATTCTGATTCCAATTGGACAAAGAGTATTATGAATCCAGGAAGAAAAAGGCCAGCTTACACATGTTCATGGCCGGTCTCATATCATGGTTGGACCCACATGTCATGACGGACAAAAAAAGGGAAGAAACAATCCTCTCTTTAGAAATAGGTAAAAATAACGATTTTACTACTTTCATTTAATTCGAAACTAATGCGGCTCGGGCGCTCAGCACGGAAGAAGATATACAACCACATACCGACACACGGACATACACATACGAGGAAAAAATGTATCAGGTGAACTGGTGAAAGCTCAACGGAGAACATCGGCCAACTGTGGCCCTGTTTGGATCCACCAGTTATAAAATTTAGTACCACTGTTTACAACTTTGACCACTAATTAGGGGTATTAAATAAAGGCAGTTTACAAAACTACCTCCACAACCCCTGTGCTAATTCGCGAGACGAATCTAATGAGGCGTTTGACCACATGATCGGAGGATGGTTACTGTAGCGTCACTGTAGCTAATCATGGATTACTGTAGCTCATTAGATTCGTCTCGAAAAGTTACACTCATCCGTGAAGAGGTTTTGCAAATAGACTTCATTTAGTACTCCATGCATGCAAGATTCCCTTTAGCGCTTTTAGAGTTATAAAGAACCAAACAGTACTTTCCAGTAGCAGGGGCCTGTGTGCGCCGGCAGCGGCAGGCCGACACATTCCCCCTCGCTAGACCGGGTCTTCCTGCGCCACGGAGCTATCCCGCCTATCCAGTATCCACACCAACACCAAGACACAACACTCCACAGCGCAGCCGGCAGGCCGGGCCGTCGCCGTGGGCCGTGGCCCGTGGCTCGGTGGTACGCCCACGCTTATCCGGCTGCGATACCCACGATGCGAGGCCGAGACAGCTGGGACCTGCCGACCTGGTCCTAGCGTCCTGCTCTGGCTGGCCTACTACCCTCCCCGACGCCACCTTGTGCTGCTGCAGAGTCTCAGTCGTCTGTACCCGATCCGCCTGATGAATCTTGGGGTAAGCCTGCCTCTCTCGTCTTCCTGTTCCCCTCCTGATGAAGTCGTGATTTCGATCTCCTCTCTGGGTCGGATGCTTCCTCTTGAATCCGGGCATGGACATGATTCTCTTGTAGGTTCTTTTTCCTCTGAATGAGTGAGATTAGATTATTACATTTGATTTCTCTGTAATATATCGTAGATCTGTGGGTTATTTGTTGTGGACTCCGATGTAGTTTCCAGCCCATAATTTCTTCTCTCACGAGTTCCAGGGCGTCCTCCCAATTCATGGCCACGACTTGATACGGTTGTTCGTTGTCTGCTCCCCTTGCTTGCCCAAAAGACTTTTTTTTTGCGACTTTGCTTGCCCAAAAGACTGATGATAGGTTTCCTAACGTAGGTTGTTCTCCTTTTCAGTTGTTTAGCTGAGCATGAAGTGACTACATTATTCTTTGTCTCTTGAACTGAAAAATGTTGGTTTAATTGATTGATATGCAATGGAGGTGGAAAAAGAGTTAACTTTTTTTTCTCTGACGCAAATCAAAGTGCAAGGTCTAGGGCTAACCCATCCATTGCCTACTACTTTGCAGACTTGGAACTGGAGATCTTAGTTTCACTATTGCAAAATTTGATTTTACTGCATCTCTTTAAGTTTTTTGATGCTATTATGCTTTCCCCACTTCCTTGGGAGTTGGGACTCCAAGAAATTTAACGGATGGCCCAAATTTTCAGCAACTTACCGTATGTTTTGTGTCCGAAACAACATTTCACTGCATTCTGATATTGACACGTCAGATAACTTTGACGATTTGTTGATACCTGTGAATTGGCATGCTGAGTAAAACTAACTATCGCCCACTTTTCTGTTATGTTCCAGTTGATTAGGCAACATCTCTTTTAGCTACAAAGAAAAGAAGCTGTCAGAATGGCGTCACTGAGTGCCGACCTTTTCTATGACATACTGAAGCGTCTTGATGCAGCAGCTCTGGCAAGAGCAGGCTGTGCTTGTGCTGACTTCCGTGCCATATCGAATGAAGAGGACTTGTGGGAAAATGCTTGCGCATCTCTGTGGCCATCAACTAGGCAAGATGATGTTAGGAGCTTAATTGTTTCTGTTGGTGGCTTCAGGAAGTTCTACGCAGATTGTTTCACCCTTATACTGAACAAAGATGTTCCTGTAGTTCAGACAAATGAAACTAATCCCTTTGCAGAAGAATGGGCTGAGTCCGACTACTACTATGATGATGACATGGATGAGCTTCAAAACTCCCTGCCTTCAGACTTTGTATCTCTAATCGATGTATGGTACAAAGAACGTGTACTCTACTCTAAGGTCATGTGGGGAATTCCCAACTCAGATGGTGCCAATGGATGGTTCTATAACTGTCCATTCCGGATAGAGTTGTTTCATCACTCTGCTGAAAACAATGAGAACAATAATGGAGAGGTATTCCTATCAACCATCAGTGGCTTACCTTCGGTGCCCTCAATGGATCAAGAAAGGAAAGACGGGAAAGTTTGGAGGGAACTGAATGATGGCATAAAGTTGAGCTGGATCATTGTCAACCGAAAGATGAAGCGGGCAGTGAACCTGACAAGCTGGCACCCACTGGGTGGGCAGAGGCATTGGCCAACTGATACTGATTTCGTTCTACGGTTTGGATCTGTCCTTCCGGCAAAGGAGGT
The DNA here is from genome assembly GCA_004135705.1 of Alloteropsis semialata. Taxonomy (NCBI): domain Eukaryota; kingdom Viridiplantae; phylum Streptophyta; class Magnoliopsida; order Poales; family Poaceae; genus Alloteropsis; species Alloteropsis semialata. The sequence goes on from CM014278.1 coordinate 77,608,300, forward strand.
CCTGCCGTGCCAGGTAGCAGAATGCATTCTACTGATGAAATTCCGCATGACAAGCATGGGGAGTGAGGAGGCTGGGGAACCTTCAACTGATGAAATTCCGCATGACAAGCATGGGGAGTGAGGAGGCTGGGGAACCTTCAACGCTTGCATTGACAGAACTGAGTATGCAGATCGAAGACATGGGCGGTGTTCATCTCAACGGGCGATGCAGCCTCCTCCTTCTCAAGGAGGCACTGAGCTGCCACCGGAGCAGGAATTACGATGAGGTGCTGGAGTCTTGCAATTTATATCTGAAGGCACAGAGCGAGCTGAAAGAAGAGAAGAAACGCAGCGAATGCCGGTTTGACACACTCTGTATTGTCAGCGGCATTTCAATATTTGCTGCTATTTGCACCATGTGCTATAGAAAGTTTGAGAACTTTGGACTTAAATAGGTTAGTAGTGGTAGTTGCTGATACAACATTCTGTATAATGTGGATTTCAGAAATGTTGCATGCTTTTTTTAGAAAATGGAATTTCATTCCCGCCTCTGCATCACGCACACAGCGTTCACCTTATTACAAAGTTTCAGCATAATCGCTGATGGTTTAGGAGAACAAAAAATAGCAAATTATGCCGGACAAAGTCGATTATTAAATTTCCATCCATTGGAAGCAAACAACTCCAATGCGACGGTCTCCAGCTGTCTGCTCGTCAACCGGAACATCTCCTTTGTCTCATCATCACGCTGCAGTAATGCCCAAAACCGCAGCCAGTATGTCCCCCTGAAAGTAGCCTGCATAAAAGAGGTATATTTGCAATTTTTAAAGATCAGATCATTACGACATCTCCAAATTGCCCAACATAATGCAGAAGCTCCAACCAGAATTAATTTTTTATTCTTAGCATCAAAATTTTGAAGCCAAGTCCCTAACATATGGTGCACGGATCTGGGTGGAGTTAACCTAGTAGCTACATAGACAGTCCTCCAGATTGTCCTAGCATGATGACAATCAAATAAAAGGTGTTTAATTATTTCATTACAATTACAGAAACAACATTTCTGACTGCCGTTCCAGTTCCGTTTACTAAGATTATCCTTTGTAAGTATAACCCCCTTATGGAGATACCACAAAAAAAATTTGATCTTTAACGGGACTTTTAACTTCCAAATAACTTTGTGTGAGAAAGGAATATTTTGATTCATCAGGTTTAAATACATAGAATGAACAGTGAATTGTCCATTCGGATGTAGTCTCCAGACAAACATGTCTCTCCCACTAGTTAAATTTGTGTTCGTGATCTTAGCTACTAGGTTGTGCCATTCAACTAGCTTATCATCCACTAGCGCTCTCCGAAAGAAAATATTCAACGGAGATGAACTCATCACATTATTGACTAAGTCATGTGGATGATGGGCAATGTTATATATGGCAGGATAAAGCTCTTTGAATGGCACATCACCTACCCCAGTGTCTTCCCAAAATCTCACCTGTGTCCCATCATTAATTTTGAAGAAACCACGAGAAAGAACCTCATTTTTAACTTTCATGAGACCCTTCCAAAAGTGCGAGTCATGAACTTTCATTTGAACTTGCGAAAGAGATTTTGAGCTTAGATATTTATTTCTAAGTAAAGTTTGCCAAGTCCCCTCCTCATTAAGCAGCTTGTAAATCCATTTGCTCAACAAGCACTTATTTTGAATGTGAAGGTTTATGATGCCAAGACCTCCTGGATCCTTGGGGCGGCAGAGAATGTCCCATCTAGCGAGGTGATATTTTTTCTTTTTATTATCACTATAATAATCTAGTTTTTTTAGACACCTTTTGGTATCTCAAAAAAGGACATCATAAACATGGGTAAACTACTAAGCACTGAATTTAGGAGAACCAATCTGCCTCCATAAGATAGGTGTTTTGCTTTCCAGCAAGTCAACTTCTTTTCGAACCTCTCTTCGATGCACCGCCAGTCCGAGTTACGGAGCTTTCGGTGGTGCATAGGTATACCCAAATATCTAAATGGGTATTCACCTGCGTGGCAACCAAAGAGTTCTGTATATTGATCTTCAAAATCTTTTGCTTTGTCATAACAAAAGATCTCACTTTTATGGAAGTTGATTTTTAGACCTGACAATATCTCAAAAACTGTCAACAATAGTTTCATGTTTTTGGCTTGTTCTAGGTCATGATCCATAAAAATGATGGTGTCATCAGCATATTGCAAAATGGACATGCCATCATCAATAATGCATGCTTGAGAGCTGGTAAACATAGATGACTAAATTGGTGTTTATTAATTCACCTTTAGATCTCTCAAGGGGAAATATAATTAAATGTAAAATAATGAAAATTTCGCGCTAGAAAAAAACGTTTACTGCTACTATACTCACAACTGATTCATAAACTACAATAGAACGTGGGAACTGTAGATTTTTTCTGGAGGGCTTCTTTTTTATAGAAGGGCTAATTTGAAATTTTATCATCACCAATTCACCGTTCATATATTCATACTTTGAAAATGTACAGCATTTTAACAAGCTAATGCATTATGTTATGTTATATTAAAGATCCTCATTCATTGAGGAAACGGGCGCTTTTCAGGTGACCTTTCTAGATTATAAAACTCCTATGCTGCTCATCCAACTACTAAGACAATAAAAAAAAACATAGCAATATTTGCCTTTAAGAGAAAACTGTCTTAGCTCATGAGCACTGCTGCATTGCTCAGCGGTAAAGTTGGTTAGACAAATATAACAGCACCAAACCAATAGAAGCTTGAGTCTTAACAAAAAAAAATGATGCATACACCTTGGTGCCAATACATCATTACCTCACAAAAATCTCACTAGTAATGTCATTTGCACCAATTTGATAAACAAAATAAACATGTGAACGGTCAACACCCAGAACGAGCTCAGAATAATCGAGGTGCTATATGACCCATGGACCTATATAGCGCGTCCAAACCATGTGCAAATAAAGAGTACCCTATACAACTCAAACACAGCAGAGAAGCTGTTGTTGATCATCCTTGGAACATGATGAGAATGCTGGACAGCTTGGGCTCTCCTGTGAAAAGGTAAGAATGTGAAACTCTGTAGAATGAAAGAACTTTTATTCAGGGCCAGATATGTTTCAGAAAAGATCGGCTTTCTTTTTCTGTAACTCTTGCTTCCATCTTGGCTGCTCGTAGAATTCCTCTTTAGTCATGCCAAATACGGTCTGGAATTCATCGTCTGATAAATATGTCTGCAAGATCAAACGAAGTTAGCCTTTGAAATAGATTTAAATATGGGTGGCAGTAAATGTAGAAGATGCTGCCGTCAATTGTAATAAATATTCCAATGAGAAACGATAACTATTCAAAAGCATCATAGATTCAGGTGCATATCTAGAAAAAGCCCCAGCCTAATCATTGTACTTCAGTCAGATAAACGATCACTATTCCTGCTTCTGTTCCACAGAACTGCTGGTTGTGCTACTCAGGGAATCATGCTTAACCATTACTAAGAGCATCACTATCTTTGCATGAACTGAAAGGATTATGATCACTATATTTGATTTTCTGGAGTTCTAAAAACAAGAATTTGGCTGCGATTATGATCAAGTCTTCCATTTGTTCTTCTTTTCTAATTCAGTTCACTTATTTTTCCCAATATAACCTTCTATACATTATGTTCTTCATAATTAGCAGCAACTGCAGCAAAATGCCTAAAATCCTCACTGGTATTTTCCAAATTGTAAGTATCAGACCTGTGGGAAATAGGACCTTGAAGTAGTGTTCATAATAAATTTCTAAAGCAAAGAAATTCTACTAGCATGTCTTATGGGTTGAGGAAATATGATCCAATAAATAGTACCTAAACAAAATGCCCAAAACATTTCCTCTATAATTATGACAAATCCTCAGCCTTTCACTAGGACAGGTAACAAAGCAGGACATTTTTAGGAATGCAGTAGAAGGTACAAACCTCTCTGCGCTTGTAGTCTATCCCACTAACAGGGTCAGTGGACTTCGATATCAAGCGTTCATAGCTAAAGGTTGTCTGGCCTCCATTTTCGTTAGCAGTTTGTTCCTGTGAGACATCAGGCTCTGTTCGGCCATCTTCTGGGGCATCAGGCTCTGCTTCTGCTTGCGGAGAAGCAGGAGCTAATTCAGTCTTCTCAACATCTGCATCGAGTGAAGGTGTCAACCTTTGGCATCAAGCTAAGGGGACAAAGGAATGTATCACAGAACTCTCCTAGGGTCATTAGTTTTATTATCTTCCTAAAAGTGCCGAAACTGCAAATCAAATGTTGGCCTACAAGTCTTACTTGCTGTTGGGGACGGCCTACTGTTTTTGGGGCTATGAGATCCCTCAGCAGTCAAAACATTGGACAGTGCTGCAACAGCAGCAGCTCTTTGAGACCCTTGGCCTGAATGACCTGAGCTTCTGGGCCTCTCATCTGACTGAAAAACACAATATGGGGTGGTTAGCAGAAAATAAAAATTGGAAAGGAAATCATTAGCAATACCTGTTTTCCTTGGGAAGATGGATTCAATGCAGATGAAAGAGCTGCCAGTGCTGATGCCCTTTGAGTTGGCCCACCATCACCTGAGCTCTTATGTCCACTCTGCAAACGATTGAAAATTGCATGAATGGAAAAAAAAAACTACACAGTATGGCTCACTTCACAAATGAAAAAAAAATGGACTCACCTCTGAACGCATTCCAAAAAGAACTGAAAGTTTCTTCTCAAACGAATTCCCATGAATCTGTTTCAAGTATGAAGCTTTTTATGACACAGCATAACAAGTGCAAGTAAAGAAAACGGTATGGCCAGAAAACAAAGTGTATTTAAAATACGAGAAAAGTTCATTTAATTTCCCAAGAAATATTCAAGTAATGATGGTAATGTCACTAAATATTCTTTGTGTGAGTGCACAGTTTATTTCATATAGAAAAATACTTGTTCTCTATTCTCTCTCTGTTATTTTTCGATTGTTAAATGTCAACATAACCCTGCGCACAGCCTCCCCTAGCCACAGAAATTGCTTCTATTGTGCAGTACAGATCAACCTAAATAGTCAAAAGATAAATAGTAAAGACAATGGAATTAGTTTCAGTATTCATGAATTCATTTACATCAAGCTGAGCCCAAAGGTACTCTTAAGTCTTAACTACTCTCTCTGTTCCAAATTAAACGTCTCTTACTTTGACCAAGTGTATAGAAAAAAGCATCAGCATCTACAACATGAAATTAGTTTCATTGAATCCACTGTGAAATGTTTCTTGATAGTGCATTTATCTGATATTGTAGAAATTATTATACTTTCTATAAACTTGGTCAAAGTTAGACAAGGTTGACTTAGGTCAAAGTTAAAGTGAACTATAATTTGAAATGGGGAGTACATGGGAAAGCTTTTCCCAAAAAAAACATGGGAAAATTTCCTGCTTATACAAGTTGAAGTTCCCCTTAAGTAAAAATGTAATAAAACCTTCAAAATATCATATACATATCAATCAATGATAAATATAACAGAACTAGAAGGAGAAGTTAAATTTTAAAATACAGGAGTAAATATCTAAGAGCATACCACGGATCTTGTGTTATCCCAAGAGAAGTATGTCCTGAAGAAGGAAGGCTCATTCCCTTCAATGACTTTATATAGAGGCACATCAAAAGAAATACCTTCAAAGGCCACTGCATGTTCTACGTATTTCTGGGAGGGAAGCAGTCATTGCTAGGAGTTGGACAATTTTTTTTTAAAAAATGAAAACAGAAATGTTAGCATTTGATATCATACCTGGCCAATTTCAAATGCTCTCTGTTTCTCCTTTGTATCCACACACTGACCCATCCAAACAAAAACCTCAGTGTGTGTATCAAGTATCATTGTGTCTTCTGTCAATAAATCATCTTGTGAAAAATTAAAAACTTCAGTAACCTGCATAAAAGTGAGCTTTCAGAATGTAAAGAATCAAGATTGCTGGAACATGAGAAATTTATATCAAATAAATA